>CM034354.1:71061275-71661275 GCA_019925275.1 Mytilus edulis | reverse complement strand
CGATACGTGTTAACTTATACATGTTATAGGACTCATTATAGGGATGAAGTGCTTGAAATTTTAAAAGCCACCGAAAACAATTATTTACTGGTTGAGTGGCATAATATTTGTCTTTTAAAAGGACGTTTCGAACCAATTACAGAGTTGTTGCAATGATTCTTTGATGTCGAGAAAGCGTGCCATGTGCTTCGGACGCAAGAAATTATAAAACGTGATGTTTTCAATTTTTTACATCACTGGGTCGATACCTCTGCTGGTGGACTATCAGTCCCCGAGGGTATCATCAGCTCAGTAGTCAGTACTGACATGATTTAACAAACTTTACTAAAATTGTCCGTTTATGAATTTTGAAATTATTAAGAAACTAAGGTTTCAACTCCCTCAGGCAAATTTGGCTTTAGATGAATTTGGCTATTTATTTTAGTTTTTTTTTACATATAGCTCTTCAACGGTTTCGGTACTTGTACATATTCGGATTTCAAATGTTTGGCTTTGAGCGTTCCTGGTGAAGGTAAATCCAGAAAAGCGCTTCAGACGCAAGAAATTAGTAAACGTGTTGTTTTCAATGTTTTAATACGAGGCAATTGATTTCATGTTTCACTACTAACAGTTTTCGACATGGAACTAAAACACCAATATGACACCGGGTTACACGAGGTATTTTTCTTTAATATTTCTATAATTCAAAGATTATATATGTATATAAATAAAACAAAATAAATCTAAGGTGGTACAATCAAACGTTTTGTTTGTATAAAACATCCAAATTATTTTTTATTTTTAAGACATTTTTAAAGGCAAAATCGAAAAAAATAGCAGGAGAACCTATACAAAGAGTCAGCAAGTTTCCCTGATGATTATGGTATACATGCCAATTTTTAGCAATGGATACAATAATAATTGTTTTAACTAAAAAAAACAGAAAGTTTCTGGAATAATAAGAAAATGCGACAGCCAAAATATTGGTGAATAAGTTGCATCATTGTTGGCAGTCAACCTTTTTTTAAGACAAGAAATTTCAGTTCAAAGTTTTTGTAATTATACACTAATAAAGTACTAGTAGCTAAAAAGGTTTACATCATGCTTGAATTTATTAGTTATACATGCACATTTCTTTTCAAAAATGTAATGGTTTTACAGATATAAAAAATGCTTATTAAACTGTAAATTATAAACAAATAAATTTAAACGTTTGTAATCTTTTATACGTAATACATGAACAGTTGGGTGCAGACCAAGCAGTACATGTAGACGGGCGCAAACTGTTTAGGCGGCGTAAAAAGTAAAACGCCCGTTTACGTCCGCTTTATCGCAAATATGGTGCGTCTTTCAATTTTCAAACTCTGGTAGACCTTTTCACCGCGTTCACGTAAATATAATAAACGCACGTTTACTAGTTAACACGAATATTGAAACTAACTAACAAAATATGTGCACGCGCCGTTAGCGTGCGTTTACTTTATAATATGATTGGTATGCACCCAAATGTAAACATCAATCTAGGGTAAAAAAAATGTTTAAATAATACTTTGATGTTACTTTTTGCATAATTAGTATTGCATATTGGTATCAAAGATAGTCTGGTTATTCATGGCAAGCTTTGAAAAAATAAACCAAATTGACACCATTTCCAGCAGTTAACACAGCCTTAAAAATATCATTGCCAAAAATTAGACATACATTGACTATAGGCAAAGAAATACCCCTTTTATCATACCCTCTTTTTCAAGTGAAAATCCTAAACCCGACCTTTCGCATATTTCTGATTTTGCCTGAGATATATTTGTCATTAATCATAACGCGATCAACAACCTATCATATGACATAGTGAATTTTTCTCCCGGATTAACCAGATCAAACATTTAAAATGACCAAAATTATACTCTGTGACATTTGCTGATATTTAATCCCTTCCTTAATTCTAGGAAATTCGTCATTATTTTAATTTTTATAGAATGGGTGTGTTTAACCAAGCATTATTAACATAAAAAAGACCTGATAGAAATGGAAACAACAGATTTTAAGGTTAATTTGAGTTTGAAAATATTTGACATTTCAAGAAAATATTAACACATGCTCAAGGTAGAGTTGAGTTTAAAAATATTTGAAAATAAAAAAAAATTAATATATATGAGATAACAATAAAATTAAAAATCAGAACAAAGAAAAAAAAATATTTTCTCACTGAAACAAAATGTTCATTGAAAATATCGCGTTTCAATATCTTGCATAAATAATTAACAAAACAGACTGAATTCAGTAATCGTGAATGAATGGATATATAATGTGTCGTAGTAAATAAGCCAATGTTGTTCTATGTTATTGTCAGACTGCATTCAAATATAAAAAGAAGATTGCGCTAAACATCATTATATACCATATTGCTATATAATATGTATTCTTCCAATATGGAAAAGAATTTAGTAGAGACTCTTAAGAGCCTGTGTCGCTCTCCTTGGTCTATTTGCTGAAGTACATACTAAGTAAATGACACTATTAAAATTTAAGTCAAGAATATAATTCATGACAAAATTCTGTTTTAATTATGGTGACTTGTTTGAAGATCTACCGTTACTGTACATTCTTGCTGTTCACAGTTATCTCTATCTATAATACACTTGACCCAGTAGTTTTAAAGGAAATGTGTATTATAAAAGATTACAAAAATTGACGAAAACTATGATTTTTTAAATTTTTAAATGGCAATAACTCCTAAAGGAAGATTACTTTACTGTATATTTTTGGCTGTTTACGGTTTATCTCTATCTATTAAAATATTCAAGATATTAACCAAAAACTGCAATATTTTTTTCAAATTAGCATTTCAGGGGTATAGACAAAAGATCTCCACCCGGCTGTAAGATTCATGCTGCTATATGTATATGCTATATGTATACTTGCGCAGTCGAGACCCATTTGAACAAATGTTCCAACGAAATCCGCCCTTGGTCCATATTCAATTGAAGTTTTCATTTTTATTGTTTTAGGGTTGCTGTCTCTTTGACCTTAACACCACATCTTCGTTATATTTCAATGAAATAAAATCTTGTAAAAAAAAGATAGCTTCAGCGTTGCAACACGCACCAGTAATCCTTTATTTGTTATTATGCAAAGTCAAATAATTTGCCAATGATATGTAGTAAATGTCTTCTAGTGTAAAAATTCATTGTGTTTTGTCGCTTGTCTTTGCATCCTGTCATTTCTTCTATGTGTTATACGTGAGTGCCTTTATTTCCTGAAACTGCATCTCAGTATTGTGTCAAATTGATTGTTTGTTTGGTCAAACAATTGTATAATATGTCATTGCTAATCTTTGTTGTGTGCATTATTCGTTACATTATGTTGTATCTGCTATATATTCTGTGAATACCTCTTAAATTTATTATCAATGTCCTTTTCTTTCTTTGATTTTCCCTCTTTTGTGTGTCTATTCTTTGTGTCAGTTGATAATTGGGTCCTGTCTCAAATGCGATGGTTATGCTGAATGTTAAAAACGTTTTGTTTTGATACATTTTTGTTCTACGAAAACCTCATTATGTTATATTCTAATGGTCTTATACTGTGTTTATACACATGTATCTTCATTGAAAAATATAATACATCATGGTACAGTTTATATGCGTTTTGCCGAACAATTTATACTATATGTTAACATCAATTATTTCATGTGCAAATATGTGCCTATACATGATGTTTAAACACCTATAACATTATGTGCAAACGCTAATTGTATTTGGGCATACACCTATTACGTTAAGTACAAATACCCATTACATTATGTGCAAAATAAAGGCAACAGTGTAGTATATCGCTGTTCGAAATTCATAAATCGATAGAGAAAAAACAAATCCAGGTTACAAACTAAAACTGAGGGAAACGCATCAAATATAAGAGCAGAACTATGACACAGCAGAAACACAACATCAAAATGTAACACACACAGAAACGAACTATAATATAAGATTGGCCATTTTCCCGACTTGGTACAGGACATTTTAAGAAAAAAATGGTGGGTTGGACCTTGTTTTGTGGTATGCCAAACCTCCCGCTTTTATGGCAATGTTAAATATAAAATTAAAATGACAACATTACATGACAGGAATAAAATACTAATAAATGGGAGAACATATAAGACAGAGAAACACACGAATTATAGCTATCAAAAGGTACCAGGTAAAATTTAATACGCCAGACTTGCGTTTCGTCTACACAAGACTAACTAGTGACGCTCAGATGTCAAAAGTTCGAAAGCCAAAAACAAGTACAAAGTTGAAGAGCTTGGAGGACCAAAAGTTCAAAAAGTTGTGCCCAATACGGCTTGGGGTTTCTGCCTGGGATAAGAACATCATTATTAGATCAGATAATTCATACCCCTGCAAACAGTAAATTTTGTAAAATGACTATATATATATAGAATAAAGGACTTTTTGTTTTTGATACTGACTTTATCACTGTGAAATAACGAAGAACCTCGGATAAAAATATGACTATTGGTAAGCATATACCTTTCCTAATAGAAATAAATAAATAAAACAATAATATTGAGAATAAAAAAAAGTATATTGACTATTGGTAATATCCATATGCATTTTTCTTTGAATAACCCATATGTTACTTCCAGTCCAATTTGAGCTTAAAATTAGTAAAAAAAGTATTTGGACTAAAGCTTTATATGCTTTTTATTGCTTGAAATAGATCATAAAATGAAAAAAAGTAATGCTCAAGTCAATATAGCATGTTTGGTTCTAGGTGAAACACCACTAATTTGGGCCTGGCCAGAAAGCACATACCAGCGAGTAGTACATATTTAATACAAACTAGTTCCTACGCATGAGTGTAACTTTCAAAATATGTAAAATATTTAAGTATTTTTGGTATCTAATGAAAGATGAAGGACTGGTGATCATTGTAGAACACTTTTGGACTTATATGTTTGAATATTAAAAAAAATGCACCAAATTTTAAAAAGAGGGTTCATTTTGTCTGTTTGTCAGATCTAAAGTACCTGTTTTAGTACATCCGAAGTTCCGGGAATCATTTCTTTCTTATATGCCTTTAAAGGTATGTTGATTTTTTCAGTACAAGACACCATACAGTGGTGCTTTTACATGCAATGATTGCCACTTTATTTGAACTTAAAACAAAAGAGGCGTGCCTGCTTGAAATGGAGGAATTTAACATAGAAAGCAATTGAACCATGAATAAGGGATGTACCTCCTTGTCGGCAGGCAATCTTTGTTTGCAAGGATGTCATTCGTTTGAATATATGTGTCTAAATAAAGACCTACCAATGCACAGAAAATACTCATGTCAACCAAAGGAATAGATTACATACTCTTTTTATAATAAAACACCCATGTTCAAAAACTCTCTGGTGTCATGTCACGGTTGACAGATAAATCAAATAAGCCGTCCCCCCCCCCCTCCCAGTAAACACAGCATTGAACATTATGGGGACCCCAAACCCCAATCAATATGTAAATAGGGTCAATGGCAATAACAAAATACCCGTTTTTATAACTTTTCATAACTTTTATTTTCGAATTCTGGTCATTCACCTTGATTGACTCATGTTTTTAAGTTGTATTAAATTAGTGTAGTCTGTATATGCATGTTTCGTTAGTCACTGAAAGTTACGAAATCTAAATCCAAGCAAATTGCTCTGTCACTGTTGCCTTCCGTATTAACCAGAAAAATATTTTTAAATAACAAATATTGCATTGTTGACATTATATGATATTAAGTCTCTTCCTTAATTCTAGGAACTTCGTCATTGATATATATTGAGAATAGAATTTTGTCTTAAACCATCCAATAACCTAAAATGATATTACAAAGGGAAACAGCAGATGTTTTAGGTAAATATGTTGAGTTTGAAAATGTTCAAAATGACATTTCAATTTTTTTTTACCTATGGTTATGGTTCAATTTAGTTTGAAATATACCAAAATAAAACTTATCAAAAGATTAAATATAATGATAAGACTTAGTATGTTTTTCTGTCTGAAAGATTGAAATTTCAATCAAAATATCGGCACAACAATAGACCCTATAAAGTAAACGTAATGAGTTTAGTAAGACAGAATTCATTAACAGTATGAGTCAGTGTTCTAAACTATTGCCAATCTGCATTTGAATTTTACAGTTAAAAAAATAAAGCATGCAAACCAAGAGTTTAAATGCCTGGCTTGCCAAATTTGTTTGGTTGTTTGCTCAGATGTTGTATTTAAGATTGACACATTAATTCAATGGGTAGGTGAAGTATAACAGTCTGTTTAATATAAAGAAAGGTTTGTTTGTTCAATGAATATCAAAATTGTTTCCAATATAATATCCATTGTTCGATCAGATCTTTTTACATAGTAAACAAACTGTTACTCCACCTCTCCATTGAATGTAGGTGTCAATCTTAATTGCAATGCCTGAGCAAACAACCAAACAAATTTTGCAAGCAAGGCATTTAAACTCTTGGTTTGCATGCTATATTATTTTAACTGTAATCAAAAGCATATTGAACACAATGATACATTGGAATATAGAAGTTGAAACAATTTATTTTATTGCAATTTTACATTTATTCTTATACAAGTATTACAAAGAAAAACGTCAAGGAAAAGAAATCTAATTATGTATTTATTTGTGACACAAAATCAGTACACGGACTTGACAACCCCCAAACAAAAGAAGAATGATTTCCTTCCGGTTCTATAAACCTAATTGCATAAAATCAAGATTACATGCTACTTCCAGACATTTAGCAAGTCTGCATTCTTCTGACAACATTTTCTGCCTAGGACTGAATGACTATACGTTGATAGTGTCTTGTCTTTATGGCACGTTTTTTCTCCATATTTATTTGGAATTCTGGTTTTGGTGGTCAGTATAACATGAAAGTTTGCACGAGATTTAACTATCGAGGTTTGGGCAGTCACCATTAGCGTATGTTTCTTTTGTATTGAAGTTTAGTTTCGTTATGTCTGATATCGAGCCTGATAAACTACTTGATACGGAAGATGTAGAGATGCCGAGTCAAGCTGCTTCTGATTAAATTACAAATGCTGATGTGCTGTCGTTGATGAAAACATATTTTACCAAAAAGTTGACGGGAATCGAGAGAAATTTTGCAGATACCACACATGATCTTGCACGAAAGGTACAGAAATCTGAGAGTTCCTTTAAGTTCAAGGGTAACAAAGTTCAGTTTGACCGACATTCCGATCTGTTATACAATATTGATATTGCTGTAGACTGTATAGAGCAACGGAGATATGAGAAGGCCGTTAGAGTGTTGAAAGAATCTGGTCAATTTTTGAAGAAAAGGAATAAGCTGATTCGTATTGCTGATAAATCTGAAGGTTGGTGTGGACGAGTATTTGTCGGATGACGTGGCTAGTAACTCAGAGGATGAGAGGCGCATTCGGGCGGCTGATGGCAGAGCAGTGAAGCAATTGAAAACCGTGAAGCAGGACAAGCGTCAAAATATAAAGAAAAGACCCGCGGAATCTGCAGGTGGTCCGTCAAGTATTGCTCACAATGGTAATAATGGTGTTTTTTTTTTACAGCAACAGCCCTTTCTGCCGCCGCCCCATCACATCTCGTCGGAACAGAGCCAGGGACATCTTTTACAACTGTGGTCTGTATGGACATTGGGCAAACGATTATAAAAAAGGAGGAAATTCAGCAGCTGCCAGAGGAGCACCAAACTAATATTCTAAGGTACAGAATGTAGACAATTTTGACTCTTTTTATTATTATGAATCTGGTACCTCTTGCATAAACGTTAAAAAATAGACTGAAAAATTCCTTAGATGTTTGGAAAAATATTAATGCTTCAAAGTTTATTTTAGATTTAATTGAGAATGGTTATAAAATATCTTTAATTAATGAACGTTTAGAGCGTTTTAATAAGAAATAATAAACCTGCTTTAGAACATAAAGGTTTTGTAGAAAAGGCAGTTCCGGAATTAATTGATGCTAGCTTGATAAAAGAGGTATCGAACAGACCGCATGTAGTTAACCCTTTAACTGTATCGATTAATTCATCAGGCAAAGGTCGTCTAATTTTAGATTTGAGACACGTGAACAAGCCAGTTGTTTATAGTAAGATTAAGTTTGAGGACTGGAAAACTGCCATCCAGTTTTTGACAAGTGTTTTGGATTTGCCTTTGATTTAAAAGCAGGATATCATCACTTAAACATTTTCCCCAATCATCAGAAATATTTGGGATTTTCTTGTAAGTTTGGTGAAACGGTAAAATATTTTGTTTTTACCGTTTTACCGTTTAGCCTCTGTTCAGCGGGGTACGTATTCACTAAAGTTGTAAAACCTTTAATTGCTCACTGGCGCAAAGACGGTATCAACATTACAGTGTATTTAGATGATGGTTTATGTTTAGCGGAGACTGAAAAGCTATCCGTAAGGGTCAAACACGATTTGATATTGTCAGGTTTTGTTCCAAACCA
Organism: Mytilus edulis; assembly: GCA_019925275.1. NCBI lineage: Eukaryota > Metazoa > Mollusca > Bivalvia > Mytilida > Mytilidae > Mytilus > Mytilus edulis. Next base: position 71,652,812 of record CM034354.1, on the reverse strand, counting down.
AGACAAGTGTATATGGACACCTGTTCAAACCTTAGCTCGGCTTGGTTTCACTTGGAATTTGAAAAGTTCTTTGATGGAGTTGCCGTTAATTAAAATAGAAAATTTAATCAATTTGATTGATGTAATTCTGTCTAAAGCTTTTAAAGTTAAAATTAGGTTATTAGCTAAATTATGTGGAAAAATCATTTCCTTTTCACCAGCTATTGAAAATGTTACTCAAATTATGACAAGGTGTGCTTTTTCTGTTATAAATTTAAGACAAGACTGGTTACTGTACTTTATATTTATAACTTTATTTTAACGATTGTATATATATTTTGTAGACAATATTTTCTGTTGGATTTTGGTCACAGAAAGAACAGATTAAACATCCTGAACTTAAATCGTTGTTTAATAGTTTATCTTCAACTATTCTTGATGCTTGTGCAAAATCTACAGTAGAAAAATATGCTGGATATTTTAAGAGATTCGTTAAATGGACTGGAAAATACTCTGAAATTAAATGGTGTTTGACCCTGTCAAGATTTATATGTAGGTCTATATTTACAAAATTTAATGCAATCAGCTAATCATTATAGCGTTATAGAATCTGCTTTTTATGGAATTAAATGGGCACATAATCTTGCTGGGTAGCTAGTCCATGTGATTCTGAAATGGGTAGATTGATCGTAGAAGCACCAAGAAGACAATTGAACAGACCTATAGAGAAAAAGAGTCCAGTTACTTCTGATATTATGATCAAATTATTTTCAAAGTACAATTCAGTTGGTCGTTGTTCTCTTAGAGATTTACGCCTATTAACAAAATGTGCACTATCTTATACCGGAGTTTTTAAGGTATCAAGAACTTTGTAGTATAAAAGCAAAGCACATTTCAGTTTGTAATCAATATATAGATGTTTTTTATTGAGAAGAGTAAAAAAGACTTACAGGAAAGGCATACATATATTGATATCAAAGCTTGACACTCCACAATGGCCATGTACAATATTAGACTGCTATTTAAGAGAAGCAAAAATTGATTTGTCTTCTGATATGTATATATTTAGGCCTTTGTCATTTTTGAAAAAATCACAGAATTTTGTTCTTAGGGAGGAAAAGTATAGTTTGTCATATACCAGAGCGAGAGAATTCATTAAATGTGCATTATCAGAAATTGGTTGTAACTCTGAAGATTTTGGTCTACATAGTTTTAGATCAGGTGGTTCCACAGCTGCCGCTCAAAACAATATTTCAGATAGGTTATTTAAAATACATGGTCGGTGGAAATCCGATCAAGCTAAAGACGGCCATGTATTAGAAAGTTTACAGAAGCGTTTGTCAGTATCTCAAAATCTTGGTATATGATATGTACTTAACGTCAAGTTTGCTTTCTTTGTGCGTCGAGATGGTCATTGCGCCTAACAGTACCTAAATATGTATTTAGTTTTCTATTATGTCTTTATCGTATAAAGGTACATATCTAAATGTGCTCAGATATGTATGCTTTACAAAAATCTAGAGAGATTTAGCACATAAATACTTTATGTTCGTTTGAACACAGTGAATTTAGAACATAAATATATTTATGTGCGGTTCGCGTATGATTTTTGAAGTATGTAATTTATTCTATTGTGTTTTCAAAATAGTTGTAAACCGGTTTTGGTGGTCAGTATATAATAAAAGTTTGCATGAGATTTAACTATCGAGGTTTGGGCAGTGACCATTGTCGTACGTTTCTTTTGTATTGAAGTTTAATTTTCATAAAGAATTCTGTTTTTTTAATGTATTGAAGTTGTATGTAAAGAATTAATGTGTTTTGTATATATTTTGTAGATGTTTGATTGCTGTCTTTTACCAGTATTGTTGATTGTGTGATGTTTATAAACCGGGATTTGTTTTCGTAGATGCATGGTTTCCGTATTCAAAAAATGAACTGTTAATGATGTTTGATATTAGGAATATTGTGATCTCTGGATCTATAGTTATTAAAATTGAGATGGTCATTGCGCCTAACAGTACCTTAATATGTATTTAGTTTTCTATTATGCCTTTATCGTATAAAGCTACATATCTGAATGTGCTCAGATATAAAAAAAAAAAAAAAAAAAAAAAAAAGGAGATGTGGTATGCTTGCCAATGAGACAACCGTCCACAAGAGACGTATGCTTTACAAAAATCTAGAGAGATTTAGCAGATAAAAACTTTATGTTCGTTTGAACACAGCGAATTTAGAACATAAGTTGGTTAACCTTGAATATTGATTGTAATGGTACAATCAGTAAGATCCGTATTCTTTCTATGTTTTTTTTTATTGATGTTTCGCGGTTCTTTTATATTCCGATAAGTCTTGTTACAAAAACTAACAAATGGAATAAATTGCAGGTAATATACGCGGAGATGAGATTTGGAACTGTCTCAAAGACTTAAAAAATGAACACCTCGTTCTCTTATGTTCACGGTAGAGTGTGTGCGCCTAATAATATTCATTATCATTATCAACTTACCTAATTAGACTAACCACCGGGCAAAGTTTGAGCATGTACTTAAACGAGCAACACGACGGGTGTCACATGTAGAGCAGGATATGCATACACTTCAGAGCACCCAATTTCACCCCCTATTTTTTATTGAGTTCGTGATAAGCATTCTTTAGTGTTTTTGTATACTTTTGTGTGTCTATTAGTGTTTTACACGATTTTTAATCTTGACCTAGCATTGTGTGTCTATTTTTGTCTTATTATTGTGAATGTACATTGGTACCTTTGAACTTTCTTTTGAAAGCACTTTAAGATTCCTCATTTGTACCTCGTTTGGATCTCGCGAATATCACCTGAAAAGCTGGTGACTATCTCTATGGCAGCTTGAAACCGTCGTGCTCTATTCCAATGTCAAACAAAGGTCATAAGGGTCCTGTCAACTATCGACCAATTGATCTTACCAGTTGTATTTGCAACGACGCCTCCCGAGTTGGTTGACCGTTTTGGAATATCCGTTTCACAGATGATAGCGGATATGTTCCTAATGTCGTTACTACAATCCCGTTCCCTTTTAACGAATGTGACCTACCGATTTAGACGTGTTACCGAATTTGCACCAACATGTGCCACACGACGGGTGCCACATGTGGAGCAGGCTCTGCTGACCATTCCGGAGATCCTTGTCTTTTTAACCATAAGACAGGTGTCCCTCAATGGAGTATTTTATTTATTTGATAGAAAAAATTATATACATTTTTTAGCATAAAAGGCACGTTTTCTGGATTTACATTAAGCAGGAACGATGAAAGCCAAATATTAGAATGCAAAGCATGTTGAGAGCAGAAACAGTAGAACAGCAATTTGACCATAAAATAATACAACAGTTACTATGTTTTTAATCCAATGTATCAAGGCATTTGTGAAAAAAACAAACATGCGAATTATTTTCCCCAATTCGAATTGATTTTGAGCAAATAATGATATATGATATCCGTGAATCTATAAATGCTATAACATAGTTTTTTCTTAATTCGGCGAGCGGAGTACACCGGGATGATTAGAACTAATTGTCATGGGTTATACAGTGTTACCGTTCGTGGTAAATATAAGTAATCTAGTAATTTACGCGATTCTATGTACAATTTTAAAAAAGATATATGATATCAGGATTAAGATTTAATATAAAAACATTTTCCTACATTGACTAGAGAAATAGGGGTAGGGTTGAGATATATAAAAAAAAAAAGCGTGACCAACTCCGCCACATTTGTGCGCCTGTCCCAAGTCAGAAGCCTCCGGCCTTTGTACATGTTGCAAGTCTTGTATGATTTTTCATTTTAGTTTTTTATATATATATATATTTCGGAAATTAGTTTGACGTTCACTATCACTGAACTATTACATATATTTGTGTAGGGGCCTTCCGAATCACGCCTCTGGGTACGGGAATTTCTCGATGTATTGAAGACCCATTGGTGGCCTTCGACTGTTTTCTGCTCTTCGGTCAGGTTGTTGGTTTTTTTACGCATTCCCTATTTCAATTCTCAATTTTATAAGATGTGGAATATTCACTATCAGACAACTCTTTACCAGATATCAGATATATTGTTTATACATTGTATTGATTCAGAGCCTTATTATGTAAAGTGTGTTAAAAATAGATGTTGATGACGTATTTTGTCTCTTTTAATATCTGACCCGTTACAGCCTTTTAACCTAGATAGAGGTTTATATTTGAATTGGTGAACTATTTTTCACCCAACAATACGCAAACAAACAAACCAAAATAATTCCCAAAGGTAACTTATGTTTGTCTTATTTAACAGAACCAATATTTTAAGCAATCAAAGAGTCATTTCCTTTTACATCTGCGATATTTAGTCTTATCCTTTTTTCAGGAACTTCGTTATTTTCCAAAAGAAATATATTTATAAATAACGTTTTTGTTGAACTATGATGACCTTTAAAGACATTTCAAAAAGATAACCAACAGATATGCAAGGTTTAGTTTGGTTCAAAGTGTTCAAAATGAAGATAAAATTGTTGAGTTTGAAATCCTTCAAAATAAAACTTACAGAAAAGAATATATAAAATATTTTTCACGAACGTTTTTTTTTTTTTTTTGCAAAAGTGGCCACGATTGATTAATTTATAAATACTATGGGATAATTGTCAATTATCCATCAGAAGTCAAATGAAATGTATGTGCATTCAAGCAACTGCACATGTATATAATCGACTTTTTATGGGAAAAGGATCCTGTTTTAAATTAAACTGTTTAATATCATATTACATATATTAACTTAATTTTTGTTTTATTGGACGAATACATAAATAATGTTGCGGCGTTAATATGTGTGTAAGTTCTCAAATCCATAGTGGTGTATATAACAGCACAACATATGGTCCGAGTACACAGTAATCGTCCTTTGATTTTCGTTGTCCCCGAATATAGTCCCTAGTTAGGACAGTGTTACTCGCCAATTTTTTGTATAACTCTTCCAAATGTATTCCTTCATGTGTTATGCCTCAAATACCAAGTAGGGGATGACATTACACTGTAAAAAAATTGCGGTTGTGAATTTTAATCACCCCTAGTTTTTGGTGGGGTTCGTGTTGCTTATTCTTTAGTTGTCTATGTTGTGTCATGTGTTCTAATGTTTGTCTGTTTGTCTTCTTTCAGTTTTAGCCAGGCGTTGTCAGTTTGTTATCGATTTATGAGTTTGACTGTCCCTCTTGTATCTTTCGTTCCTCTTTTAAATTAAAGAAGTGATTTGGTCTAGTTGAATAAGATACAAATTTGCACTTCGGAAGCTGTCAAAAGATTTCAAGACCCCCTTAACATAAAATTGTCCATATTTTGAGTTAGAGCCGATGAAGTTTTCTATAATTGTTTTAACCTAGACAGAGACGAACTAACGATGTCTCACATTCAATGTGAGCAAAACAAAATTTGCATGGTAGACTTTTGATAAGGACCCCGGACCCCGGATGTAAGGGTGTTGTCCTTAAAAGATGCAATCAAAGACAAAACACAATGGGGAGTTCATGTTTTCGATAAAAAAAATTAATTGATTGACTGTACTTTTTAATATATAAATTAACCAATTAATTATTGTCCTTTAAAAATGTTTACTAGTTTAATCAATCAAACTGTTTTTACTTCTAAAAAGGAACCGTTGAAACCAAATATTAGAACCACTGGAGTTTACTTGTCATATAATCTAAAATAATCTAAAAAAAACTACATTAACTGATCAAATGTTGCTAGCTTCAGTATAAATCTTTGAACGATCTTTTGTAGCGTTTATGTCATAATCTTGGCACCAAACACTAAACTAGCAGTATTCAGTCGTAGAAGACGCGTATTAGGAATTAAAATGGCATTGAAGCAGATTTGGTTGTTACATGATGTCTTTGAATAGTAAATATTTACACGAAACATGTCAAAAGCAATATTCCATCCAAAGGATGTGTTCCAGTTTCTACATTTACCATTAAAATTCAATTCTATAAAATCATATAAACATTTACTATAAATACTTGTACACATTATAAGTGCGGTGACAGAAGTGTAAAAAGTTGTCTCTATTGCGAGTTTATAATAATCTCCCCAAATAACACACGGCTAAAAATGGTCTTAAATTAAAGACAAATATATTAACTTCTTTATTTTTTGCCCTGTCGTCAAAATTTCGTATGATCACATTTTTCTAAAAAGCCGTTTTAATGACTAGAAGTATATTGGAGAGTTTCAACCCCCCTTTTTCAAAATTAAAATTAGTGTATGTTTGTTTACATTTAATTGAAATGTTTTTTCTATATATTCGACTAATTTTAATTTTCTTCAAGGTTTCAGGATTGAAAACGCGGGTAATTAACATTTTATTTTTCAATGTCTAAACAAAATGCCTACTTTGTTCCGCAAGATGAGTGATTGTGATACATGTATCAGACGAATTTTTATTTAAGATTTTAGTGCTGGTCTACCTAAGAATCAGGCAGTGGTGAAAACATGAAAAACAAAAACCCACTCAGATTGACATTAATTTATGTTCAAAATGTATAATGATGCAAAAATATACCATTCGTTTCATTGTCCTGTTCGGGTAATTGGAGAAAAAATTTGGTTACAATGCACTAGAAATTAACAATTAAGGGGAGCTAACTCTGTAATTTGCTATCATTCTAACCAAAGTTTGTCTAAAGATTTCTCAAGTTACCAGACACGCAGACACTAAAGACCTACCATTTCTAACTCAGGATGAGTGTTACTTCAAAATAGGATGGCTAGGTATGTGGGTTTTTTACAGCCATGTTTTGATTTTTTTCAAAATTGCCTGATTCTTACAAAGACTGGCACTTGATATGAATTAACACCCATACTGTGGTATTTCATCAATTCAATTATCACATGAATCTAATAAATTTGGAAAGAAGAAAACAAATTTAAGGTATTCGTTCAGAATTTATATTTGTTTTTGGCATTAAAAAATCTGTACATGATTCATATTCAAATTAATATTTCCTGAATTTGTGCTGGTAAAAAGATTGAGTACAAGTAAACATGAGTGCTACTTCTTTACACTATTTGACTGTGCATATGTGATTTATAGATGTTATTCTTTTTTTTAACACATTATTAAAGTTTAATGAAGGCGTATCATTAAGATGATGCTCTTAAGAAGGAACGTACACATATAATATACAAATAAACGTGTCTTTAATTTTCATTCTTTTTACTACAAATACACATGAACTGAATCTCCGAAATTGTAATCTAACTTATATAAATGCATTTGACATACTTTTTTGTTTTATATGAATATTATAACATGAGTGTCCATGTGTCTTATTTAAAACAGAGATAACAAATTTGTGTTTTAAACCACATGTATATATATTATATATGTCTAATTACCGTATCACCATGGTGATACGGTCTGATTAGTCAGAGGCTAAACGTCAGGTTCGGGTAAATCTGTTAACGGTATTACTGTTATTTCATTGGTTATAAATACTATTTAATGGCTGCTTCGTGGCTGTTTCCGGAATGATTCTGGGGGAAATGAAGGTCATTTTAACGTCTGATTGGCTATTAATGAGTGGCATGCATTATATGTTCAACGCGTCCGTAAGTGGGGTCGGATTGAAATCATGATACTAGGTTATAGGTACATATTATGATAAAGTGTTCATTTGCTATAGTGATTAGTTTAGACTGGGATCCCGCTATATATAATCACCTTGTTCTATAAATAGACAGGTGGAGACCAACGCCATTTTAGTTCTTTTTTGAACTATTTAATGCGCAACCAGTTTGTTATCGATTTATGAGTTTGACTGTCCCTCTGGTATCTTTCGTTCCTCTTTTAAATTAAAGAAGTGATTTGGTCTAGTTGAATAAGATACAAATTTGCACTTCGGAAGCTGTCAAAAGATTTCAAGACCCCCTTAACATAAAATTGTCCATATTTTGAGTTAGAGCCGATGAAGTTTTCTATAATTGTTTTAACCTAGACAGAGACGAACTAACGATGTCTCACATTCAATGTGAGCAAAACAGAATTTGCATGGTAGACTTTTGATAAGGACCCCGGACCCCGGATGTAAGGGTGTTGTCCTTAAAAGATGCAATCAAAGACAAAACACAATGGGGAGTTCATGTTTTCGATAAAAAAAATTAATTGATTGACTGTACTTTTTAATATATAAATTAACCAATTAATTATTGTCCTTTAAAAATGTTTACTAGTTTAATCAATCAAACTGTTTTTACTTCTAAAAAGGAACCGTTGAAACCAAATATTAGAACCACTGGAGTTTACTTGTCATATAATCTAAAATAATCTAAAAAAAACTACATTAACTGATCAAATGTTGCTAGCTTCAGTATAAATCTTTGAACGATCTTTTGTAGCGTTTATGTCATAATCTTGGCACCAAACACTAAACTAGCAGTATTCAGTCGTAGAAGACGCGTATTAGGAATTAAAATGGCATTGAAGCAGATTTGGTTGTTACATGTGGTCTTTGAATAGTAAATATTTACACGAAACATGTCAAAAGCAATATTCCATCCAAAGGATGTGTTCCAGTTTCTACATTTACCATTAAAATTCAATTCTATAAAATTATATAAACATTTACTATAAATACTTGTACACATTATAAGTGCGGTGACAGAAGTGTAAAAAGTTGTCTCTATTGCGAGTTTATAATAATCTCCCCAAATAACACACGGCTAAAAATGGTCTTAAATTAAAGACAAATATATTAACTTCTTTATTTTTTGCCCTGTCGTCAAAATTTCGTATGATCACATTTTTCTAAAAAGCCGTTTTAATGACTAGAAGTATATTGGAGAGTTTCAACCCCCCTTTTTCAAAATTAAAATTAGTGTATGTTTGCTTACATTTAATTGAAATGTTTTTTTCTATATATTCGACTAATTTTAATTTTCTTCAAGGTTTCAGGATTGAAAACGCGGGTAATTAACATTTTATTTTTCAATGTCTAAACAAAATGCCTACTTTGTTCCGCAAGATGAGTGATTGTGATACATGTATCAGACGAATTTTTATTTAAGATTTTAGTGCTGGTCTACCTAAGAATCAGGCAGTGGTGAAAACATGAAAAACAAAAACCCACTCAGGTTGACATTAATTTATGTTCAAAATGTATAATGATGCAAAAATATACCATTCGTTTCATTGTCCTGTTCGGGTAATTGGAGAAAAAATTTGGTTACAATGCACTAGAAATTAACAATTAAGGGGAGCTAACTCTGTAATTTGCTATCATTCTAACCAAAGTTTGTCTAAAGATTTCTCAAGTTACCAGACACGCAGACACTAAAGACCTACCATTTCTAACTCAGGATGAGTGTTACTTCAAAATAGGATGGCTAGGTATGTGGGTTTTTTACAGCCATGTTTTGATTTTTTTCAAAATTGCCTGATTCTTACAAAGACTGGCACTTGATATGAATTAACACCCATACTGTGGTATTTCATCAATTCAATTATCACATGAATCTAATAAATTTGGAAAGAAGAAAACAAATTTAAGGTATTCGTTCAGAATTTATATTTGTTTTTGGCATTAAAAAATCTGTACATGATTCATATTCAAATTAATATTTCCTGAATTTGTGCTGGTAAAAAGATTGAGTACAAGTAAACATGAGTGCTACTTCTTTACACTATTTGACTGTGCATATGTGATTTATAGATGTTATTCTTTTTTTTAACACATTATTAAAGTTTAATGAAGGCGTATCATTAAGATGATGCTCTTAAGAAGGAACGTACACATATAATATACAAATAAACGTGTCTTTAATTTTCATTCTTTTTACTACAAATACACATGAACTGAATCTCCGAAATTGTAATCTAACTTATATAAATGCATTTGACATACTTTTTTGTTTTATATGAATATTATAACATGAGTGTCCATGTGTCTTTTTTAAAACAGAGATAACAAATTTGGGTTTTAAACCACATGTATATATATTATATATGTCTAATTACCGTATCACCATGGTGATACGGTCTGATTAGTCAGAGGCTAAACGTCAGGTTCGGGTAAATCTGTTAACGGTATTACTGTTATTTCATTGGTTATAAATACTATTTAATGGCTGCTTCGTGGCTGTTTCCGGAATGATTCTGGGGGAAATGAAGGTCATTTTAACGTCTGATTGGCTATTAATGAGTGGCATGCATTATATGTTCAACGCGTCCGTAAGTGGGGTCGGATTGAAATCATGATACTAGGTTATAGGTACATATTATGATAAAGTGTTTATTTGCTATAGTGATTAGTTTAGACTGGGATCCCTCTATATATAATCACCTTGTTCTATAAATAGACAGGTGGAGACCAACGCCATTTTAGTTCTTTTTTGAACTATTTAATGCGCAACCAGTCGCGCAGGAGATTCCGGATGTTTCATAGGAATTTCCTTATATGAATACAGCTGTCAGAATGAAAGAACGTCTGCTACAATAAAGATCGACAATGTAACCCATAAGCGCATTTAAATGGTATTATCAAAAAATAATTGAATGTATATAACATGTAAAAATATTTATTATAAATATAATTACCAAAAAAAAAAAAAGATCTACCCAAAAAATGAGGATTTAGATATTTTATTTTTATTTTTTGCAGTAGCTATTTTTGCAGTAATGTCAGATCACAGCCAAAGGAGTTCAAACTCCTGTGCACTAATTAAAATTTAGTAACCTCTGTGATTTAAGCCGTCAAAATAGCATTTTTCTATAGAAATGGCTATTTTTATTTATCTGCACCAGCAATGACTCAGAATATATATATATAGACTATAGTGAACTTGTTATTGTGCTGATGGAAGTTTCATCAGTTTAATATCTATGTAAATGTGCAGTCAACATAAAATAATCAAATACTTACTGATATAACAGTATTAAAATAAGGAAACAGCCAACAATATTTGAAATACATATAATTGTTTAAAAATTTTAAACATCTATCGGTCAAAGTGAAAACATCAGTTCACCTCAGTAAAGGAACAGGGCATACAAATCTTTAGTTGGACCATCAGTCTGGGAACATTACTTTACTTAGGATTTAAACAAAATAGAAAAGTACTAAGAAGGGCTGTAAGATTTGTCACAAACCAATACACAAATACACCTCAAGCGTTATAGTGACATGATAGATCACTTAAAACCGAGAGACAGTGGCCGCCATCCCCATAAAAAAAACCACACATTGCATGCCTGGTCATGTTTTATAAAATCATATATTATCTCATTGCGATCACAACAACAGACTAGTTCACCTGTTAGACAGTCCGGGAACATGCACACACTCTTACTATCAGATTCCATCCAGCAGAACACAAATAAGGCAATAATTATTTTTTCCACAAAAACAAATAAAAACTGGAACGACCTTCCACTGAGAACCTACACCACAGTCAGTAATTTCATCGCGTGTGAATAGTTTTATCTTTATATTAAAAAAAAAGTAAATAAAATATGTATGCACTGCCATTATGTAAAAATATTATAATCTTTGTTATTAGTTTCTATACAAAGCAATGCACAGTACAAGCCCTGCAGTCTGTGTCAAATTGTTTTAGGGTTTGTCTGACCGAAAAAGAAATTTGAAATATTTCTTCTATATACATGATCGATATATTTAACTTAAAATTATGAAAATTTTCTTGTTGGACAGACAGAGTTTAGGATACTCTGTACAAGTGTCATAAACTTCAATGTGTTCAAGGCAGTCATTAAATTACAGAGTAAAAGTAGAAGACAGTATGAATTTATAATTTAACAACACAAAAATTAATATTGAGCATCCATTTGTAACTACATGTAAGAAAAAATATCTATAATCTAGTCATGTATCTGAAATTATTTCTAAAATCAGTCAACTTATTAAATGCAACTTCTTCAATGTCTTTTGTAAAATTTTACATCAGTTCACCTCATAAATTTTTCATTTTTAAAATTTTTCCCCCCTTATTATATCTTAACAAAGAGCTGAGAAACAACAACAATTTCAATATGTTGAGGTACATGCTCATCTCTCTTTTTTTTATAATGTAGGTACCATTGTCTGATTACTTTGGTCTGATGAAACTATATTTCATATACTTATTTAAATAAATTATAGGCCATATTAATTTAAAGGATAAACATGGAGATGTGGTATGATTGGTATCCACAAAAGACCAAATGACACAGAAATTAACAACTAACAAAGAAACAAAACAAAAGTGCCAAGGTTTAACAAAAAATAAACAAGTCACAACAAACATTTTCAAATTCAATTTATAAAAGATGACATACATGAAGACTCCTTTGTAGAAAGCAGTATAATATCATATATAATATTATAAGTTGTTTTCATCTCTAACAAACTAAAAAGGTGATCATTGGACATTTTTTTCTCATCTTAAATATATATAATACTGTCTTCTTTAAGATTTCATCAATTTCCCAGCTAGCTACTATCTTCAATTTTATAAATTTTTCTTCGTTAAGGTAAACAAAATTCTGACCTGTGTTTCCCAGTATTTTGATTTAAAAAGAAATGATGAAACTTTCTCCAAAACAAAATAATTGGAACATTCAAGTAAACATCAGACTATCAAATATATGTACTAGTAATCTTCTCTTGGTTAGACAATGTAGAAAGTTTTCTTTTTAACTTATTTTTTTAATTAAGTTATGTCATTAAACTATAGACTGTTCTAAACAAAAACAAAATTAAACGTTTTTTCTGATATCAAATTTAATTCCCTGTACACTAGACAACATAAGGGAAATAACTCTATTCATAGCTACCTATTTCTACTACTGTGTTGCCTGTCCTTTGTTTATATATTTATTTATATTATATATTTATACGAATTTATTGGTGTATAAACTAGAACAATTAACTCACAAACTTTTTGTAACTTCATAGGGTTGTAAAAGTGTTGACAGTGCGCACATTTTTAGAATTAGGGTACAAAAATTTTAGCAAAAAATAAAACATTCGTTTTTTTATAACAAATCTTATTTATTACACTATGAATTATTACTGTATGATATGATACAAAAATTTACCAAAAAAATCGATTTGGTTTGTCCCCAGAGGACTTTTAAAATGTTTATATCATTGAAAAAGCTCCAAATTATCTCCCTTTGGTGCAAACATGCTATTTTTTGGCATCAAAATTGAAATAACTTTTTTTGATCATCGGTGACCAGGATTTTTTATCATTGTTTTCAAATAAGCTAAACATTAACTAAATAATTGTAAAATTAAAGTGATTTCTGTAATTAAGTTCTTTTTTTATCTCCATAGTACCTCTTTTCTCCTATTTAGTTCAACAACAAAAAAGTAGCTTTACACAAATGTATGCTTCTTCCAAAGGCAGATTGTGAGCCTAAATGATCGGTGACCATTCTTTTTTATTTTATTTTTCTATTAGGTATAAGATAAAGTTCATTTTTAGAAAAATTAGCGAAATCTTATATTAAATAAAAAAAAATGATTTAGACCCGCGAGCCCCCTTAAGCGCTTTCGCACTTCATACAAAATGAACTTTGGTCAACGCTTTTACACCCAATGAAGTTTCAAAAAGAAGCATTCCATTCTTGAATAAGGAACTAATATCTTTTTAAATGCTCAATCGTCATGACCGTAATAAATTCAAAGATATTTTTTTGTTACAGATGGAAAGCTGACATCAAGCAGAAAATCGAACAACTATATAGACAAGATGGAACACTATTAAGTACTAGACAGACAAGGAAAGCTGACATCAAGCAGCAAATTGAAGGACTATACGGACAAGATGGAACAATATTAAGTTAATAGTTACTAGACAGACAAGATGGAACACTATTAAGTTAATAAGTACAACATATATTAAAGTAAGTAAGAATAGTAATTGTCTCAAAATTAAGTCATTTAAGGTGATTTCTGGATATTATAGTCTTCAAAATAAGAAGATAGGGTATGATTGCTAATGAAAAAATTTCCCCTAAAGACAATGGAACCATCGTAATCATCAGCTCATTATACTGGGAAATAAATACACACTTCAAGTACAAAATATACTAAAAGCTCTAAGCTTTGCTGGTTCCAATGTAGAATTATTCAGAGAATTTTAGGATATAATTCACTACTTAACCATGTTTACAAGATGGAAATAAAAAGTAGTATCATATGTTCTTTGGCACAGTACAAAAATACTTTATTTACCGAACAAAGTCACATAAAGTATTGCAAAAAAAAAAGGGAACACATAAACTTAGAAAAATACATTTCATTGAAAAACCCCTCTGTAGAGAAATATGATAAATCTCAAAGATTTAGTAGTGTCTTCTTAATCTATCATGTCTATCTTGGACTGGTTTATTTTTCTTCCTTGTCTGAACCCTCAACTCTCATTAGAAATAGGATACCTAAAACTTTATTCATCCAGTAGGTCAATAAAGCACAAAAAAAATTATTACGTTCATAGTATAAGGGAGATAATTCCTATTGATGTAATAAAAATATGTACTAAATTTTATTGGGACAATATCAGCCAATCAAATTACGAAAAATTACTCCAGCATTTAGCCAATTTTTATTAGATATTTTTATTTATAGATGGGAAGAGACTTATGCACAAAGCTGAACAACGAGACAAATATGAATTATAAATGCAGAATTAGAAATAAAACAAAAAGCAAGGTAAGTTCAATTTGTGACACAGTTTGAACGTCAATAATAAAAAAGGGACATAATAATGAAACATATTACAAAAGGTTTTTGTAATTTTGACAAAATTGAACCTTTTTGGCTGCAAAAAGCGAATTGTTATTTCACTATTTCACTTTCATTATTGATTGTCAGAACAAAAAAAATCAAACTTTAGATTTTTTATATATCTCGTAGCTAGTGCCCCTTTAAGCAATTGCATGCAACCGTACAGCATTCAACTATGAGAAAAATCCATATACTTATTGTCAGCTATAAAAGACTCCAACATAATAAATCCAGTAGGTCTATAAAGCAACAAAAAAATTACTTTCAAAGAAGTGAAACAACATGTTAAGCATATGTACTCCAACAAAACAGAAGAGAATATTTCAAACCGTACCAGGCAATATCTGGAATTCGTGAAATTTCAGTAAATTTTGACCAACAGTCAGGGGTAATTATACGCTCAAAAAAACATTTCGACAAATCATCTAAGGAAGATGAACTGGCTATTTTATCAGATTTACGAGATATTAGACCATTTCATTGTCAACCTGGTAGGAAACATTCATGTTTTGGAGAAATGTCATCATCTGTTGTTCAAAACCTTGATGTGGACCATTATCACAATTGGATCAATACCAGAAAAGTTAAATTTGCTTTGGAAAATGGGAACTAAACATTGACATAATCAAATGACTATTAATAGTCTGTAATTTGCCAGGTCCAATTTGTTTTTTGTAACTTGTTTTCTTTGGATTGATCTGAAGATTGAAGATATTTCATCAGATTTTTGTAGATTGTTGTTATGATATATTTGATAATTACACCATTTTCCCTGGTTGGGTGGAGGGTTTGACACCTTCAAACTAGTTAAACCCAACCATAGTCTGTTGTTGTTGGTTGATCTAATATTTGTATTTTTTTAATTTTTTTTATATGAAATAGAGCACTTAGTTTTCTAAAAAAAAAAAAAAAACGTTTTTCAAGTGGGACCTTTTATAGCTGACTATAGGTTTATCTCATTGTTAAAGGCTATACTTATTTGATTGCCTATGATTGCTTACATTTAATTCTTTTGAACTTTGGTCATGAGAGTTGTCTCATTGGCAATCTTACCACATCTCCATATTTTTATGACAGTTCTTCTTAATTAAAACTACTATATAGCTTTTATCCAATCAATCATTTTTTCTTCAAATATATTCCACCTTTGGTTTGTATTGATATTTGATATGTAAAGGTCATAAAGTGTTTTTTTTTAAACCTGGTTAATGGTAAACGTAAAATCAAAAGAACTAACATACAATATGCATATAGCTTTTTATATACTACAAATATTTTCAACTTTTTAACTAGTTACATGAAACATTTTTTACCTATTATAAAGAAAATGCACGATTACTTACACTGTTTTCTTTAGTTTAAAAATCTACAGTTACCATATACAATGTAGAGAATATTGGACCTTTTCTTTGCTGTTTCATATGATAGACCAGCAATAATTACTCTAGTTTGGAAATAAAATATTCACTTTTTTTTTTAGATATTAGCAAAGGCAAAAATGATTATTCAAAATTATTATTTTTTGTCAAAATAATTCACAAATTAAAATAGTGGAAAGATACAGATATTTACAGTATTTTACCGGTAGTTATTGTATTTATTTTTTATTGAAATTTAAAAAATGCCACAGATGATCTCTTTAATAAAGCTCTACAAGTCTTTTTCTCCGTTAAAAGTATATAATTGTAATTTCTGTGAGGTACCCTTGAAAACCTGTCTTAAGGTGGTACCCAACACTTTCACTAAAATTAAGTTGGTTCGTTTAATTTTCATAAAATTTCGTTAAAGTATTTACTTTGAGACTTTGATAAATATATAAAAAAAAAAAAAATTTTTTGAACCAACCGTTTTGTCAGAAAAAATACACTGGTTATATAGCAATTTGACAAACTCCAATTTTGATCATTGAGAAGCTAAATATTCCTTTTACAACACAACGTAATTAAAACGTTTAGCTGATTTTACAGAGTTATCTCCCTGTAGTGTTAGGTACCACCTTAAACTTTTTGAAAGTCTGATTAAACCTTTTTTCACATATGGTAGTGAAATGTGGTTATTTGATCATTAATACATAAATTTGAATAATTTTGACAATCTACCAACTGATAGAATACAACAAAAGATGTAGGAATATATTCTGAGGGTCAAAACATAGTCATCAAATATGTCTAGTAGACTTGAATGTAACAGGAATCCAATGTTGTTTATTAATTTTGTTTAATGTATAGTTATCATAAAACAATACTTAAAATAAATATAGCTAGAATATTATATAGTGCATTTAATGCAGGTCAATAATTATCTCATGAAAACTTAAAATGCTGGTTTTCTACACTGAATAAAATGTTAAAGTACTTAAACTTAATACAAAAAAATTGACAATAAAAACTCTTATAAGATAATATAATCAGCAATCTGTCTTACAACCACAAATAATCATATCTGGAGCTGTGGACAGTAACCTGGTGTTTTTTAGTAATATTTTTGTTTCAAATTTTGTTCCCAGTACTATCTTCAAACCAATCTTTTCAAAAATATGAAAAGTAAAATTACACAACTACATGTATGTGCTCAGTTTTTAAATTTTAAAATGGGAAGATACAATAAACCCAAAATTTCAAGATAACTACGTTTTTGCAATTTTTTCACTCAGTACAGACTGAAGAAGATTTATAAAAATCTTGTGATGAATATAAAGTGTTTAAAGGTACCAGATTATATTATAAAATATAAGGCACATTGTTTACCAATCTTATGGCTTAAATTTAAAAGATTCATGAAATAATCATTTTTCTAAACTTATTTATCATTTTCTAAACTTTTAAATCCACAAAATATTACTGAATGTACATGTACTCATTTATTCAAATTTGTCAGAGATGCATTAGACATAGGAAACAATTCATAAAAGGAGGGTTACAATTGTATAACATGTGAAACATTGAAATTTTGTTTTGTATGATATCATACATGTATGATATTTAATGGAGAATACTTATGTTATATTACTTATCTAATCTGAATCTGAAAATTTGGAGTTATCTCCCATTGTTTTGACCAACTTTTTGTGAATGAAGTATTAGTGGTACATTTTATTTCTAACAGTCAAACATTTTAATTGAAAGGTGGCAAATTAGGTGTTCTTCAACTTAATTGTTTGTTTACTTCTGAAAATCATAACAAGATAGGCCCATTTTCTTGTGTTTTTTTTTTTATAAAAATTTGTTTAAACACTGAAATAGCCCAGTCAATCCATTTTAACTTTCGACTATTAATATGCAGTTTTAAATTGTGTAGATTTAATTTAATGTTTGTACAATGAGTAAAATGTTACTCAAATAATGCTGCTTTAGGTGAACATAAGGAAATAAGCCCTGGATGTCCTCTTCACATTTAATGTCTTTGTAGTTCAAAACAATTTTGTCACACAAAGTTTGGGTCAATCCTGTCACAAGTAGTTGGTTTAACATGTTTATTTGATCATTTTCGGCATTAAAATAAGATTCTAGCATTTCCTTTAATTGTGTACAATTAGGTTCATCAGCACATTGACAATTATCTATGACTTCACACTTTTCCACTTCACTTACAAGACAATGATCACATTCACACTCTTTTTCACATACATCACAGCAGTTATGCTTAAGTATTGAATCTAAATCAACTTTTGTCTCAAAATACTGGCTTAGAAACTTTCTTCTGCATGTTTTTAGGAGGCAGAATTCTCTCACTTCTGGTTGTACAATGGTGTTGGTGGCAATATCACTCATATTGTAATGCATATATGCACTGCTTTGTCGACCATCTCTACCAATTTCTTGTAGATAACCTAAACGAGTAAACAATAATTGTTTTTGTTAAATCATTTCCTTTCATTTTTCAAATTTTTGGTTCTGACATTCATGAAAAAAACGAAACAATATTACATATTTCAAATCTTAGAACTGCAATTTTTTTCTAAGAACTAGGGGTTCAATTAGTCATAGTGAAATGGTTTTTTTTTTTCATTTTCTGTTAAAGTCTCATGTTTTTTTGCATGTTGGTGTATCAGCATATGAAAATGTGACCAACATACAGCATTGGCTTTTGATCTCAAGGTATATTAATATGGATTTTTGTATTGTAAATACTTGTGACCTTTTACTTTTCATCTTTTTTCACAAAGTGTTATGATATTTGGAATATCACAAAAGGATGAAGTGTATGATTTTTAGGCGTCTATGTATATAAATATAGTTACAATTATTGGCCTTTCACTTAAAATATGAAAGTCTTTGTGAAAATTAATTAATATATGCATAATCCAGAACTTTTCTATTTAGATAAATATATTTATATTTATAAATATGCAATTGTGTAATATATATGTATTAGACCGCAGTCAAATTTTTTAAGGTGCTTATGATCCAATTCTTGCAATTTAAATATTATAAACTGTTAACATAAATAGTTAGTTTTATGTTTCCATATGTACATGGGAGATAACTACCCTTATATTTTATCAGTTGAGTCTGCTTTTTATGCAGCTCTGAACACCATGGTTCTGTTGGTATTAATAGACACAGTCTAAAGGGGAATAATCCTTACATATGATACTGATTGTCTCCCATATCAATAATGTATTCAGTGTTTTATAATGTTGTATTTTATTATATTATTATTTCATTGTTATCATATTGTATGAAATTTTGAAACCCTCATAACCTTTAGTGTAATACGTTATATAGCCTTAATACTTGCATTCCAAAGAACTTGGTGGTCCAATGTGGCAAACCTTTTCCACATCTGGGGCATCAGTGCCCATACCATAAGCTTGAGTGGCAAAAAGCAACTTTATGGATCCATGTGTGTCTGCCATGTTCTGTGCTATATTTTTTTTCATCTAGAATTATACAATTTATTTCAAATGCAAATGATTTATAATGATTTCATTTTTCTTTATACATGTAAAATACTGTTTCATTCAATTCGTTGTTTATTGTTTAATACTAATGAAATATGTTGAATAAAGTGGACATGGACATTAATGTTCTGTAACAATTAAACTGGTTTTTTTTTTGCATCCATGTACAAAGATGAATAAGGGTTCTGTCCATGGCCAAATATTAAAATTAAATCCAAGTCAAAAGCACTAAATGCATGAGCGTTATGAGTATATGACCGCATTAAGTTAAAATGAAAATTCATAATATAAGTACTAACCAATGGATGTCACTGTCATAATTTGTTGGACAATATTAGTGATGGGCACATCTAATGATTGGTTTATTTTTCAACTCTTAAAAAAAATATTTCTGAAATATGCTTATTTCTTGTAAACCATATTATGAAATTAAAAGAAAAATCTTCTACCTTAAGAATGGAAGTATTATTTATTACAAAAATATGTACAAAAACATCAGACCAAAATGAAAATAGAAAAAATATTTGTACTCCTGTGGAGTCAGTATACCAGATTTGAATCCATTCCTTTTTTTGAAAGTTTGCCTGGAGTTTGCTTGTCTATGTTTGATTTCTTAGTAGATTATAAAAGGAATGCTTTATTAATATTTAAAATAACCTCATCTGTGCAAGGTGCATGGAACTGTGACACTGCTGAAAGTATTTCATCGGTATTGTCTTCCAGGCGGGCTGCCTGTGGCACCATGTCATAGCCTACTCCACACCATTTCAGTTTTGAATAAACAATAGTTTTGGGAACATTCCAGATCTGACTACAAAGTTCCTCAATATATGGGTTTAACACATCTTGATATGAACCTTCTGCTGTTGTTTTACCTCCAGTGAGAGGTAAACATTTTGAACTATAAGTTTGATGTTTGGTCTATCAACTGGACCTGATAGGGAAAACACATCTTTCATACAAAGTTGTTGTTGTATCTCTTTCCTCATTTTCGGTGTTGCTGTTGCTGTAAGTGCTAGGATTTTTGCCTGTGGCAATATTGCACGTAATTTTGAAATGTTTCTGAAATCTGGACGAAAATCGTGTCCCCATTGAACCACACAATGAGCCTCGTCTACTACTATGTGTGACACATTTTCCCAACTCTTCTGCTTAAAAATGTCGCAAACTTCTTTTTTTAGGATTTGTTCAGGGTGGCCAAAAATGTACTCAAATATATCATCCTTGAAATCTGCTGCCTCTGGTCCTGAAATATAAAAATTAAACCTTTTTGGTACATAAACACCATTTATTTTTAGACTTTGATTAATAATAAGATTAATATGTATTTACAGATTTAATGTAAAAATATTATTAACAGTTTAATTCTTTAGAAACAGATGCATGATTGTAAGGTAATGTATTGCCCACAGGGTTCATTTGACATTGGTCTCATAATTCATGTTTCTATTTCTATAACTAGCTGCAAGCAATATTCTATATATGAAATGATTGTGAAGTGTTCATGTATTTCCATCTTGGTTATCTGACATTAAAATTTTGGTTTATTTTATTTAGGGAATTTTATGGCTGTAACATTTTTTCGGTCTATGAGGAAATGTTATAAAAAAAGGTGCTGCACACTGAATAACCTGTATATGTGTTATACTAAAGTGTGCACCACATTTTTTATTGTTATTTGTCCATAATTTTATTCTAATTTTCATTTTAAACTGGAGTAAATCACGAAAAGGTTGATGACGTCACAGTCACATTTAAAATTGTGTCTACATGTATGAGCTGATAGACAAAACACTGTCAGCTAATCATAAGACTTGTTACATCCAAAATTAAATTTTGGTTTAATACTTGTAGTTAAATTTTTAATTTATGAATATCATTGCATAAAACATTTGGTTTGAAAAGCAGGAGAGACAGTTCAGCATGTGCAATCTTGTTTTAATAAATGATTGAAGAAAAGTATTTTAACATGAAATATAAAATTAAACTTATCAATTTTTGGTTTTTAAATTCTATATTATCTGTTGGATAATTCAAAGTGCTACCAAAGTATTTCACACAAAAAGGTAATTGAAAGTATATAAAGCAATAAGCACATCAACGGTTCCTGGTCCCCCAGATTATATCAAGAATCTGTATTATCTGCCATAATGGCAGGGGTATCATTGGGCACCACCCAACTCATTGTTGCCAGGTTAAATGTGTCATCCAACAGTACTTGAACTTATTATACATAAGATGTAGTAAGAGGTCCAATGAGGCAACTATCAATACAAGTCACTAGCCTATTTTAAAAGTATTGCCGAAACATTTTTCTGCAAAGTGTAGCGAGGCTAAAAATAATAAACGAAGGAATCATGCTTTCTGAGTGTTTCCCAGATCCTGTCTTAATCTGAAAGCTTGTGTTCTGTTTCAAATTTGTTTATATTTTGGACTCGAAGCAAAATGTATAGAATCTGTGTAAGACTTTAGTTTTTAGGGACAACATCTAAAGAAAAATATTTAGGATAAAGTAAAAATGTAATTCACATAGTTCAGCATGTGGCCAATGGGTTTTTCTTTTTTTTGTGTGTGTGTGACTGCATGTTTCAGCTTGCATAATTTTAATCTTTTATACCTGTAAATTATTAAAAAAAAATTCAAATAAGTCAAGAGGGGGCTGAAAATCATTGATATAACTATGTCAAGTAAGTTTTTATAACACATTTCAATTACAATTTGATGTAGCTCCTATAAACTTGGATACAATTTTTAGTAGTTGAAAAGTTGTAATTTTATATTAGCTATATAATATAAAACTAAAAGGTATGCAAAAAAGAATCCAGGATCAGGTGTTTAGTGTTTGTAAGCTCATGATTATGGGATTGACCCTTTCAGGATAAGGGAATTCTTTTTTCAAAATTTCATGATTATGATTTGTTTTGATTTTGGACTTCAGGATTTCATGTTTTTTAAGTCCAGGATTTGGGGATCACAACCCCTCCTACCCCCCCCCCCCCCCCCCTCCTCTTCAATGCAGACATTTCAATTGTATCTAATTAATATTTATTCTTTTTTAAATAAAAGATATGGGAATTTTTTGCAGATTTTTTTTTTTAAAAGATGAATATTATAAATAATCTGGTGCCCTCTCAAAGTATCAAACTATGAATAGCATTTATAAAATGGCTTAAAAGACCTGCTGAGTTATTTATTTTCAATAGTAAAACATTGCAAGTCAGATTAGTTTTTACAAATTACCACAGAAAAAAACATTTATTTTTGTGATTATCAAGTCAGCCCCAGGTTAGGGGAGGGGGATTCTGCCAACATGTTTAACTCAACACATTATATATGTATTTGCCTGTCCCAAGTCAGGAGCCTGTAATTCAGTGGTTGTCGTTTGTTTGTGTTACATATTAGATTTTCATTCATTTTTTTATACAAATAATGTAAGGCTGTTAGTTTTCTTGTTTTGAATTAGTTTTACATTGTCATATAGGGGCCTTTTATAGGTGACTATGCAGTATGGTCTTTGCTCATTGTTGAAGGCTGTATGGTGACCTATAGTTGTTAATGTCTGTGTCATTTTGGTCTCTTTTGGATAGTTGTCTCATTGGCAATCATACCACATCTTCTTTTTTAGTTATTTATTTCACCCCCCATCATGAAATGGTTGTTTCCTTACACAACATATTTTCTGTTGTTGCAAGCTACTTTTCTAAGAAGAACAAATATATATACATATATAAATATAATTTGTTCTTCCTTTAACATGTTTAATATTCTGCAAAACTGGAACTCAATTTAAATATAATATCATTTATTTATATCTATTGGTATTTATAACAATAATATCAAACATATATCTGTATGAATATTTTTGGTGTCTCTGTTTATCAGTTTCATACTTGAGTTTCCCTAAAATTAAAAAGTGTCTCAATGACACTGCAGTCAAGAATGGAATGAATGAATATTACAAATACCTTCAAGACTATTTATTAGCGCTGAATTAACGTTAACAGCCTTTCTACCCAGCTTTCTTGTCTGCTCTTCAATAATGGCATTTAAGGGGCTGATTATTATGCATTTGGTGTTATTCATTTTTCCAAGCATTTCAAAAATTAATGACTTCCCATAGCCAGTGGGTAGCATGATCAACGAATCACTTTTCATTGCACCTTGAATACTTTGCAATTGCAAAGGTTTCAAGTAGGTTAAATTAACATTTCGCGTACAGTTGATCTCTGTTAAGGCAATTTTATGTATCAAGACATTCTTAAGTTTTTCTTTAAAATCTTTCACATCGTCTGCTGCCATATTGTTTATTGTTGTCATTTACAAATGCATGCCGGGAGAAAACACCGGCTTTCCTATTTTGATGACGTCAATATTTTTAAATTTAGAACAACCTCGATTTCAAATAAAAAGATGGCGTTATACCCTACCTGTCTTGATATATGAAATATGTAATATGCACATTGATCTAGACAGGCGAACCAGTCTAGTGATTAGTTATGATGATTTATAACTCACGACAAACTGTCAATTTGGTGCAGATTATATAATCATGTGACAATGTGATGATTTAATCTTGAAATTATGTTGCTATTTTGGTAAGAAACTGTACATTTATGTATTATTGATATTCTCCAAAAATAGAACAGTAATGTGTATAATTTACACTTTAAACTGCGTATTAAAACGGTTAAATGATTGAGATACTTTTGTGTTAGATTTTTTTCGTAGCTTAGATTTTATAGTAAATACACAAAACGTATGCTCTATGTATAAAAATAATAACCATTTATTTTTTCATTGCTTGGACATATTGATTAGAAAATATTTAAATCACGGAATTTACCGAAGATGTAATTTCGTTTCCAGCACTTTCATCGCTTCATTGATTTCTGGTGTAAATAAACAAACCCGACGATACTGATTAGAAGAATACAAAAATTACAAGGTGAGCAATATTGTTTCTTATGTGCAAAGAAGCCTAAACCAAGCATCACGGTATTGTTATTGGCAAGGGTTTCAGTGCACTATAGGATACAAATTATATAATTTAGCTTTTTACAATGCACAGATCTATATTTGACAATGATTTGACACTTCAGAATCTATTTCAAAGATAGAGATGGTCCAAAGGCGAGCTGCTCGGTATGCCTGCAACAGGTATCATAATACTAGTAGTGTATCAAACATGCTGAACACACTAAACTGGCCTATTTTGACACAACGCAGACTGCGTGCACGACTGGTTATGATGTACAAGATCACACATCAACTTGTTGCTATACCATATAGCACAATTCTCATTCCATCAGACTCAAGAACCAGAAAACATCATTCTCACACCTTCAGACATATTTATACATCAAAAGACTCGTACAGATTTTCATTCTTCCCATACACAATAACTCAATGGAATCTTTTACCAACCACAGTAGTAAATACACAGACAGTCGACTCTTTCAGAGATCAGCTAACATATGCTGTTCTCTCCACTATTATTTAAAAAACTTCATCTCATGTACATAGTTTTAATCACTACATCTGTTCTTTGCACTGTTTGTAAATATAACTTAATTTTAATAAATAGGCCACGTATGCACCAGTTATTAATCATCTTTATTCAGATGGAAAACTGGAAAACTTAAAGAAGAAGAAGAAGAATGACATCAAGGCAAATAATCGCTGCCATCCAAAACCAATTTCAGAGAGGATTCACGTCTAAAATATCACCATTATTTTGCGCTCTTCTACCTAATGAAGTCATTATCGATGCAGTATACAGAAAAACCCCTTTATATGTAGCATTGCTCGATGCAAAATCTGCTTTTGACGTCGTAAACCATAGTAGTTTATATAGGAAGTTATATCTAGCAGGGATTTCCGGTTCATTATGGCTGCTCTTGCATGATCTAAGTGTTGGTGCTCAGACATCAGTTCGATGGGAAAATCTGGTCTCTGAACCATTCGATATTAAGCAGGGAGTTAGGCAGGGAGGAATACTAAGCACAGAATTATATAAACTTTATATAAATGATGTTCTAAACCAAGTAGAAGACAGTGCACTGGGATCCTATATTGGACACATTCACTGTCCTATTCCAACCTGTGCAGATGATGTTACACTGGTAGTGAATGACCCTACCAATATGCAAACCCTTTTGTCGACTGTGGAAAATTACAGTCGACAGGAGAAGTATTCATTACAGCCTACAAAATGTAAAATTATTAAAACTGGGAAACCAAAAATAGAGGATAATTTTAACTTCATATTAAATGATACACCCATTCAAAATGTTGAAACAGCTGTACATTTAGGAATAACTCATAGTAATAACCCACGGCAAACCATTCCTATCCATATCCAGGAAAACATCAACAAAGCAAGGAGAACAATGTACAGCCTGATGGGAACTGGCATGCATGGCAAGAATGGTCTTAATCCCGTAGCATGCCTGCAATTATTCCAAGTTTACGTGCTGCCAGTTCTCATTTATGGCTTAGAAATACTACTGCCAAACTCTACTCAAATGGAACCAATTGAAGTCTTCTATCGAAAAAGTATCAAACAAATTTTATCAATCCCAATTAACACAACAGACATGGCCGTATATATACTGTCGGGTACCATTCCAGTAATCAGTAAGATGCATAAACTAGCTTTAGGAACCTTTGCAAATATTTCAAGACAGGAGAACTCTATAGAAAGACAAGTTGCAGAAAGACAAATTCTTATCTCAACTGATGTAAAGGACAGTTGGATCACAAAAATTAGAGCTTTATTAATGAAATACAGCCTACCATCAATTTTTAACATTTTAGATGAACCACCCTCAAAATTAAAATGGAAAAAACCTTATCAGGAAAGCGATTGACACCTACTGGGTTGATCATGTGGTGACCATGTCTGTCTATTACAAGAGTATTTCATATATTTCTACAGCTTATTATAATACTGGTCATCTTCACAATGCTCTGGCAAGTATCCAGACTTCTGCAAAAGACATCCAACGTCTCCCCATCAAACTACGACTCCTTACAGGAACATATATTCTCCAAAGTAACAGGGCAGCTTTTAACCAGATTGACATCAACCCAACATGTCTCTTGTGTGAGGAGGACTCTGAAACATTATTTCATTTTATTCATTCATGTCCTGCTTTAGCTTCTGCTAGAAATCATCACATGCTTGAACTTTCGCACATTCTTAAAAATAGCGAGCTATGCGTTAAATGTAGATCATTAGAAAAGCTAGAGATTAGTACACAACTAATATTGGATGCTAGTGCCTTGCTCTGTAATTGTCAATGTAAATGTGGATGTACAGACTTTCTTCATCTTGTAGAGTACATTAGTAGAAAACTTTGCTTTGCGTTGCATATTAGACGTAATACACTATTATTAACATTACCGACGAATAAAAAGAAAGGGTTACTTGCAACCACTCAGTCAAAGGCGTGATTACTTAAAGTCTAAATTATTTTGTTTTAGATTTTAAAAAGTGTGAGAAACTTTTGTGGGTGTTATATACACCAATTTATTCTACTCTGAAACCAGAGGTGTGCCTTTCAAAGGCAGGATATTCATACAAGACAAGACAAGACAAGGCAATCATTTATACGATCCTTCGAACCCAAAAAACTTGCAACACAGTGAACTCCCAAAAAGATGTTTGCATGTGTGGTAGACAGTTTGACGTTTTATTCTTTGGAGTTGTCAGGAGGCTGATTTAGAAGGGGGTCAGGGGGAAGGCTCCCACAGGGTTCCCCCCTCAGGTCGCAAGGTCGCTTTTAAATTCGTCGAGAGGTCGTGTTTAAGGGAAATATACAGGTCGCAGGTCGTTTTTTTCCCAACACAGAGGACGGAAGTCGGTCGGAGGTCGTTTTTTTCCAAATTTTACAGGTGGCAGGTCGTTTTTAGAAGGCCATCAGGTCGGAAGTCGCCTCTTAAAAGCCCAGAGGTCGCAGGTCGTTTTTGACCCTGCAGGAGCCTCAGGGGGCATGCCATCCTTTTCTGGGAAATTTGGTGGGCCTGCACTTATGAAAATTTCTGGATCCGCCACTGGTGGGTCTCATTGGGGTCTAAGCGTGACGCAGGATTGCCGATTTTTTGTAAGCGTGACACATGAAAGTCAAATTATTGTGTCGTGAAAACGGGAAATGAGGTCTAGCGGGACACGGGAAATGACAAAAAATATGAGAATTGCTTACGTATATAGTGTAAGCGGGATACGGGAATCTGACAAAACAGTTAGCGGGATCCGGGATCGGAACCCCCAAATGAGACCCCCCCCCCCCACCCCCATTGGTTGTTGGACCATAATAGTCCCAGTATGGACACAGTGGTGATCAGCAGTCATTATACAAAAGAAGATGTGGTATGAGACAACTGTGCCAATGAGACAACTGTGCCAATGAGACAACTGTCTACAAGAGACCAAAATGACACAGACATTAACAACTATAGGTCACCGTACGGCCTTCAACAATGATCAAAGCCTATACAACATAGTCAGCTATAAAAGGCCCTGATATGACATGTAAAACAATTAAAACCAGAAAACCAACGGCCTTATTTATATAAAAAAAATGAACGAAAAACAAATATGTAACACATAAACAAACGACAACCACTGAATTATAGGCTCCTGACTTGGGACAGACACATACATAAATAATGTGGCGGGGTAAAACATGTCAGCGGGATCCCGATCCTCCCCCTAACCTTGGACAGTGGTACATGTATAACAGTACAACATAAAAGCGAACTATAAAAATCAGTCAAAAAAGGCTGAACTCATC
Source organism: Mytilus edulis (assembly GCA_019925275.1). Taxonomy (NCBI): domain Eukaryota; kingdom Metazoa; phylum Mollusca; class Bivalvia; order Mytilida; family Mytilidae; genus Mytilus; species Mytilus edulis. Next base: position 71,624,344 of record CM034354.1, on the reverse strand, counting down.
AGATTGCCCATTGATACAATGTATATCAAAAGCACTGAAAACTTCATTTGATGTGTCTGATTTCAATTTATTCACATCATCAGGTCTTACACTTAGTATATTTTTTCGTGATGAACATTACTATTTGGTTGATTATGTAGGGAATCACTGAAGCATGACTGGAGAAGTCTTACCCCCCCCCCCCCCCCTTTATTGTCCCAGCTGACCTGAGAATCTGTCCCTCTTTAACCATTAACGTCATACAACAATTACTTTTCCATTGTGGCATCATATATTTTGTATTATAACATCAAAATTTTACATGGAATATTTGTGATGTACATGTACAGTTTGTAATGGCGGACATATACATATTGTAGCAATAAGGTGTATTCAAAGCAAAATAATTAATAATAAATCAACTCAATTGATAGAAGCATACTGGTAAGTCAATTTTTTTTTCACACAGCATCTGCATAGAGTGATGAAATATAAATCAGGAGATCAATCACTGATTTTAGAAGTCAAGAATTTTTATATTTTACTTATTTGGGTAGATACATGTAACACAACATTTATCTTGTCATAATACCTGTACGCTCAGTGTTCTTCATGAAAACTATCACACTGATTTTAAATCATTATAGGAAAGCACAGTGTATAAGCAAAAATTTCAGGAGGCAAAGAGTCTTTTATAGGCTGACTGCAATAGTCTATATTATCTGAAAAAGCTTAGTTCTTGTCAACTTTCTTATTATTTCAAACATTTTAATAGATGTCTCCCAAATTTGGTGTATTTCTATTAGCTTTTTTCAAAGTCATTTTCATTTATTTTTCAACCCGGCCCAGAAATATGTGGTTACCTTTAATATAGCTGATTTAGAGAAAGGCCATCTGGGTCACCTCTAACAAAGGCTATATTTATTGTCAATGCAAACATTTTACCTGTTCAACACCAAATGCTGTCAAGTTTGGGGCCCCTGGCCATGGCTCTTTTCTTTCATAATTCATCTTACATGTACATCTCCTTTGAATTTGTTTGCTTTAATATTTGTTCAATGGTCTATCAATGCACAACTATCTATATACCACATTTTCATGGTCCCACAAAAATGTTTAAAATGTATACATTTTACTTTTTTCTAGCTTCTCTCATGTGATAGTCGTACCTTTTTGGTCACTATTTATGTGTTGCGTTTAAATATGAATTGTAACACTTTACAGTGACTGAACAGGTAAAACAAATACTTTTCAAGAAACGGAAAAAAGAAGACTACTTGGAACAGCACCAGACTACAGGTATGTATGAATAAAAACTCAGATCGGAATAGCATGGAGGATATTATATGTCCTTGTGAATAAGCAAGGAAAGCTTTTAATAATAGTGCCTATTTTTTAATTTACTAGATTTTTCATTCATTATCTGTGCAAATTTCAACATAATTTGTCATAAATTCTTATCTAACTTTACTCAAACTTTAAGTGGTGGATCCGGAAATTTTCATAAGCGGGAGCCCACTGACTGCCTAAGAAGGGGCCAACTCCAGTCATGCTTCAGTGATTCCCTATAAAAACAACAAAAATTTTCCTACAAAAGGGATGGCCCAGGCCCCCTGATAAACCCTCTAACTCCACCTCTGACTTTAATTTAATATGACAAGTGTTTCATTCACCAAAATACTGGTGCGTTTCTGTGATAAATATCATGCACAATTTTATAAATGAGAGGGGAAAGAAGAACCACATGTGGTGTACCTGCACATGACAATTGCAAACTGCCCCATTTTTTTTTATCACAACCAATCAACTGATCATGCTGATACTGACATTATCAGAGAGTACACATCATATGAAAAATCACAAATAACTGATTAACATTATCAGATATTACAGAATTAAATATGTTTCAAATTTATTACAAAAAAATGTGTTCTCAATCTTGTAGATAGATATAACTGGATCTCATATACATGTAAGTACCAAAGACAACTGTCTATCCAAGTCACAATTTATTAAAGTAAACTATTAAAGGTTGTAGTTTGGTCTTCAACGCAAAGCTTGGTTCACACCAAACAGCAGCTTTATATATAGTCCATACCAATCATGACAATGGCGTTTGGGGTTAAACATGTTTTCGTAGGTAAATAATATTGCCATGGAACTTTTTTCATGACAGTGTTATAGTCTATAGAGTATTACTTCCTGTTTGGTGGAACAGTCATAGCCAGAAATTAGTAGTGGTTTTGCTAATTAATATTCATAATATGTAAATGAGAATTGTACCACGTGATAGTACTTTGAACTGGACTGGCTTGATAGGCTTGATATCATTAAAATCTTTAAAACACGGATATTATAAGTTGCCCGTCACAGAGTCCTTATTTACAATCACTTTGATATTTCCGTAAAGTTGTCAGGCGGTCAAAATCAAAACAATGAACGCGAATTTAGTGAATTTTTCGTGCCTTCGTGAGTTTATTCTTCTTGAAATAGTGACATTTTAATTTTACGTGGGAACCTAAAGTTCAACGACTACACATACAAGGTTTGGACTTGCTTATTCTTTGGAAATTCAAGTTTCATATTTCACCCCGGCAACCTGTTTTTGTAATGACCTTGTAAGCCAATTTTCAACACGAAGTTTGCAAATTTGACGTTTCAGCCATTTTAGCCTGTATTTTACACTGCAATGTTAAGAGCCTCTCGCTTCGATTTTTAAAATAGCTCAGGAACCTGTATTTTTGCAACAACAGTCATTATGTTTCGTTTAAATGGTGTACATTGTTGTGTATATTCATTTTCTGCCCCGGCAACCTGTCTATCACTTAAATTAAAATTAAAACAGACATTTTTTCAAAATTCCCTATCATTTTAATGTAATTTCCGTGACCCGTATCCGATTTCTTTAGTATAATATTCAAATAAGCAAAGTGGCGTTGATTTCTGGATATGTGAAATAGAAGTCAATACGTTCTTGCTCAATCCTGTGCTTGGAAGGTGTCTTGATTGTCATCCTCAGCTTAAGCAATGTGTTACTGTAATTAGAATTTCAAAATGACTGAGCGACGTTTTTCGAAGCACTGGTCAACTCCACCATAGCGAATCACATGACTTTGACAATCAGTAAATTCCAGCGAAAAATATCTTATAAGTAAAGAATTGTCGCATAAAAATTAAATAATAGAGTACACAGGAAATGGCAAAATTCACATAGTCTAGTATGATTAATCATTTAAACAAAAAAAAAAAAAAAACGAGCAAAAGGGGGGGGGGGGGGGGGGGGGGGATGGGGTGTACGCTCTCTACGTCCCCATCTGGATCCGCCACTGCCTTCTGTTGTTGTCCATTTTGTCAAGTAGTAATCCTCAAAAGTATGTGTAGGTTATATGCTATTTTTATCAAGTTGATTATAGACACAGAATACATTTTATTATAATATCATTCCCCATTTCCATTCTCAATTTTATTAAGTCCTCCTTCCATTATAACATGGGTCCACCAATAATACAACAAAAATGACAAATTAGTAGAAAAAAAGCGCTATGTTTTCATATTGCTTGAAGTGCAATATTCCAATAAAAATAAACAACTCACAAACCACTGATCTCAATATAATCAGCTAAAATACGGCAAGCTTTTTAGAAAAGCTATTACTTGTACACTATATCGATTTACAATGTGTTTTCATTTGTTCAGTGGTTATTTAAATGCGCATATACAGACATTTTTTTACGGGTGAATAAACTATAGGAAACGTATATGTAAACAATTTAGTGTTTACCAATAATTTGGTGTATTTAAATAGTGTTGACTAATAAAATGATAACAACTTGTTGACTATAATTCAGGACATTTATAAACCATGCAAGGTAAGTTGAAAAAGAAGCCGGGATTGTAACAAATATAATAATATAAGGACACATGGTACGAGTGACAAATAAGACAACTCTCCATCCAAGTCAAAATTTGTAAAGGTAATCAATTAGGTCAAAATACGGCCTTCCACACGGAGCATTGACTCATACCGAACAGCAAGGTACAAAGGGCCCCAAATATGATTAATTTGAACAGGTAAACCAACGGTCTTATAGATATTAATAACAAGAAACACTGAACTACTGGACGGGTTCCTGACTTATGACATGTGGAAACAAATACAGCAGGTTTGAACGTTTTAACAGGCGCCAACCCTCACCCTAACCTGAAACAGTGGTATAACATTACAACATAGAACACATTTAATGTACATTTTTAAGTACATCATGTTAACTTCATCGCTGAATCCGGTAGTAAAATTGATCACTGAATTTGAAGAAAAGTCGTAGGGTTCTAAGAATGATATCAAGAATAGTACACTGACCAAGTGAATGCTTCACCTCAGCAAAATATTTTTATTCGAGACAGAAAACATCAGGTTTGAAATAACCATTAACCAAAGTACTGAAGTACTGAACATCGGATGACCGCAAGTTCTTGTGGATGGTCCGACAAGTACTTGTCTCAGAAAAAATTACATCTCTCTCTATACCTGAAAGTGAGGTTAATTTTCAGATATAATTTGTTTCTGGGACAAGTTCGTGCGTAGATGATAATTTAATGACCGGGAATTCATCCTCTCCGTTATGTGTGATATAAATCAGTATACTCTGGTTTATTGTAATATATTATATTTATACTTGTATATTACAGTTACATAAATTATATATATAGTTTTCATGCATTTGTATATCATTCTATTTATATATTTTTTTCTGTCTAAATGTCTGAAGAAATAACATAAATAATTTGGTGCACACTGTATAACGCGCGTAGCGGGTTTTTTTAACAGTGTGCACCACATTTTTTATGTGATTTCGAATAGACAGAAAAAATACTACAGTAATTTCTTATAACTTAATTCTAAATTCCATTTTAAACTGTAGAAAACCATGAAAAAACGTTGATGACGTCACGGTCACATGACTAAATTATGTTTATGGGCTGATAACATAATAACGTCAGCCAATCAGAAGACACGTTACATCCAAAATTAAATTATTCTACTATATTAATAATAGTGCAGTGCAAGTACATGGTGGACACGTCACTCTTCTGTAATAATTCGATTTTTCTTATAGAATAGATTTGAGTAGGCATTCGTATTTTCCCGCAAAAAAATGTTTAATTATCCATGCAGAGTTATCGTTCCTTGAGATTGGAAACGTTCTTGAGATATTCTTCCGCATGCGAACAAACTGTTTTCAATAGGACTTAGCAAACACTAGTCATGGTCCTACTCTTATTTAGCATATATTAACTACAATACAAAGTCAAGAACAAAAATTTGGAAAACTCGATAAAAAGAGGCACATTATTTTAATGTTGTCCGTTGTTCTTGCGGAGTCTCGGTTTATTACGAGTGGTCTTAGAAGTCCAACTACTGTCAACATTTAGAGCAATAGTTGAGAGTTCTAGTCCTGGACGTGACAGGTGCTTTTAATGTTAATCGACGACCACTTTTCCTACTGAAGGTCGGTGGTTCAGTTCTGTTTGCTCTGGGCACTGCGGCTTCCTCCGTCATAAAAACTAGTCGCCACGAAATGGTAAACAGCTATGCAAGTAATCAATCGAAGTTCAATTTAAAATATCTGTCATTAAAGAAATTGATGCTTTATATATAGATTTTCATCTCGATTTCCAAGTTAATGTAAAGTTCAATTGAATGCGACTGTCATACAACCAGATTAATGCCACCATTTTCTACATAGGAAATTGCCTGTACCAAGGTCAGGAATATGAAAATTGTGTCATTCGTTTGATGTGTTGGAGCTTTTTATTTTGCCATTTGGTTATGGACTTTCCGTTTTGAATTTCGTTAATTAAACGTCAACAAAGGTTACTTTTTTTCAATTTGACTTGTTCGATGGCGTGTATTGCCTAATGACAGGTGTTGCATTTAAAGACAGGACTATATATTTGGTAAGATTGCTTTGAAGATAGTAGGGAACAAAATTTGGAACAAAAACATTACCGAAAAGCATCAGTTTACTGTCCACAGCTCCAGATTGGATTTTTTTTGTAGTTGTGAGTCAGATTGCTGTTACAGTACCTTATTAGACTTTTTTAAAAACAAATTATTTGGTATCAAGTTTAAGTACTTTAAATACTTTATTAAGGGTAGAAAACCCGCATTTTGAGTGTTCTTAAGATAATTCTTGATCTTCAGTAATTACCATATTCTATCACTATTTATTTTAAGTACTCTCATTTAATAATTATCCAATATAAAACATAATGATAAAATCAAAATTGACCCTATTGACACATAAAGCACACCCCAATAAATATTGGGAGTGTACAAGTGTAATTCAAAATGTAAGAGTTTCACTTATATTAGGAGTAACAGATTCCAAAAAAAAAGACAAACAACAGAATGCAAAACTAAACACGATCCCCATCCTCAACCGAGGATGGTCTAAGATGGCTTGGGGAGAGTAAACAAAATAATAGATGTTCACCCAGATCGTCTTTTATTCATTTAACCTAGCACGTGGCTTGAGGGTTCAATCATTGTCGCGTAAAACAAAATTGCAACATTCATCTGTTGAAGATAATAGCTTTATTATGGGGTTATTCCCTTATATCTCATTTCCTTATACGGGGTCGAAATTAGACTAATAACAATCAGTCCAAATAATCTTTTAAGTGATATCATTGTTGACAGCTTCGACTTGGTGCAATCTAGGCTTACCTTTGAGTGTCGTTGTTTTACGTGCTAGGTTCTAAAAAAATTGCTCTGCAATATATAATGTGTCGGGTAAACTACAAAAGTAGTTTTTTCAGGCATTCTGTCTATTAGGATGGTGAAGAAATATGGTCACGACAGGTCTCATACCGACAGGCAGTCAAACCCTTGCCATTGTGGGGCGTCTGTTTGGTTGTTTGGGATGTACCAAGTACGCAGCCGCATAGGGTCATAATGGCTCGTGAAGAGAAAATGTCACGCTATCTGCACGTTAAAAGTCATTGTAACAGCGATCTGATGGACCCATAGGAGTCATGTTGGAAGGCTGATCGAATTTGTGCCCCTATCCAATATACCCTCATTTTCCCGTGACAGTCCAAATTTACCGACCTGTAAGCCCAGCTTTACCTATTGTACTTATTCACTTTTAATTTTGTTGATAATTTCTACTCATCCTAAATATGCATGAAATAATTAAACAACCAATTACAACCAATTCAGGCATCCTGTCATTTTGGACATCGTTTTTTAATTATCTGTGCCCTTTATGTGGCCTCCATTTATGAGACATGCGCGTGTAATCGTCTATACACAGTAATTATATACTTTACACTCCATTAATATTATTTTATTATTATTTTAGGACAATAAAAGACAAGATTTTGAGTCAATTTCCAACATGGCCGTAGGTAAGTCTGTTGCAATCAGTCTAATGAAACTCAAAACATACTTTCCTTGTTAGAATCTAGTACAAATGTACCTATCCTATTTTATAATGAAGAACATTTTTCAAAAATGAAGGTTTGCATTTCTTTGCTTTTACAACAATAGACTTATTAAACTGATACTATTGTCTAATGTTAAAAAGGCTTGTAATGAAATTTATCACGCAAACGGCTTAACAAAATTTTGTGAATGCCGTAAATGAAGAGGAATATAGTACTTAGTGTTTTCTTGTCATTCAATTTCTAATTTTGTGAAGAACTGATATAGTGATCATGATGATGATATAACAGAAAGACACATTATATTTCAGCACTATATCAGTTAGACTAATGAATTTTACTCTTAAAAATAAAAAACAACTGGTACATATTTATCAAATATTTTACCAAATTCTAAATAAAACAGCATATCTTCATTTTGATGTATAAACGCATGCTTTAAAAGGCGTCGATTAAACCGACTGTTACCAATGCTTCACTGAAAACGACTCTTCCCAATGCATCATTAAAAACGACTCTTACCAATGCATCACTGAAAACGACTCTTACCAATGCATCACTAAAAACGACTCTTACCAATGCGTCACTGAAAACGACTCTTCCCAATGCATCAATGAAAACGACTCTTACCAATGTATCAATGAAAACGACTCTTACCAATGCATCACTGAAAACGACTCTTACCAATGCATCACTAAAAACGACTCTTACCAATGCGTCACTGAAAACGACTCTTACCAATGCATCACTGAAACCGACTCTTACCAATGCTTCACTGAAAACGACTCTTACCAATGTATCACTGAAAACGACTCTTACCAATGCATCACTGAAAACGACTCTTACCAATGCGTCACTGAAAACGACTCTTACCAATGCATCACTAAAAACGACTCTTACCAATGCATCACTAAAAACGACTCTTACCAATGCATCACTGAAAACGACTCTTACCAATGCGTCACTGGAAACGACTCTTACCAATGCATCACTAAAAACGACTCTTACCAATGCATCACTGAAAACGACTCTTACCAATGCGTCACTGAAAACGACTCTTACCAATGCATCACTGAAACCGACTCTTAACAAAGCTTCACTGAAAACGACTGTTACCAATGCGTCACTGAAAACGACTCTTACCAATGCATCACTGAAACTGACTCTTAACAAAGCTTCACTGAAAACGACTGTTACCAATGCGTCACTGAAAACGACTCTTACCAATGCTTCACTGAAAACGACTCTTACCAATGCATCACTGAAAACGACTCTTACCAATGCATCACTGAAAACGACTCTTACCAATGCATCACTGAAAACGACTCTTACCAATGCATCACTGAAAACGACTCTTACCAATGCATCACTGAAAACAACTCTTACCAATGCATCACTGAACACGACTCTTACCAATGCTTCACTGAACACGACTCTTACCAATGTATCACTGAACACGAATCTTACCAATGCATCACTGAAAACGACTCTTACCAATGCATCACTGAAAACGACTCTTACCAATGCATCACTGAAAACGACTCTTACCAATGCATCACTGAAAACGACTCTTACCAATGCGTCACTGAAAACGACTCTTACCAATGCATCACTAAAAACGACTCTTACCAATGCGTCACTGAAAACGACTCTTACCAATGCATCACTGAAAACGACTCTTACCAATGCATCACTGAAAACGACTCTTACCAATGCATCACTGAAAACGACTCTTACCAATGCATCACTGAACACGACTCTTACCAATGCATCACTGAACACGACTCTTACCAATGCATCACTGAACACGACTCTAACCAATGCATCACTGAACACGACTCTTACCAATGCTTCACTGAACACGACTCTTACCAATGCATCACTGAACACGACTCTTACCAATGCGTCACTGAAAACGACTCTTACCAATGCGTCACTGAAAACGACTCTTACCAATGCATCACTGAAAACGACTCTTACCAATGCGTCACTGAAAACGACTCTTACCAATGCGTCACTGAAAACGACTCTTACCAATGCTTCACTGAAAACGACTCTTACCAATGCATCACTGATTAAGACTATTACCAACGTCTTCTTTTATTTGCGTCAAGCCACGAATTCATGGTACCATCTCTTTCTATGATAAATTCACTAATAGCAGGCATTAATAGTAATTTTGTCTCAAGTTTAAATATAAAGACATGTCAAAACAATACATTAGCATAGCGTGTGCTTAAAAATATCCACATACCTTTAAGTGCATATAAAGCGCATTAGTTCCTGGAAGTCCCATAGTACAAACAGAGTTGCTGCCGATTTCAGAAAAAGGTATATGCCATTCAACCTTTTTGAGTATGGACCAGGGCTTACCAAGTCCTCTAGAATTTATTTTGTACCAAATTTATAAAATATTTTACAATCTTTTTAAAGTTATTGCTATGCGTACGAACTAATTTGTGTTCAATACGTTCTTTTTTCTAATGTTCCTTCTGACAGAGACGGAAAAAGCGGTCCCTTAATTTTCTAGGATTTCTATTTTAATGGCATGCATGATGTCACATTTGTACATATGAAGCGGTTTTAGATTTGCTTCTGTGTAAGAATCTGCGCTTTTAATTTTGATAATATTTGGATTATCCTAATCGACGAAGTACATGTCTAATGGTTTTTTTTTTTTTTTTTAGAAACAGAAAGACAGAAACAAATAAATAAAATGTATCTAAGCGGTATAATATTTCTTGGATGCATGTGTGTTTGTCTAACCTATGGATATCTAACAGCTAAAGAGATAGGAAATTATGACGAACAGGAATTTGACGAAGACATCTTTCAAAGTCCCTGGAATAGAATATACATTGGAGCTTTTATCATTGCTGGTGTTGTAAGTATGAACAAGTTTTGTGTTTATCAAATATTTCTTTAGGAAAAATAGTTATATAGTCAGAAGTCCAACATCCTCAGCTTTATTTGCTTTTCAATACAGATTTTTTTTTTCTTTTTTTTTTTCGATTACGAATTTCCTACAATACAAACTGTTACAAGACATATAAACTGTCAAATTAAATTATTTTTTTGACGGTCAATAGCTGTAGAAAATATTTTATAGATATTCGTAACAATATTGTAAATGAAGAGCACCATAACAATCTTTAAAAACATTTATCGATTTTTTTATACTTTTAAATTAAATTGAGGTAAAATGTAGCAGGGTATAATCACGCACTTTAAAGACTGGATAAATATATCCTCCCGTTGTGCATAAGGGAGCTACCATTTAAAAATTAAAGGGGGGGGGGGGTAGGATGAAATTTGAAAATAAGGCAGGATGACAATTTAGAATAGAGTGAAAAATAAGGCAGGACAGAGCCCCCCCCCCCCCCCCCCCCCCCCATAAAAATCAAATGGTAGCTCCCTTAGTTACTAGTACTTGTCCATAATCAAATGAAAGCATCTTTCGCATTTCATTTCATATGTCACACAAAAATCTATTATCACATCAAGCAAGGTATTTATCTTTGTTAATTAATGCTTTAATAAACAAAAATTATTCACTATTATTTGTGTCATTTTGTCTTATATATGTGTTACAGTGTTTACTTCATGTGCTAGTTATCATCTGTATAGCTGATCACGAAAAGAAGAACAGACGTAAAGAAGTCGGAGACTGTGTATGTAGTAAATGTATATCTTAAGAAATAGGATCGAGAAAAGTAACTTCCTTTGAATAGTTCAAATTTATAAAAAAGAAGATGTGGTATGATTGCCAATGAGACAACTGTCCACAAGAGACCAAAATGACACAGACATTAACAACTATTGGTCACCGTACGACCTTCAACAATGAGCAAAGCCCATACCGAATAGTCAGCTATATAAGACAATGTAAAACAATTCAAACGAGAAAACTAACAGCCTTATTTATATAAAAAAAATTAACGAAAAACAAATATGTAACACATAAACAAACGACAACCACTGAATCCCAGGCTCCTGACTTGGGACAGGCACATACATAAATAATGTGGCGGGGTTAAACATGTTATGTTGGTTCTCTTAACTTAACTCTTAAAAACATCTGAAGAACCGACATACATGTATCTACTTACAACAAATATTCAACATCTGTAATGGCCGATTGAAAATATAACCAAAATGGAGATATTGGCAGACTGAAGCCGCAACCAAACGACACAAAAATTAAAAATTATATTTAGAGATAAAAGTACGGTTTTAAACAATATACGATTGTCTATAACATGTTAATCTCTAAAACATCCTGATTCTAAATAGATTCGACCACATGAAACAAGGCGTTTCAATGGTCTGTCTTTAACAAAACATTATAACCAATGACAAAAGTCCACTACTAACAAGGTTCTTGACTTTGAACAGGCACATGCACGTGTGGCAAGGATAAACTAGAGGATTTTTGACATTCGGGGAATTTTTGTTTATTTAAAAGATGAGTATTTATTAATGAAAAAGGTAAACGTTAATGATACAATTCTCAAAGTAAAGAAAATAATCAAATAAATCTACAAAAACACATTTGGCAACCAAGCATGAGATGGCATATTAAGTAGAGCAAAGTTAGGTTACAGTCATGTAATCGAATAGAAATTGGCCGCCTTTGTTCAATATGATCACAACAGTTCTACTCAAGTGCTCAGAGTTGTATGGCTTGACCAGGGACTGAGAGGACCAACAACTTTTTATCAAATGTTGTTGGGTGGTTTTTTTTTTCGAGACTTCTCCCGGTTTTCCGTGTAAACTTTATTCAAGTCCCACTGTCTTTTGTATGCAATATAAAAGCCGTCAGATATTAACCAAATCTCTACGTGAATATATGTGTGCCGACCGGTGACATTAGTGGTCAAATGTAGAATAGTAATTGCTATACATGTAACTTAAAAATGATTATTTACATCAGCAAACATTCTCGCTTTTCCTTCATATCACTTCCTTTGATTTCAGGTGAGACTAAGTGTTCTCCTGTTATGGGTTGGTGTGATTGCTTGCGGTACAGCGGCAGCTTTTTATGGTAATTTTGCCGTAAACACGCGGGTGTTTAATTCATGTAATGGTACAGCCCTTGAAGAAGACAGCACAAAACCGTGTTTCTCGAATCTAAAGATGCATACTACTGTTTTAATTATAATTCTCATTCTATTTTTGATCACAATATTATGTGGATGCGCCCAAAGAGATGAAAAACATGATAAATTAAGGAATAGACCTTCTACTCAGACTTCTAAAGTTACACAACAGCAACACACTACCCAGCCTGCAAGATCGATCCCAGCACCGACTGCAATACAGCAACAAACGCAACAACCCGAGCAAACCTCATCATATAATTTCATACAAAGTTTTAAATCTTCGAATGAGGAAAATAAACATAATACACCAAAAAAGAATCAGGTTTCAACGATTTCATCACCAATAAATAGTCATCGTGCTAAAATCACTGATTCATCATCAATGGAGGGAGATTATACCAGTGAAGGAGTTAGTGATGATACAATGAGCGATCTGAGTATTCCAATTAACCATATAGAACTTCACAATGACAGTGAAACTAATCAGAACATTTGGCATTCACATAATTACTGTATGCCACCGCCTCCGTCCTCGGCCAATATTGATGTTGGGCAAAATGATCCTTACAGTAGGGAAGCCACATTAGAAAGTCCTCTGCCACATGCGTCTGTTTTTAGAATATCAAATCATTCTCAACAAACACGCCCTCCATTGCCTAGGTTTAAATCGGTGTCGACGATACCGACGGACCAACCGCCGCCTGCATATGAAGATCTTTTTAAATAATCGAAATAAAATTAAAAAAATAAATATGAGGTTGATGAATGTCAGAAACATTGCGGTAGAATAAACATTTGATTGGAGGCAAGACAAACAAATAAAAACATAAATAAACTAGAATTTGTTATAATAGAATAGAGAATTGAATCGGAAATTGTGTCAAATAGACAACTAGGGAGCTACATGTATCATTTTATTTTTAGGGGGGAGGGGGGATAGAATGAAAAATGTTGTCCTGCATTTTTTGTTAATGTAATCTCTGTCCTGCCTTTTATTTTTATTTCTATTCGGTCCTGCCTTTTATTTTTAACTCTATTCGGTCCTGCCTTTTTTTAATTTTTTTTTATCATGACTTTTTTTTTTATCATGCCTTTTTTTTTGCCAAGTTGCTTATCCTGTCTTTTTTTTACTCAAAAATCCTAGGCCCCTCATGAAACTCAAATGGTAGCTCCCTTAAAGGTCTATGCAGTCTACTACAATAATTTAAATAAATATAATATATATACTAGTATGTAAAACTCAAAAACGTGTCCATCCCCTCAAATTTGTCCGCTTCACCGAAACATGTCCATTTCGCTCAAATGTGTCATTGAAATCACAATGGGCCATTCCAGTTAATTTCTGACAGGTGGGGATGGATGGGGAGAATTTTGTTTATACGTATCAGAAAAAAACATCATGAAAAACTACCTATCAGATCTAAAAATTAAGACCTATCAGATGTAGAGTTCTGTTCATATTGGGTAGATGGGCTTTCATGAGAAAAAATGACCTATCAGAATTTTTTACTGCAAGGATTGTACCCATCAGAATTTTAAATACAATACCAGATAATACATGATACGTAACTGTCTACATTCAAAAGCACCCCTAAGATCTGACATAGGCATTTTTGTAACCCCAAGATGTAATTATTTTTAATTATTTACTGCTGCAAGACCCTCAGAAGTTTTTTGCATATAAGTGTACGTGTCAGATGAAAAAAACAAAATTTTCACCCCTTAGATGTATAAATTTTACACCCCTCAGAACGGACCATCCAACCCCCTTTAGCAGATATTAACTGGAATGGCCCAATAGACCACTTTCGAGTTATGTCCTTTACCGGAAAAGTTCATCATTTTTTCAACCAAACGCTCAACATAAAAACGGAAGTGACGACGCCCCTAAACGCACGAATGGTGTTCACTGAAACCAAAGTTTTTGACGGCTATGCAACGAACTTGAAAATTGTTAATTCGCCAAAAGTCATATCAAACGTCTTCGACTAACGTTTGTGACGTAAATAATGTCTACGCAGTCATAAGGGACTCGGTTGAAACATCGGGTGTTTGTTGATCCAAAGGCAAAAATAATAAAACCGCTATTCAAATACATTAATGTAGTAGAGGTTGTTGGTTTCTGAAGAGAGTAACTGAGTACCAAGAATTAATTCAAAATCGGAACCTTGTAAAATTATTACAAATTTATTCAGAGTAGTCACAGAAAGTACTATGAAATACATACAATTGTATTTTTACAAGTAAATGGACGCAGTGAAAATCTTAATGTTAGTCAAAGAAAATACTTTAAAAAAAAAGAAATAACAGTCCAAAATAAATGAAAACTTACCAGTTGTATTAATTGTAAATTTGAATTCGTCCTTACTATGCACGACACACTGAAAATTTTAACGTTAGTCACAAACCTTGTTGGCAAAATAAGAAACCAAAGCCTTAATTTTAACAACCTACAATATTAATTAAACTTTATTTCGGTATCATGCATCCTTAATATGCATGAAATAGTTGAAAATTGACATCAAGCAAGTAACTACCGGATCAGTATACGGCGTTAAAAAAAAAAACTCAACATCCCTTTTACAGGAACAAGGAACCTCTAATTATACATTCCAATTTTACAACAAATCTTTTTCTATAAAAAAAATTTCATTACATTTCAATGTTATTTTGAATATGACATATTCGGTCATATAAATAATAAAGATTTCTTTTTGTTTCACCAGTTATTCACACTCATTCTGGAATTACATAATATATTAAGCTTTTTGAAGAAAACATTTACATATTGTGGTTCTCAAATATGGAACAGTTTACCAAATGAAATAAAGATGAGTAATTATACACTTGTATCTTTTAGAACAAAATGTTACAAATTTTTCATAAATTGTGCAAATTAATATGCTTTTTCATTATTATCTTTATACAATTGTATATTGTGTATAATATATCATTATAATACTGTATGTACTCATGAATATGTTATCATTATTTTGAGGACTCTCAGGAAGATTAGTTTTAACTTATGGGATTATCCTCTTGAAATAAAGATTATTTTTTTTTTTATTTATTTATTTAAGCTGTGTTTGCAGGCCTTTGTGGTATTTGGTAGGTTTTGGTTCAACATGAACGACAAAAGAATATTCTGCGTTCATTTACCTCTATTGACGATATAACAATCGACTGATTTTGACGAATCACGCAGTCGGAAACCAGGTTGAAATAGAACAAAAGAATCGAAGCTCTTTGTTAGAGAAGGCGATAAATGTGTACTGTATTGTTTACTATAGTGACAAAATTTTTAAAAGTTAATAGAAACAAACAAAATTGCAATTTTCTTCTCAATTACGAGGTGTTTTATTTTAAAAACACCATTTGCATAAGTTTTCAATTTATCTAGTACATAGTTAAGCAGAACAATTAGATATCAAGTCGACGACATGGGTATCTTTCAAGTTGGATGAAGAAAATGCATAACCTCCGATTTTTATGAAAAAATTACCACGGACGGAAAACATGTCAATCTATTAGTTCAGTAATTTTCGTGTCTGCCCTTCAGTTATGTGACTGAAGAAAAAATTCCAAGAAATGGGTTACAAAAAGAGAAAATCGAATGCACCTTTTTATGTTAGGGCGTGTTTGAGTTGAGTATTTTGTCTTGATATCGTACAAAGTAAGAATATTTCATACATCGTCTCGCTTCAGATTCTATCATTTTTATATATTAAAGCTACAGGTTGACTTTATAACACAAAAGAATCACAGTACTAAAAGATGAAATATATGAGTCAAGTGAAATACCTATCTAATGAGTCACAAAAACAGAGAAGGTGTGTTCGAATAGCTATTTTTTTACTGAAAGTACTTGACGACAGTCTTTCAAGTTGGATGATGAAAATGCATATCTTCGAAAAATTCTAATTTTTTGTGTGTGATTACTAGAGTTTATAGTCTTCATACACTAAAAAAAAATCTAGTCTGCCCTTCCACGAAATATTTAATTAGAATTTTTTAAAATGTTTATGAATTTTCGAAAATTCCACCTGACAACCGATCAGACAATAGTTTTAAGTTGAATCAATGCAGACAAGATTATTAACTGATGCCCATTAGCTAGTTGATACATTTGTCTTTTAAAATACAACTAACATATAAGGATCGTAATGGTGCAATGTGGATAAATTTATCGGTTTCCAAGAGCAATATTGGTAGCGCGTCATCCCTACAATGGCTTCCATTTCTACGATTGTGAAAATGAACTGGCGTAATGGGGAGATAATTTTGACGAAGTAGACTCCTGACTGCACGGTATCTCTTTTTTTTTTTTAAATAACGGTTAACCCTGATCTCCAAAGAACCACGAAAGTCATTAGGATCATGTTGAGACTAACAGAAGCAAGAAATAACAATTTGACGGCTGACAATTAAAAAACATTCATATCTTCACGTGGTAACGAATCACTTTCATAAACTAAAATGGACACGTTTAAGCATTTCAAAAAAAAAAATATGGAGATAATTGGAAGCTGTAAAAATGACACGTTTCGACGTTTTACACAAGCTAGACATCTTTGGACGTACCGTAACGTCATATGGACACGTTTGAGGGGTAATATTAAAAAGAAGATGTGGTATGATTGCCAATGAGACAACTGTCCACAAGAGATCAAAATGTCACAGACATTAAAAACTATAGGTCACCGTACGGCTTTCAACAATGAGCAAAGCCCATACCGCATAGTCATAAGACACGTTTCCTAGTGTTTCATTATATCTTATAATTTTACTACATTTTCTATATTTTTCGGACGAACCTTCTCTTATATGCTACAATAGTAATAGATGCCTTGCCACATGATATTTGTACTACATTCTTCCAATTTGCTTGATGCAAATTCTTAAGCAAGGATTTCTTACAGTTTGCTTTCATTCAGCTAATTTTTTGTGATCAACACTGCAGGGATAGTGAAAATAAAAATAAAGTCAGTATGTTTTTGGCCATTAGGGAGCTACCATTTGATTTTTATGGGGGGGCTAGGATGAAAAATGTTGTCCTGCATTTTATTTTAGCTGTAATCTCTGTCCTGCCTTTTTATTTTTCACTCTGTTCGGTCCTGCCTTTTTTTTTTTTTTAGTTTATCCTGACTTTTTTTTAACCTAAATTGTCGTCCTGACTTTTTTTTTTGCAAGTGTCTCATCCTGTCTTTTTTTTTTTTACTCAAAACTCCTGTCCTGCCTATTTTTTTCAAATTTCATCCTAAAGGCAACCGTACCGCCTTCAACAATGAGAAGAACCCATACCGTCTGGTCGACTATAAAAGGCCCCGACATGAAAATATGAAACAATTCAATGGACAAAAAATAACGACCTAATTTGTGAGTTAAGATGTACGAGTTTAGGACAAAAAATATTTGCAGAATGGCTTGTCTAAAGAAACATTAATATACTTTCTTTATTTTGTTGAAAAAAGAATTCATTTTCCTACAAAGAATTCGCCATGATGAATAGGCTTCTTCTCGTCGGTGATTCGGAAATTTTTGAAATAAGCATATGTGTCTCCATGTTTACTATAATCTATTGAACTCCCGCCATAGAAGGTAGAGAAAAACATCCCATCGATATGAATACTGCTTGACCGACGGAGAACAAGGTTCATATTAACCACCATTAAATCATTAACCCAGAGTGTAACACGGCCATGTTGATTGGGATGTCCTAGGTTCACTTCTTGACGAATTCTATACCACTGGCCTGGAATGAATTTGAATTTATCAGTTGATGTCTTTCCGATTTCTACTCCGCATTTACTTGCTGGGCATATAACTTTTTTATGATCGTGTTCATAACGATCGCACCAGTGTTGAAAGCCGCCGTCCTGATTGTACGGAATATATGCATAGACTTCATAATGTCCATCAGCTCGCCACATCAGTCTTGTAGAGAAACAGTCGTGTGCCTCGCCAGAACAGCCCTTACATGATTCTCTAGAGCCACCCCATAGTCCGGGTAATTTCCCACCAATTACAAAATCAAATCCACTCTTGAAAAACACCTGAAACATAGTAGAACAAAACGATTAAAATCATGTTACAATCAAACTACAAGACATTAAGCATACTGTAAACCAACTTATTTCGCGTGCGATTTATTTATGCGACTTTTGCTAGTAGAAAAATAAATCATCTAGAATATTTAAAACTTGTATCTTCCCTTTATATAAAAACGTTTAAAATTAAAGAATCGCGAAAATGAATCGCTGTAAAGGCTAGAAAGTGCTAAACGCGAATTAAAGTATCTGCGACAATAGATGTTTATATGTACCTTTATAACCAATGTTGGATTTTTGAAGATTATTTATATCATGACAAGTTAAGATGTCATTATTCTTCATAATTGAAAATTCACGTTTAGAAATATATTTTCCTTTCGTGTAGTTATTACTAAAGTTTACAAAAAGGTTAACACTTTCTGCATACATGTATGCATACTGTTAAATTTATCGGATTTAAATAGTTAATGCAAGCGATAGTTAGAATCATGTTGGAAAATCTGGAAGTCCTTCGATAGTTTCATTTTGTGGCAAGCTTTTTTTCTCCCTCGCACATACTGCTAATTGAATAGCTTTATGTATAAAGTTGCTTAAAAATAACTGCAATTAAGTGTCATTATAAGCGATAATTATACAAAGGAAATAACTAAGTAACGATTGTTAACGGTTACGGATCAAGGGGCGTAGAGGGCATACCCTTTTTGATCGCAAAAACATGATGTTTTTCACGATTTATATGACTTTTTAGCATAAAATCGTTCAGATTTGTGGAATTACGGCCCCCCTTTCAAATATCCTGGATCATCCCCTGGTTAAGAGTTATATCCCTGAGCCAAGGTCTATACCCTTAAATAAACGGTCTTACTAAGTACAGACGTAATCGCCAATTAGATAGAGGCACACAAGAAACATAAACGGTCTTACTAAATACAGACGTAATCGCCAATTAGATAGAGGCACACAAGAAACATAAACGGTCTTACTAAATACAGACGTAATCGCCAATTAGATAGAGGCACACAAGAAACATAAACGGTCTTACTAAATACAGACGTAATCGCCAATTAGATAGAGGCACACAAGAAACATAAACGGTCTTACTAAATACAGACGTAATCGCCAAATAGATAGAGGCACACAAGAAACATAAACGGTCTTACTAAATACAGACGTAATCGCCAATTAGATAAGGCACACAAGAAAATTGACACCACCATGGGAAAAAAAATACACAACAAAAATATAAACACTAGTTTACAAAACACTAGATATAAAACAAGAGACTGAGCAAAGTTCACGCCAAAACTTGGGTTGGTCTAAAGTGATCCGGAAGGGTAAGCAGCATCTGCTCAACATTAAGCACCCGTCGTGTTGTTAATGGCAAGTACATGTATACTTACTTTTGCAACTTTTAAGTGAAAGAAAGAAACGTTTGCAGATCAAAAGGATAATTATTTGTGTTCGTTATTAGTTTAACAAAGAATATCATTTTACCTTTATTAAATAGGTTTTTTTTCAATTTATAACACATCTCGATTTTTTATTACTGATTTTTTTTTTACTTGAACTTTTTCCGACCAGATAATTATACATATCCGTACGAGATCCTTGCCAATGATGATTAAATGCTAAGTACTGAGGGATTTTAACCATTATTAAATGCATTAAGAATGAATTAGTAATTGTTTAAGCTAACGCCAGCATCCTTTAATTCATAGAGTTAAATGAATTTAATGTTTGGTTATTGGTGAAATTTAACCCTAAGTTAAAGGCTTAACATAAATATATATATAGAATGAAATTCAAAACAGTGTAGCTGTGGCCATTGATTGACACATTAAAATCATCCATTGACTGGGACAATTTAGGTGAACGTTTGTATGTAACGACCAATGCTTACTATGTACTTTTTAAAGACACTTAAACTATGGGGTCACCAAAGGTTCTCAACACCTAAATAAAGTAATTCGAAAAATTAATCAGAAATAACAAGATATTTTGATTTATATCAATTATATAAATTAAAACACAAAGGTTATTCCTGATAAATTTTTCGAATTATTTTATAATTAAAGGCGTTAAGAAACCTTTGGTGACCCAACAGTTTAAATGTCTATCGTAGGTACGTCGTGAACAGTGGTCGTTACAGACAAACGTTCACGTAAATTGTCCCAGTCAATGGATGATTTTAATGTGTCAATCAATGGTCACAGCTACACTGTTTTGAATTTCATTCTATTATAGCAATGTGCAGTTATACTCCTTAAAAATGAAACAAAAAGTCAACATACAATATTTCCCGATTGCACAATATATGCTTAACAAGAATGTGTCCATAGTACACGGATGCCCCACTCGCACTATCATTTTCTACGTTCGATGGACTGTAAAATTGGAGTAAAACCTCTAATTTGGCATTAAAATTGGAATTATCATATCATGAAGAACATGTGTACTAAGTTTCAAGTTGATTGGACTTCAACTTCATTAAAAACTACCTTGAACACAAACTTTAATCTGGAACGGGACAGACGGACGAACGAACGGACGCACAGACTAGAACACATAATGCCCCTCTTCTATCGTAGAAGGGGCATACCAATATGTACGATAGAAAGAATTAAATCATATAATTCCTAAATGTTTTGTCTTACACAAAGAGTTATTGTAAGCATTTCCCTGCAATATAATAAAACTACTTTTACTATACAGCACTGTAACTAAAAATTAATACTAGTAAACCAGGTTGAAGCTAGCGTACAATAACTAGCGAACAATTAAGCGGTATACTAGTAAGACAGAGTTCTACAGACCTCATATTCAAGGGCTGCAAAGGTCCGTCCTTTATGATAAAGGCTCGGTGGCATCACATAAAACTGTGCCCCTCTGTTACATGGTGCTTTCCCACTGTCAGGACAAGAATGGCCGTGACTGTCGTAGCTAGTACGGGTTCCTAAAAAACAAATTAATTCTTTTATTTTGTTATTAAAAGACGCCATATTCAAAATTTGTTACTTCGGATTAAATAACAGTTCTAAAGCAATCACATGCAACGTTTCCTTGAATTCTGATTACTTCCTTTAAATACTCTTGTAACAGAGTTAGTCTTCATTGCAATATGCCGTTTTATAATCTAATGTATTCTGTCTTACATTAACAAACTTGACCAACGACACTCTAAACAATGAATATTCAAGTAATGCATGACGTTATTAATTATTCGGGTTAGTGAATACCTATGAGGATTTTTGTTATGAGACTCATCAGCAACGCTCAAATAAAAAAAGTCAAAATAAAGTACGAATTTGAAGAGCACTGAGAACCCAAAATTTCGAAAGGTTTTACCAATTACAGCTGCGGTAATCTTTTCCCATGGTAGGAAATCCTTAATTTTTGTTTAAATTCAAAGTTTTGTAAATAGTTAATTTATAATTATTGCCATATCAATGATAATTCATGTCAACACAGAAATGCTGACTACTTGGCTGGTGATACAATCGGAGAGGAAACCTCCAGCAGTGGTATCTACCCAGTGGTATTAAATAAACTCATCAGAAATACCAGGATTAGACGCGTTGACTTTGAGATGAAGACCATCAATATTTTATTTGTAGTATTGTCAAGTGATGACGCAGTAAATATCTCTCTTTTCTTTTGCATTACTCGACTGGTGTGGCTTTGTAGACTTAAATCTCCTTTTTGACTACTTTTCTTACCTCGCTGATAAAATACCTGGAGAACATAACCTGATGAATGATGATCAGGATCAGTTGCAAGCTTTAAGGAATCTGTATCACTGTCCAACTTCCATCCAAAAGCTGCATGCGTATCTGTATTGAAGTTATCTAATACATATTGTTTGATGTCTGAATCGGAATGTTGTGCATGAGTCCAGCTAAAAAATTCTGTTACTCCATGAACTAAAAGACAATGCAAGGTAGAATTAATCATGTTAATAAATGAATTTTGAAAACATTACCTTTTAACATGTATTTTTCATCACGCTAGCGAAAAACAATCGTCACCATCATCAGTATTAACAGCAACATCATCTACACGCATATATATATAAGAATATGTGGTATGATTGCCAATGAGACAACTATCCACACGAGACCAAATGACACAGAAATTAACAACTTCATTAGGATAAACATTATTATAAGAATCATTATTATAATTATTGCTATTATTTTAAAATGCCAATCTGGCTAAGAATCAGGCAGTGGTGAAAACATGACAAACAAAAACCCACTCAAGTTGACCTTAATTTATGTTCAAATTGTGTAATGGTGCACGAATATAACATTCGTTTCCCTTTCCTGTTTTGGTAATTCAAGATATATAAGTTGGTTGAAATGCACCAGAAATTAGGAATAAAGGGAACCTACTCCGAAATTTGCTATCATTCTAATAATTTCTCTGAGGTTTCTCCTTTTAATTCGATATTAACTTTGATGACAAATTTCACATGTACAATCTACATTCTTCTTTACATTGTTTGTTTGTTTGTTTGTTTGTTTGTTTGTGTGTTTGTTTGTTTGTTGTTGTTGTTATTGTTGTTGTTGTTATTGTTGTTGTTGTTATTGTTGTTGTTGTGGTGGTGATGAAGGTTGTTGTTGTTCTTTCTTCTTTTGTTTAAGTGTGATTTTTAAAAGAAATACTTTTTAAAGTACTGTCGTAAATAGCATATTATTTGATGTATCAATTTCACATAAACATGAGCAAAATATAGTTATCCTACCTTGTATGACAAAATGGACAGATATGACCAAGATAATATTGACAAGTGCACACATTCTCCTGAAATGTCAACATTATGATCATGAACATGACTGCAATAGTTACATAGATTATGCATACATGGTTATGACTCATTGCCCAAGGTCGTTCAGTCACCAGGGTTACACTGTACGTTCGTTAGTCCGTAACAAGTATACTATAGTTCCATTGACCGCATTCATTCGGTATTCCCTTATCCTTCGATTCACGTATAGCCTACATATAATCAGTACCTTTCCGTATAACATATATGACACCGGTTTCAGTGCTTAAGATAAGCGTTTCTAAAATAATCTCCCAAACTAAATTTATGTACAAATTTATTCTGGGCATGACAAAAGATCATATTCCTGCGCTATTTAATATGTCGTTCAAAGCACAGTCACGTTGATATGTGAAATTTTGTCCGAAGTCAAGTCCCTGATTTATGTATGTAGGTCGGCATGGAAGTTTGTTTTGTAATTTTGTTTTCTATTATCTTATTTATTTAATAATGATAATGATTACAGTTCAATGTTGCTCCAGCACTGATTATATTTTCTTTTGGTTACTTTTTATTCGACTAATCGAGATAAAAACGATATAAAAAAAAATATTAACCATGCCACATAGTTATGCCTGTAAGGAAATCCCTTTTTGATTTCTTTAAATATTAATCTGTTTATCGTTTTTGGATTTCGTATAGCTGGCAGATGTTACATGTATGTCGATAATTGTTCACTTGGCGAGATTAAACTATTGAAGAAGTGATTGTGTGAAATCTCATCCGTGGCACACTGACTGATTTTAGAGTAAAAGACGGCAATATATTTTTTTTTAAGTTGGTTTGCTTCCAATTTCTAGTCTTTGTTTTCCATGATACTGTTAATTTAAGATTTATTGAATTATGGTCTTTCACACCACTTTAAGCACTATTGGTTATTTCGCAGCGGCTAGTTTTTATTGAAGAAGGAAGACGGAGTGACAGATATATCTTTTAGTAATTGTTTTATCATAAATCAGCCATTGGCTTTCTCTTTCGAATTGTCTTTTATCGAGACAATTTCTTCATTTAGCTTACTTTATATATATAGAACGTTTTTTCCCCTTTTTGAATACCCTATGGTGTCCTTAAAATTTGTATATATCCTCAGGCACAAACAGTAAATCATTCTCTTACTTTACCATATCTAACGAAGGATGTATCACATTAAATATCCTATAAGTCTAAATAAAAACAATATTACTTTGCACGTTCTTATAAATAAGAAGATATTGTACAAGTGCCAATGAGACCACTCCCCATCCAAGTCACAATGTATAAAAAGTGAACAATTATAGTTCAAAGAACGACCTTCAACACGAAGACTTGGCTCACACCAAAACAGTAAGCAATAAAGGGCCCAAAAATGACTAGTAAAAATGAATTCAAACAGTATCATAGGGAACATGTGTACTAGGTTTCAAGTTGATTGAACTTCAACTTCATCAAAAACTACCTTTACCAAAACATTTAACAAAAAACTTAAACCTGAAGCGGGACATACGGACGAACAGACGGACGGACAGGAAAACCAAGTGTCTAATCTATATAAAAAGCGAGAAAGACACCATCAAAATGGTAACCACTGAAAACAGGCACCAATAAAAAGGTGCATAAGCATGCAGCGGGTTTAAACGTTTTAACAGACGCCAACCTTCACCCTAACCTGAGAAAGTAGTGTAACATTACGCCATAATAAGACACTATGAAATATCATTAGCTGCTTATACTAAAATAGTCTTAAAAATAGTCAAAGACCTAGTTATAACGTTTTTATAAAATACATTGTAAAGATGCTTTACCTTCTCGTTAAAGTGCTGCTTACTACAATAATATAATCTTATAGTATAGAAGAACTTATATATGTTAAATCATGTCGAGATTGTACAGGTTAAGATATGTCTAGAATCATTCTTCAAATTAGTGTCTATATATTGACCTAAAATCTTTATTTATCCAAACTGCAATAATACGGGGTCTTCTACACTCTACACGGTCTTTAACCACAACAAAACAATACAATAGATTTATCTATTTATTCACTATTTTACAAGTATTATCGTTATACCAAGCTGATTTCCATTGAAAAATGTATCTTACTTAATTGATTTCAATTTTTGTTCAAGATTTATAAAGGTCAACAATTTTAAGGTGATCGATCTCCAACTTATATTATTGTTTATCAGAGTTTTCCCAATTAACCAGGTACAATCTGAAATTTACTGTGTTTATTATTAAGAAAGGAAAATACTCAAAATAAGCAAGTTTGTCGATATTGTTTCGGATTATTAATTTAATTAATTTTTATTTAAAAAGAGAGCAAATGAAGAGAACAGATTCAGTCTTTCAACTTTGAATGTTTATTTGTCCAGGGAAATTTGAGCCGCTGTTAATCGTAGTGTTAAAGATTTAGAAAAGCTACTTTTTTGTACAGTGGAGATCACTTCTAACCTCTCATTAGAACTGTCAGAATATCTGTCATAGAACTGTTCTAACCTGTCCTAGAGCTGTCAGAATCAGTTCTAGGTAGAACTGTCAGGATCAGTTCTATGTAGAACTGTCTAAATCAGTTCTATGTAGAACTGTCTAAATCAGTTCTATGTAGAACTGTCTAAATCAGTTCTAACCGTAGAACTGTCAGCAGAACTGACTAAATCAGTCAGGACTGTAGAACAGTTCTAAATGACGTCACTGCAGTAAGGGCACTTTAAAATTTAGAAGAAATAAATCACTTCCAATTACTTTGCTATAGCAGATTTTCTATATTTTTTACTGATCAAACGTTACATGTACAAATATCGAAGTGAATAGAAGGTTATCCAACTCATCGGAGAAATATTTTTATAAGATTGCATAGGAAACATCATTGTTTACGTTTCTTCGTTCCCCGTTTTTCACAGTCTCTTCATAAATATAACTCTGCATTTAATTCATGGAATTTTAATCGTAATTTACCTTGTTTGACTTGGATTTACATTCATTTAAGATTCTGTTTTGACAAATGTTCAAACGAAAATTGTACAGTGGATGAATTATGGGATATTAATGAAAAAAGTGTTGTATTATAACGTAAAAAAACTATATACATTTGCACCATCTCGTCAATTTAGCCAGACTTATCCATAACGATTATAAATGATATCAGGGAGTCTGGAACTCAGAAAAATATACGCATCTGAACATGAATGAAACATTTGCCCCTGGACGTTCGGCTACAAACAAAATCATGCATTTTTCTTTGCCTTCTTCAAATTATATTAACCATGTGTTAACAGTATACTATTTCAAGAAGAGAACTTCCCATACATGTACTTTTTATTTTAAAATAAAGTATATGAATCAGTCATGTGAGTGTTGGATGATGCTGTAAAATAGTTTTGTTTAAAAAAAAAACCATTACAAACCTGAGACTACTATACGTATACTACTATATAGTAGTCTCAGCACAAACTAACGGACTTAAAAAGTCACTTTAGTGACGGTTCATTATTATGGATACAGAGAGGAAATAACGGCGCGCTAAATTTTTAGATATGATATAAACACACCTTATCGCTATTTGTCTGCCATTACTGGATATCACACAGGTTCCCGTAAAAATTTGACGTCATAAAACAAAATATCTGACGCCACAATGGAAAAGTGATTGTTGTATGCTTCAAAAGTTCAAGAGGCCGGGTCAGCCAGGATTAGCAATAAGGTGTATTGTGTTCCAAAGTTGGTGTCATTTTTATCATACGATCCGTCCTGACATAGAAATATTATTGGTTTACAATGACTGAGGCCATATATATATTTACATGATAAGTGTAAATAAGTTCAGTTTTGGTTGATGTGGTCAAATAATTTTGTTAAAACGACTCGGTCTGATACATGTATATCGAAACTACTGAAATTTGTTTACAATTCAATATTTTGAATAAAAAGAGGACTTGCAGAAAATTGTTGGTACTCTATAAAATTGATGTGGAAATTTTTTTGTAGCCAATGTGTTACAATATTGCTGTCATTTGAATTATACAATCCATCGTGATATGTAACTGTAAGTGATTTACTATGCGGCTATATATATATTAAGATTTACATTATAAAGTGTAAATATGGTCAGTTTTGGTTGATGCTGTCAAATATAAAAAAAAGAAGATGTGGTATGATCGCCAATGAGACAACTATCCACAAAAGACCAAAATGACACAGACATGAACAACTATAAGTCATCGTACGGCCTTCAACAATGAGCAAAGCCCATACCGCATAGTAAGCTATAAATATGGTCAGTTTTCATGGTTTTGGGTGATGCGGACAAATAATTTTGTTATATCCATGAGTCAGTCTGAGATATCAAAACTACTGAAATTAGTTAACGATTCAAAATTTTGATTAAAAAGAGGACATGCTGGCACTATAAACTGATGCGAGCATAATTTTGTTTTCCAATATTGCTTTCATTTATATTAAACAATCCATCCTGCTATAAAAATATAAGCTCGTGCAATATAAAATTCTACTCGGAACAATATTCCCCAATATTCATGCAATAACCCTATAATATAGATCATTTGTATTATCATGATTATACACTCCATCCTTACATAAAAATATTACAGATTTACTATATATATGCGACTATAAGAGTTACATAAAAAAGAGCAAATATGGTCAGTTTTGGTTGATGTGGTCAAATATGGTCAGTTTTGGTTGATGCTGTCAAATATGGTCAGTTTTGATTGATGCGGACAAATAATTTTGTTACATGAGTCAGTTTGAGGTATGAAAACTACTGATATTTGTTTCTGATGCGATATTTTGAATAAAAATAGGAAATGCTGGCACCCTCAATTGATGCGAAAAAAAAATTGTGGTCATTGATTTCCAATATTTATATACTACAGTCCCTCTCGACCTAAAATTATAACTGAATTGCTGTGCAGCTATATAGATTTACATAACAAAAAGCAAATAAGATAAGTTTTGGTTGATGCAGTCAAAAGATTTTATTACACGACTCAGTCTGAAGTATAAAAAACTACTGATATTTGTTTATGATTCAATATTTAGGATCAAGGGGAGGGGGTCCAGGGGTTGGAACCCCACTTTTTTTTAACATCAATGCATTTGAATAGGAGCATATAGTTGGACCCCACCCCTTTTCCCCCAGCCTTTTAAAAATAGCTGGATCTGCCCTGCATGCTGGCACTATAAATTGATGCGAACAATTTTTTTTTCCAAAATTGCTGTAACTTGTATATTACAGTCCCTCTAGACCTAAAATTAAAACGGAAGTACTGTGCAGCTATATAGATTTGCAGAAAGAAAAAGCAAATGATGGCAGTTTAGATTGATGCGGTCAAAAGATTTTTGTTAAACAGGTCGTCCGAGGTATGAAAACTACTCGTAAACTGATATTATATTGGTTAATGAGGTCCGATAATTTTGTTATGTGATAACGAGCCATCCTGACTCCCGGAATAACAAATGTAAAACAATTCAAATAATAACGGCCTAATTTATGTACAAAAAATGAAAGAAAAACAAATAATTTATGTGACACATCAACAACAGAAAATCACTGAATTACATGCTCCTGACTTGGAACAGGCACATACATGCAGAATATGGCGTGGTTAACAGGTTAAACATGTTCTCTTGCCGATTATAAATCTGAAATAAAACCGGCAAAATAGCAAAACTCTATGTAATTTAAATCGCTTTTTTACCCAAGCCTTTATATTAAGGCAAAGAGTTCTTAAAACTTATAAATCAACTCTAGCCGTAGAATTTATAAATCAATTTTAGCCGTAGAATTTATAAATCAATTTTAGCCGTAGAACTTATAAATCAATTCTGGCCGTAGAATTTATAAAAATCAATTCTAGCCGTAGAATTAGAAATCAATTCTAACCGTAGAACTGTTCTAGAAGTAGAACTGACCAAATATTTAGTCAGTTCTAGCTAGAACTGTCTAAGACTGTTCTAGGGTAGAACTGTCATGATCAGTTCTAGGTAGAACTGTCCAAATCAGTTCTAGGTAGAACTGACCAAATCAGTTCTAGCTAGAACTGTTCTAACCTAGAACTGACTAAAAGGTGTCAGGCTGACAGTTCTACGTACTGTTCTAGAACAGTTCTCCTGACAGATTTAATGAGAGGTTAGAAGTGATCTCCACTGTATTTGTACATGCTGTAAGGATTTCCAACATGACTGCATTTCATCAGGGATCGCGCTTTACGTCTGTTAATTACCAACATCATAATGGTAATATGCCAAATAATTTACCAAGCTGGAGAGCATTGAGAACCCATAATTCGTAAAGGTTTTGTCAAATACAGCCATGGTGAACTACTATTCCGCTCTAGTGACAATGTTTCTTTTCGGATACAAATCAGAACACACCAGAACATCAAATACCATAGGCACACACTTAGGGTTTTAGTGTGTGATTTTTTTTTTTTTTTTTTTTGAGAAGCTGTGCAATTGAGGATTTCATGCTATTGCCCAAAGCTATGTTGTACAATATTGTGCTATGTTGCAAAACTGTGATATTGAAGATTTCTTGCTTTTGCACAATACTCTGCTTTTGTGCAATACTGCATTGTCGCGCAATACTGTGCTATTAAGCAATACTGTACAATTTAAGATTTCTTAAAATTGCGCAATACTGTGCGATGGAAAATTGAAATCCAAAAATTTAAGAAAAAAATCCCCATAAGTAATTACCCCAAAACTCAATCCAAGCTTTTCTTATGTGGTATAGAACAATGTACAATTTTACAAATTATTGTCCGTAAACTACAAAACTGCTGGTTGTTGGCAACCTTTTTGTCCATAATTCCTGAACTCTTAATAAAATGTAGTACAATAACTCACAAATCAACGGGTCTAAGGACGCCGACGACGACGACCTCGTAGCATTATACAACGCAATTTTTTTCCGGTCGTATAGAAATAGAGCAGTGTTGTCATTACCGAAAATGTCAGTGGACTAAGCAAATAAGTAAATAACGCAATTCAATTCTAGGCCCTGTGAGTTATCTATAAATGAATGACAAATTGTACTTGGTACTCTTAAGTAGGCAGTACAGACGGTTAAAAAAAATGACTTCATATCATTACGTGTATTTAATTGATAGGTTTTCTTAAATTTGGATGTCTGGCAGACAACGACCGTTTATGTTTGCTACATTTATTATAAGTATTCATACTATACGGTATGAATTGTGATGATTGTTAATTTGGTTCTCCCCTTTGTCTCCAGGATAACTTTGCTACAAGTAGTATTCCTTATGGAACGCCGTAACTGCTGTATGGTATTTCCTTCTTTATCATGATGGGGTTTTTCTTTATAATGATGTACCTAACAGCCACGTTTACCTATTCTCCAGGAATCAACGTATTGTGTTTCTGCAGTACAGAATAGGACAAACTCTACAATATTTCGTGGCTCTTAAATTCTTCCTCGCCATGCTCGTCCGAATTTAAAACATTTCTTTACTAAATCCTTGGTATAATAAATAAAACAAAACTCTAGATATAGGTTTAGTTGCTCGCAGTAACTTCGTTTTTCTTTTCTAGTAAGCAATGTTTAATAACATTATAAACCAACATTTTATAAATACAAACACATTAGTCCAATACATTTAAATGGACTGAAATTAAACAATGTATAATCATATATATGTACACATTCTTATGACACAATAAACTGCAAAAACTGTCGTAGTTACTGTAAGCGAGCACTTTCGATAAATGACACCCCCAAATTTTCTTTATATAATAACGGGACCCCACCTTTTAAACCGCCAAAGTATTTCACGTGCATATTTTACCCATCTATATTTATAACCAAAACAAGAAATTGTTATACAACTACTCTCACTAACCAGTCTTGAACTTATAAATAGTATAACTATACCACAGGGGAAAAACCCCAAGTCTCAACGAAAAGAAATTTAAATATGAAGGGTGTGTGCTTCTTCAGGGATCCTGACCCAATCCTTCATGTTGTACTAAGCTTTGACTCACGAGCTAGTCAGTTTTTTTAAGTTCCGATGTACTGTGAAAGTACTTTTATTCGTTGGGAACCAATTTTCGTGGTTTTCGTGGATGGATTTATCCACGAATTTTAGTGTTAATGAAATTAAACAACCGTTGTCCAAATCAAGACATGGAAAGATAGGTTTTACTACTGATATGATTTAGAGAATACACTGAATATCGCCAAATCTGAGAATACTATAATAGTAGTCACAGGGAAAACGCACTATAAACTACAACTGAAGGCAGGATTATACCAGACAATTTGTAACCTTTCTTTCTAATGGCTCCATTTTTTCAGTTTAATTTTTAATGGGTTATGTGTCAAAGTGACACCCCTCCGACCAAAGAGCAAAACAAAACAAAAAAAAACGCCGAAGCCCACCAATAGGTCTTCAATACATCGAAAAAATCCTTGTCATTTTGTTTATTTTCTTTGGTTACATCTTCTGACATCAGACTCGGACTTCTCTTGAACTGAATTTTAATGTGCGTATTGTTATGCGTTTACTTTTCTACATTGGTTAGAGGTATAGGGGGAGGGTTGAGATCTCACAAACATGTTTAACCCCGCCGCATTTTTGCGCCTGTCCCAAGTCAGGAGCCTCTGGCCTTTGTTAGTCTTGTATTATTTTAATTTTAGTTTCTTGTGTACAATTTGGAAATTAGTATGGCGTTCATTATCACTGAACTAGTATATATTTGTTTAGGGGCCAGCTGAAGGACGACTCCGGGTGCGGGAATTTCTCGCTACATTGAAGACCTGTTGGTGACTTCTGCTGTTGTTTTTTTATTTGGTCGGGTTGTTGTCTCTTTGACACATTCCCCATTTCCATTCTCAATTTTATTAGAAAATACGTCATCCAAACGTGAATGAAAGTTCTTAAAAATTCTGGCATTTCTTGGATGTCGAGTATCAAACAACACTTTTGTCTGAATCTATTTTTTACACAACAGAATGTGTCCTTTATTTTTACAATAAAGACAAAAGTAGTATACCGCTATTCAATAGTCATAAACCGCTTAAACAAAAACAAATCCGGGTCACAAATCAAAACAGGGGGAACACATCAACTATAGGCGAAAAAAAACGGATAACAGAAATACTGAACTGCAACAAAACCAAACGCCAACATACATAAAAAAAAACAGACTATGATCAAGCTATGTGTATCCGAGATGGCCGTACAACGTAATTCTTTCAATCTGTAAAATGAAAATGTAGAATACTTGATTAGTTGGTAGAAATGTCAACGGTATGTATATTACTAAAGAGGAAAGGGATTTTGAAAGTATGTAAATTAAAAGATCATATGCATTTTATTATCAACATCACATTCAAATCGCATAAAAGTAAAAAACACGGAAACACAAATGTTGTGTCTTAAAATCCTGATGAGCATTTATACCATTTTTACAATGTAACATGGACCTGATTTGAACGAAAACGTAGGTAAAATGAGAAACTGTTAAGTGAAGGTCGATCTAGTGCATTTTTTTTTTTTGTTACATCTTAAAGAAATATAAAACCTTGGTTTTTAGATTAGCTCTATATTTAAATGTCGTAGTCTATCATGGATACCATAGGCAATTGTAAATACAAAACTATCATAACAAATAATGCATACAAACAATATTGCTGTGGCTTTGTATGTTGTGACAACATGTTTGGCAGTAAGGTAGGACAGGTATACAACAATTTAGATAGATGAAGCATGGTTATTTATCAGGTACATTAAGTATTTGTTTTATTTTGATTTGTGTGATCGGCGTTTAAAAAGCCTTACATTATTTGCAAGGATAAAAACATGCTTCAAACGGGATAATAAAAATAGAATTATTAAATCATAATTAAACTAATGACAAAAGTAACAACATAATACACAACCAGAAAATATAACCAACAGCGACAAATAATGGAACTGCAAAAGTGTATTGAAGACCTAATTCTAATCTAGAAAAAACCCCATGTAGAACAATATTGACTATTGAAAAAAGAAAGAGAAAAAATCTAATTATTGTCTCAATATAAAACTATTTTACAATCACATCAAATGATAAAGAAAAAAACTAACGGGCGTTAAGGTGGATCGGGACTATTCGACTGCGCATAATTTCACGCATGAATTACCATGCACACAAAAAGTTTGCGTCGTAAATTTACTATTATTTTTTTTAGATATTTTGATTGATTAAAAATGTTAAATCATTGTACTTTTGAAACTAAAAAAATATTATTGTTATTATGTGTATCTGTGAAAGACTTAAGGTTCCACTAAAGTAAAAATATAGGATATTTCATAAACATCTAGACTTTGCCTGTATTTTCGACCTATAACGAATAAAGACCTAAATTATGAAAACATATGTTTATTTAAACATACTTAACATATACACACTGTGTAAATTGTAAATACACTTGAAATTGTTATGTTGTGGCCAAACCGGTTCTTGGGGTGAACACTCAATTTTCCAAAAAATCCAGAGGCCTGCTAGATGATTTAATTTGTTAAAAATTAGTATGGACGAATACTGTTACATGTAATGCAGTACAAGTACTATATATACCATGGTTCTTACGAGTTAACATATCTAAACAAACGAATCCGAAATTTAATGTAATGTACACAGGTTTCACATATAATTGTTCACATCTATACACCTCGTTTAATTACCTGTGCATAAGATTTGTTCACACTTGTAAACTATGTGTCATTTAAATGTTCAGTACGTAGAACCGAATGCAATTTTTTTCGGACAACTTTTCTAGCACTTTGGGAACGACCATTTGACTGGGAAATAAAAGGGGGGTAATGGGTTTTGCCCTTGAAAATTATTCTGATCCCCAATTTGATAAAAAATATAATGGTCAAACCGATGATAAAAAAAAAATATTCTGAAGCTTGATTTTCTCCATATAGTCTTTAATATTGAAAAAAAAATATTTGATTGCTGGCGTAAAGAAAAAAAAAACGAATAAAAATCTGACACAGAAAAAAAAAAACCCATAACACCCCCTGGAAGTTAAGTGGTTGCTCCCTTATGAAAGCCATGATTTGCAGTAGTTTAAAGATACTAAAGATGTCACAATTACGCATTAAAAAAAATGAAGGCTGCAGCAGCGTACTTACAGACGAATTTAAGAAAGAGTATTGAGATGTTTACTAGGATCAAACATTTCTATCTTTTCTGTTTGTTTTCAAATGGCATTTCTTCTCCAAGGAGTCTTTGACAAAAAAGGAGGGTGGTGGTTGGGTGATGTTTTTTTTCATTTGTAAGTGTATTTCAAAGAAGCCTATATACTAGACATACAATATACAATTTACCGCACACTTTTTTTTAGTTATGCATTTATGTGTAAATCGTTGTTTGAGTAAAGACCAGTGGTAAATCTTTATGTGTACGTCCAGTCGATTCGGGAAGACCTTTTCAAATGAATTATGCTTTCGGTAAATGATTGATGATGCATTGGTTCTTGATAAGGTTAATAAAGCTTCTTAAAATAATTTTTTTAACAAATAAATATATCAAGTTTAGGCAAATATTTCTGTGAAGAACTTTATATAATAATTATTATGGATATCAATTTTATTCCAAAAACCGTATCTTCCATGGTGAAATTCAGGTTCTAAATACCTAGTTTGTGTACACTTAACCTACACAAGGCCTACATTGACTATCGACTGCATGTAGACAAAACATGATTTAAACTACATGTAAACATTGAGTTTTATCAATGGGAACGTAAGTGTTTTAGTTTACGTGTGAGTTACACTAACATAACACCGAGTTTAGGTCAATGTGAACACGGCCTAAGACACATGGTATATAAAATTTGTAATATGAATAAAATGATTGACAGCTTGAAGACTTTGAACTAATATTGGAAATTGATCACGTTACAGTTTTATCCAATGAAATGGAAGCTCGCGCAAGTCACTTTTGCGCCTCGTGTCTGATCTTCTGCGTATTTCATTTAATAGAGCCCCAGAATTTGCAGAAAATAAAGAAAATGTCGGATTTTCTCGATTTTTTATTTTTTGCGCCCCGTGTATGATCGTATGCACAGGTAATTTCATTATGTCATCAGAACGTAAACAAAAATGTCGGATTCCAGCGACAAGGATTAAATAAGTATTCTATACAGGTTGTACATCTCATTGAAAAATGCATATTTATACATTTAAAGTTTTCGTACCAACTGCTTTTCATCCGTTATTTTATTAATTCGGTTATTAGATTATTTATTAAAACATAATTTTAATGATAAAACACTAAACAGTGGCGGATCCAGGGAGCGTAGATAGTGTACCTCTATTTGATCGTAAAGAGAATCATGTTTTTTTCACAAATTTTTGTAGCCGACATTTATTCCTTTTTCTATAGTTAACACCCCTTCTTTTTGAACCGAAATTTAATTGAATTTTCGCCAAGAAAATGGTAATATATTGTAGTATTACATTTTATTTTTTTCAGAACTGAAAGAAGAAACTTTTAGAAAGTTCCCAAAATTAAGGAAACTCGTTACAATCCTATTTAGTTTGAAAAAGGTTTCTGAAGATGTGGTACACATGTTTTATTGCTTTTTGTTATAAAATTAATACAAATGAAGATCTTGAACTTTTACGTTTTTCAGTTTCCTAAATATTTCAGAGGCGGATATCTTTCAAAAAAACAGGATGGAGCTTCAGCCATGGAATAACATTAAAATGAATATGTTGTACCATAGCTAAGCTCCGCCTTCTTTCCTTTGTATTCTAGTTGAGTTGCATATTTAATTAGCAAAATATAGTATAACATCAAATTGCAGATAATATACCATGGTTTTCCCTCAACATTCTTGTTAAGCAAATTATTTCATTAATCCATCAAAGGAAAAATCCAATTTATGTTACAAGCTAATGTTGTTTTGTCACATAGATATGTATCAATGGCATATTTGTCCAATTTTCTGTATTGTACCTTAGATATTCGTTCACTTAGATACATGAAATTAACTGAAACTCGTAAATCAATACATTTTCTGAAAAATCGACATAAGCTTGTACTGCAACACATGTAACAGTATTCGTCCATACTAATTTTTAACAAATTAAGTCATCTAGCAGGCCTCCAGATTTTTTTGAAAATTTAGTGTTCACCCTAATAACTGGTTTGGCCACAACATAACAATTTCAAGTTTATTTACAATTTACACAATGTGTTTATGTAAGTATGTTTAAATGAACATATGTTCCCATAGTTTAGTACTTCATTCCTTATATAGGTTGAAAAATACTGGCAAAGTTTTAATAAAAAAATTAGATGTTTATGAAGTGTCATATATTTTGACTTTAGTGGAACCTTGAATGACATTTCACCCAATTTCACTATTTTCCCGCCCAATTTTTTTGTTTTAAGGCAAAATATTTCTTTTTTCTTATTGGTGAACTTTTTTTTTTGTTTGCTCATTCTTTGAAGCTATATTTCAGCTTTAAATATTACAGTTTAGGACCAAGTGTCATAGAACGTTTTTTTGATATTCCGATAAAAATATGTCAACACCTCTACTTTCCCTATCATTTCATTGAAAAAAGGTCCCTTTTACATACCTCTTTAAAATTAATTTTTTGAGCTTATATGGTCCGTCACTCTCTGTGAAGATTAAAATAGCAAAAAATACGGCACTTCTGACAGAAACTTCGATTAGGCCCGAGCCACCTTAATCGACGATTGTAACTTGTTTGTTTACAAACATTAAAAGGCGAAGGGCATTGGTCATCTAAATTGGGATAAATTTGCAAGAGAAACAACATTGTATAAGACGTAGTTTCTCAAACCGAAAGAAAACTTCAAGTCAAGAATGCTCGAGCTCACCATTTTTTATGAAACTTTGGTGAATTGTTTTTATATCTTGACATAAACTCCCTTTTCATTTTCGTGACCCATAGTGGAGGGGTCATTAAGTTTAACACTTGATCGTCTGTCCGTCTGTCCCAAAGTTGTTTTTGGTTCTCTTACAGTACTTTAGTTTGCCTCAACCAAATTAAATTAAACTTTTACAAAAGCTTGTTATCACAATACTCAGATCAAGTTTGAATTTTGGTGATGTCAGTTTTACTGTACTAGAGTTATGCCCCTTTACAAATGGGAAAAAAATGCTTAATTTTTGGTTTCCCGTTCTCTAAACTTTAGTTTGTTTCACCCAAATGTTATGAAACTTATACACAATGCACCACAAAATACAGATTAAGTTAGAATTTTGGTAGTGTCTCTTTTACTATTCTAGAGTTATGTTCTTTAAAAATGGAAAAATGATAGATTTTTCGTTTCCGGTCTCTAACTTGAGTTAACCTCAACCAAATTTATTAAATTTTAAAACAATACTTTTTACCACAAAATCAGATAAATTTCAAATTTTGGTAGTAAAACTTTTACCGTTCTTCAGTTATGATCCTTTAAAACTATGAATAATATGCAAGCTGGAGTATCATCCCCTATTTATCATGTACATTTTTGTATAAGATGCAGAGTTAAGGAACTTTAGTTGTTGGAAAGTTATTTAAAATCTGTCCATTTTCAAACTTTGGAAGGTTTTAGAAATGTATTTGTTAAAAAATCACAGCTTTAAACTTATAGTCACTTGAGATATCTCTAAATGGAGCCAAATTATCTCATGTTTTATGTCAATGAAAACCACTGTGTGTGCATGTCCTTTTTTTTGGAAGGAGGGGGGGGGGTCTTATTTCCGCAGTGCTCATAGTTTTTCTAGTTGATCATTAAAATATGTCAGCCGTCATCACGTAAAAACGACAAATCAAACAATTCAACTTTATATATAAATAATATAGTACAATGGTGTTGATTAAAAATTACACCACTCCAGGCCCATTTGTTTTCCACGTAATTAATATTGCCAATAATTATAATTAAGAAGTTCCGGATCGAGTCCGACACCGATACCAATAGTATATTCACATGTTACCAATTACCTTATCTATACGTTCCGCAATTGACAGGCGCACCACCAAACGGTGTATTTAGAATTTTGCTGTATACTGTTGAGTAAAAAATACTCCATTCCAGGCCCTTTTGTTTTCCAAATTATTAATATTATCAATAATTGATAGGTTCCAGGTCGACGGGTTCA
Source organism: Mytilus edulis (assembly GCA_019925275.1). NCBI lineage: Eukaryota > Metazoa > Mollusca > Bivalvia > Mytilida > Mytilidae > Mytilus > Mytilus edulis. The sequence continues at coordinate 71,585,797 of CM034354.1, read as the reverse complement.
AACAGAAAGAATTTGAAAGCAGAGAAAACTGTGCATCTTATAATCGGCATGACTTTATCAGATGATAATACCAATTCTAAAATAAGGCATACGCATAGGTATATACTATCACGGGTGTGTTCTAGTAAATTAAAAAGAAACTAACAGATATTAGGATTTTCTTTTGTTGTTAAGTATATAATATAGGTGCTTATCCGGTTTTAATTGCTATACTTTATTAAGATTATTTTGATATATTTGTAGGTGTATTTCAAGAGTGGATTAATTTTGCTATTGTTGGTAAATTACCCGGCCTATGGGGTGGCTCTAGAGATTCATGTAAGGACTGTTCTGGCGAGGCACGCAGCTGTTTCTCAACAAGACTGATGTGGCGAGCTGAAGGACATTATGAAGTCTACGCTTACATACCATACAACCATGACGGTGGCTTTAAACACTGGTGTGATCGTTATGAACACGATCATAAAAAAGTAATTTGTCCTGCCACCACCTGTGGGACAGAAATAGGTTTGACATCAACCGATTCATTTAAGTTCAAACCAGGTCTGCTCAGCGGTATAGAATTCGACAGGATGTGAACCTAGGACATCCTAATCAACATGGACGTGTCACACTCTGGGTTAATGATATAATGGTGGTTAATATGAACCTTGTTCTTCGTCAATCAAGCAGTGTTCATATTGATGGAATGTTCTTTTCTACCTTCTATGGAGGAAAGTCGACTGATTATGGAAAACATGGAGACACATATTCCTATTTCAAAAATTTCCGAATCACCGATGAAAAGAAGCCAGTAAATAGTGGCGAATACTTCGTAGGAAAATAAAAGCTATACATCAATATTACAGAGTTCTAAAGCCACTTTAGATTAGCCGCTGTCGTCAGATATAAACTTTTCACGACCACTTATGTAGCAGATATACATGTAATTATTGTTGGTTCATGTCTGTCATGTTTGTTTATCGTATATTGTTTTGTTATACATTAGGTCGTTAGTTTTCTCAAACGAATTATTTAATATGTTTTATGTCCAGGCCTTTTATAGCCGATTACACGATATGATGTTTTCTCATTGTTGAAGGTCGTACGGTTGCCTTTAATTGATTTCATCCACATTTGATGTTGAAAGTTGTCTCATTTGCTATCCTTATTTTAATATAAACATTCTTTCTCTGCAATTTTCTAATCAATTAAAAATGTATTCAATTTAATAAAGAGTATACTTTTATTTTATTTTTTTTCTAGTTTTTGTTGTCTGGATTTTTTTTTTAGGAATTATAACTGCTTCAGAAGTTACAACTGTCATGTGCACATGAGAAGTGAAATTATTGAAAAACCAAACGGACAGACGGACGGACAAACAGACGAACGAACGAACGAACGGAGGGATGCACAGACCAGAAAAACATAATGTCCATAAATGGGGCATATAAAACGCCATGGTTAAATAGATAAAGACAAACAGACAAATAATAGTACACATGACACAACATAGAAAAATAAAGACTACGCAACTCGAACGAGGATGATCTCAGGTGCTCCGGAAGGGTAAAAAGACAGTGGCTAATCTAAAGTGGCTTTAGAACTCTGTAATATTGATGTATAGCTTTTATTTTCCTACGAAGTATTCGCCACTATTTACTGGCTTCTTTTCATCGGTGATTCGGAAATTTTTGAAATAGGAATATGTGTCTCCATGTTTTCCATAATCAGTCGACTTTCCTCCATAGAAGGTAGAAAAGAACATTCCATCAATATGAACACTGCTTGATTGACGAAGAACAAGGTTCATATTAACCACCATTATATCATTAACCCAGAGTGTGACACGTCCATGTTGATTAGGATGTCCTAGGTTCACATCCTGTCGAATTCTATACCGCTGACCTGGTTTGAACTTAAATGAATCGGTTGATGTCAAACCTATTTCGGTCCAACAGGTGGTGGCAGGACAAATTACTTTTTTATGATCGTGTTCATAACGATCACACCAGTGTTTAAAGCCACCGTCATGGTTGTATGGTATGTAAGCATAGACTTCATAATGTCCTTCAGCTCGCCACATCAGTCTTGTTGAGAAACAGCTGCGTGCCTCGCCAGAACAGTCCTTACATGAATCTCTAGAGCCACCCCATAGGCCGGGTAATTTACCAACAATAGCAAAATTAAATCCACTCTTGAAATACACCTAAAAATATATCAAAATAATCTTAATAAAGTATAGCAATTAAAACCGGATAAGCACCTATATTATATACTTAACAACAAAAGAAAATCCTAATATCTGTTAGTTTCTTTTTAATTTACTAGAACACACCCGTGATAGTATATACCTATGCGTATGCCTTATTTTAGAATTGGTATTGTCATCTGATAAAGTCATGCCGATTATAAGATGCACAGTTTTCTCTGCTTTCAAATTCTTTCTGTTTGAACCCGTCGACCTGGAACCTATCAATTATTGATAATATTAATAATTTGGAAAACAAAAGGGCCTGGAATGGAGTATTTTTTACTCAACAGTATACAGCAAAATTCTAAATACACCGTTTGGTGGTGCGCCTGTCAATTGCGGAACGTATAGATAAGGTAATTGGTAACATGTGAATATACTATTGGTATCGGTGTCGGACTCGATCCGGAACTTCTTAATTATAATTATTGGCAATATTAATTACGTGGAAAACAAATGGGCCTGGAGTGGTGTAATTTTTAATCAACACCATTGTACTATATTATTTATATATAAAGTTGAATTGTTTGATTTGTCGTTTTTACGTGATGACGGCTGACAAATTTTAATGATCAACTAGAAAAACTATGAGCACTGCGGAAATAAGACCCTCCCCCCTCCTTCCAAAAAAAAGGACATGCACACACTGGTTTTCATTGACATAAAACATGAAGTTAATTTGGCTCCATTTAGAGATATCTCAAGTGACTATAAGTTTAAAGCTGTGATTTTTTAACAAATACATTTCTAAAACCTTCCAATGTTTGAAAATGGACAGATTTTAAATAACTTTCAACAACTAAAGTTCCTTAACTCTGCATCTTATACAAAAATGTACATGATAAATAGGGGATGATACTCCAGCTTGCATATTATTCATAGTTTTAAAGGAACATAACTGAAGAACGGTAAAAGTTTTACTACCAAAATTTGAAATTTATCTGATTTTGTGGTAAAAAGTATTGTTTTAAAATTTAATAAATTTGGTTGAGGTTAACTCAAGTTAGAGACCGGAAACGAAAAATCTATCATTTTTCCATTTTTAAAGAACATAACTCTAGAATAGTAAAAGAGACACTACCAAAGTTCTAACTTAATCTGTATTTTGTGGTGCATTGTGTATAAGTTTCATAACATTTGGGTGAAACAAACTAAAGTTTAGAGAACGGGAAACCAAAAATTAAGCATTTTTTTCCCATTTGTAAAGGGGCATAACTCTAGTACAGTAAAACTGACATCACCAAAATTCAACAAGCTTTTGTAAAAGTTTAATTTAATTTGGTTGAGGCAAACTAAAGTACTGTAAGAGAACCAAAAACAACTTTGGGACAGACGGACAGACGATCAAGTGTTAAACTTAATGACCCCTCCACTATGGGTCACGAAAATGAAAAGGGAGTTTATGTCAAGATATAAAAACAATTCACCAAAGTTTCATAAAAAATGGTGAGCTCGAGCATTCTTGACTTGAAGTTTTCTTTCGGTTTGAGAAACTACGTCTTATACAATGTTGTTTCTCTTGCAAATTTATCCCAATTTAGATGACCAATGCCCTTCGCCTTTTAATGTTTGTAAACAAACAAGTTACAATCGTCGATTAAGGTGGCTCGGGCCTAATCGAAGTTTCTGTCAGAAGTGCCGTATTTTTTGCTATTTTAATCTTCACAGAGAGTGACGGACCATATAAGCTCAAAAAATTAATTTTAAAGAGGTATGTAAAAGGGACCTTTTTTCAATGAAATGATAGGGAAAGTAGAGGTGTTGACATATTTTTATCGGAATATCAAAAAAACGTTCTATGACACTTGGTCCTAAACTGTAATATTTAAAGCTGAAATATAGCTTCAAAGAATGAGCAAATAAAAAACAAAGTTCACCAATAAGAAAAAAGAAATATTTTGCCTTAAAACAAAAAAATTGGGCGGGAAAATAGTGAAATTGGGTGAAATGTCATTCAAGGTTCCACTAAAGTCAAAATATATGACACTTCATAAACATCTAATTTTTTTATTAAAACTTTGCCAGTATTTTTCAACCTATATAAGGAATGAAGTACTAAACTATGGGAACATATGTTCATTTAAACATACTTACATAAACACATTGTGTAAATTGTAAATAAACTTGAAATTGTTATGTTGTGGCCAAACCAGTTATTAGGGTGAACACTAAATTTTCAAAAAAATCTGGAGGCCTGCTAGATGACTTAATTTGTTAAAAATTAGTATGGACGAATACTGTTACATGTGTTGCAGTACAAGCTTATGTCGATTTTTCAGAAAATGTATTGATTTACGAGTTTCAGTTAATTTCATGTATCTAAGTGAACGAATATCTAAGGTACAATACAGAAAATTGGACAAATATGCCATTGATACATATCTATGTGACAAAACAACATTAGCTTGTAACATAAATTGGATTTTTCCTTTGATGGATTAATGAAATAATTTGCTTAACAAGAATGTTGAGGGAAAACCATGGTATATTATCTGCAATTTGATGTTATACTATATTTTGCTAATTAAATATGCAACTCAACTAGAATACAAAGGAAAGAAGGCGGAGCTTAGCTATGGTACAACATATTCATTTTAATGTTATTCCATGGCTGAAGCTCCATCCTGTTCTGAAATATTTAGGAAACTGAAAAACGTAAAAGTTCAAGATCTTCATTTGTATTAATTTTATAACAAAAAGCAATAAAACATGTGTACCACATCTTCAGAAACCTTTTTCAAACTAAATAGGATTGTAACGAGTTTCCTTAATTTTGGGAACTTTCTAAAAGTTTCTTCTTTCAGTTCTGAAAAAAATAAAATGTAATACTACAATATATTACCATTTTCTTGGCGAAAATTCAATTAAATTTCGGTTCAAAAAGAAGGGGTGTTAACTATAGAAAAAGGAATAAATGTCGGCTACAAAAATTTGTGAAAAAAACATGATTCTCTTTACGATCAAATAGAGGTACACTATCTACGCTCCCTGGATCCGCCACTGTTTAGTGTTTTATCATTAAAATTATGTTTTAATAAATAATCTAATAACCGAATTAATAAAATAACGGATGAAAAGCAGTTGGTACGAAAACTTTAAATGTATAAATATGCATTTTTCAATGAGATGTACAACCTGTATAGAATACTTATTTAATCCTTGTCGCTGGAATCCGACATTTTTGTTTACGTTCTGATGACATAATGAAATTACCTGTGCATACGATCATACACGGGGCGCAAAAAATAAAAAATCGAGAAAATCCGACATTTTCTTTATTTTCTGCAAATTCTGGGGCTCTATTAAATGAAATACGCAGAAGATCAGACACGAGGCGCAAAAGTGACTTGCGCGAGCTTCCATTTCATTGGATAAAACTGTAACGTGATCAATTTCCAATATTAGTTCAAAGTCTTCAAGCTGTCAATCATTTTATTCATATTACAAATTTTATATACCATGTGTCTTAGGCCGTGTTCACATTGACCTAAACTCGGTGTTATGTTAGTGTAACTCACACGTAAACTAAAACACTTACGTTCCCATTGATAAAACTCAATGTTTACATGTAGTTTAAATCATGTTTTGTCTACATGCAGTCGATAGTCAATGTAGGCCTTGTGTAGGTTAAGTGTACACAAACTAGGTATTTAGAACCTGAATTTCACCATGGAAGATACGGTTTTTGGAATAAAATTGATATCCATAATAATTATTATATAAAGTTCTTCACAGAAATATTTGCCTAAACTTGATATATTTATTTGTTAAAAAAATTATTTTAAGAAGCTTTATTAACCTTATCAAGAACCAATGCATCATCAATCATTTACCGAAAGCATAATTCATTTGAAAAGGTCTTCCCGAATCGACTGGACGTACACATAAAGATTTACCACTGGTCTTTACTCAAACAACGATTTACACATAAATGCATAACTAAAAAAAAGTGTGCGGTAAATTGTATATTGTATGTCTAGTATATAGGCTTCTTTGAAATACACTTACAAATGAAAAAAAACATCACCCAACCACCACCCTCCTTTTTTGTCAAAGACTCCTTGGAGAAGAAATGCCATTTGAAAACAAACAGAAAAGATAGAAATGTTTGATCCTAGTAAACATCTCAATACTCTTTCTTAAATTCGTCTGTAAGTACGCTGCTGCAGCCTTCATTTTTTTTAATGCGTAATTGTGACATCTTTAGTATCTTTAAACTACTGCAAATCATGGCTTTCATAAGGGAGCAACCACTTAACTTCCAGGGGGTGTTATGGGGGTTTTTTTCTGTGTCAGATTTTTATTCGTTTTTTTTTTTTCTTTACGCCAGCAATCAAATATTTTTTTTTCAATATTAAAGACTATATGGAGAAAATCAAGCTTCAGAATATTTTTTTTTTATCATCGGTTTGACCATTATATTTTTTATCAAATTGGGGATCAGAATAATTTTCAAGGGCAAAACCCATTACCCCCCTTTTATTTCCCAGTCAAATGGTCGTTCCTAAAGTGCTAGAAAAGTTGTCCGAAAAAAATTGCATTCGGTTCTACGTACTGAACATTTAAATGACACATAGTTTACAAGTGTGAACAAATCTTATGCACAGGTAATTAAACGAGGTGTATAGATGTGAACAATTATATGTGAAACCTGTGTACATTACATTAAATTTCGGATTCGTTTGTTTAGATATGTTAACTCGTAAGAACCATGGTATATATAGTACTTGTACTGCATTACATGTAACAGTATTCGTCCATACTAATTTTTAACAAATTAAATCATCTAGCAGGCCTCTGGATTTTTTGGAAAATTGAGTGTTCACCCCAAGAACCGGTTTGGCCACAACATAACAATTTCAAGTGTATTTACAATTTACACAGTGTGTATATGTTAAGTATGTTTAAATAAACATATGTTTTCATAATTTAGGTCTTTATTCGTTATAGGTCGAAAATACAGGCAAAGTCTAGATGTTTATGAAATATCCTATATTTTTACTTTAGTGGAACCTTAAGTCTTTCACAGATACACATAATAACAATAATATTTTTTTAGTTTCAAAAGTACAATGATTTAACATTTTTAATCAATCAAAATATCTAAAAAAAATAATAGTAAATTTACGACGCAAACATTTGTGTGCATGGTAATTCATGCGTGAAATTATGCGCAGTCGAATAGTCCCGATCCACCTTAACGCCCGTTAGTTTTTTTCTTTATCATTTGATGTGATTGTAAAATAGTTTTATATTGAGACAATAATTAGATTTTTTCTCTTTCTTTTTTCAATAGTCAATATTGTTCTACATGGGGTTTTTTCTAGATTAGAATTAGGTCTTCAATACACTTTTGCAGTTCCATTATTTGTCGCTGTTGGTTATATTTTCTGGTTGTGTATTATGTTGTTACTTTTGTCATTAGTTTAATTATGATTTAATAATTCTATTTTTATTATCCCGTTTGAAGCATGTTTTTATCCTTGCAAATAATGTAAGGCTTTTTAAACGCCGATCACACAAATCAAAATAAAACAAATACTTAATGTACCTGATAAATAACCATGCTTCATCTATCTAAATTGTTGTATACCTGTCCTACCTTACTGCCAAACATGTTGTCACAACATACAAAGCCACAGCAATATTGTTTGTATGCATTATTTGTTATGATAGTTTTGTATTTACAATTGCCTATGGTATCCATGATAGACTACGACATTTAAATATAGAGCTAATCTAAAAACCAAGGTTTTATATTTCTTTAAGATGTAACACAAAAAAAAAAAATGCACTAGATCGACCTTCACTTAACAGTTTCTCATTTTACCTACGTTTTCGTTCAAATCAGGTCCATGTTACATTGTAAAAATGGTATAAATGCTCATCAGGATTTTAAGACACAACATTTGTGTTTCCGTGTTTTTTACTTTTATGCGATTTGAATGTGATGTTGATAATAAAATGCATATGATCTTTTAATTTACATACTTTCAAAATCCCTTTCCTCTTTAGTAATATACATACCGTTGACATTTCTACCAACTAATCAAGTATTCTACATTTTCATTTTACAGATTGAAAGAATTACGTTGTATGGCCATCTCGGATACACATAGCTTGATGATAGTCTGTTTTTTTATGTATGTTGGCGTTTGGTTTTGTTGCAGTTCAGTATTTCTGTTATCCGGTTTTTTTTCGCCTATAGTTGATGTGTTCCCCCTGTTTTGATTTGTGACCCGGATTTGTTTTTGCTTAAGCGATTTATGACTATTGAATAGCGGTATACTACTTTTGTCTTTATTGTAAAAATAAAGGACACATTCTGTTGTGTAAAAAATAGATTCAGACAAAAGTGTTGTTTGATACTCGACATCCAAGAAATGCCAGAATTTTTAAGAACTTTCATTCACGTTTGGATGACGTATTTTCTAATAAAATTGGGAATGGAAATGGGGAATGTGTCAAAGAGACAACAACCCGACCAAATAAAAAAACAACAGCAGAAGGTCACCAACAGGTCTTCAATGTAGCGAGAAATTCACGCACCCGGAGGCGTCCTTCAGCTGGCCCCTAAACAAATATATACTAGTTCAGTGATAATGAACGCCATACTAATTTCCAAATTGTACACAAGAAACTAAAATTAAAATAATACAAGACTAACAAAGGCCAGAGGCTCCTGACTTGGGACAGGCGCAAAAATGCGGCGGGGTTAAACATGTTTGTGAGATCTCAACCCTCCCCCTATAACCAATGTAGAAAAGTAAACGCATAACAATACGCACATTAAAATTCAGTTCAAGAGAAGTCCGAGTCTGATGTCAGAAGATGTAACCAAAGAAAATAAACAAAATGACAATAATACATAAGTCTACATTCATATGAACACCTACTTCGATCCTTCCCTGTTCATTTGATAATTAGAAGAAGGAGCAGATATCGAAGTTTTATTCTGAAATTTATGTTCGACTATATATGTGATTCCCGCTCAGTAAATGATTTAAAGTTTTAAGGATAATGCTGGTCGCGTCTTTCAAGTAACAGAAGAAGTGAATTATAATTCACATTTATCGTTACGTCTTTAAATTGCCGATAAGTGTCGCCTGGGAACAACGTTTCACAACGAAATATAGTGTTGTAGTTTCCCAACCTTCATCTTTTCATTTCCTCTAAGTTACATTGCGAATAATTTTTAAAAAGCAAAAACATTTAATTGACATTGAAGGTAAATTAATTGTTCCATGAGCTAAATTTATCACATGCAGAATCTTTTTTTCATATCGGTTTTCGACAAATGCTTCATTTCAAAATAAATTGATAAGGAATTTGGCTTACCTTTCAACTTGGTTTCGCAGAGTTTTTGATAACTTTTCTTATCTTACATGTTACACCGTTCATAAGGCAGCCATTGTATACACTTGAAAATGACCTGGTTATTCGTTATTGGTAATTTAATTTAAACTTTTAATACAGCACGCTCTTTCATTAACTTCGAATCAGGTTTATAAATATATATACTATAATTATGTCTAAGAGACAAACATTGTTGAACTTTTATATTTTTGATAAGGAAACAAATGCACTGCGTTTTCTGAAGTGTTCATGACGTTTCTGTGTAAAATATATGAGCCATATTTATATGAAGAACAACTTTAATTCTATAGGCCAGGTTAAGTACTTTCAAATTGATTTTACGTCTAAGTTTCCTTATAATCTCTGTTTACTTAAACATCTGTTTAAAGTTCAGGTGATATTAAGGTTACTGCATTTCTGAACTTACTCTTATTGAACGATTTCCTTTTTCACTGATACATATTGAACTAGGTTGTGTTGAATTCGAAAAAAAAACACTATTGTATTCCGCACAAGCTTTGTCCATGTTCAATGTCAGATTAATTTAAGGTGTTTGCAATGAGTTATTCATTCCCATGTGAATTGTTGGGTTTATGCAAATTATCTTTAGTTATTGAGATTGTTTTAAGACTGGGGCAATTTAGAGCTTGTCAAATGGTATCAGAGAGTAAATTGTCGAAGACAATTATCTGTGTTTTTAGTATGTTAGTTGTGTTGGGTGGTTCCTTTACATATGCAGTCCCTACAATATTTTTTTTAATATTCATTATGGTCTCATTTCGTTATAGGATACACACTAATTGGTCTTTTTTTAAATTGAATAAACACAAAATTATTTAGGAAATTAGTTTTTTTTTATACAATAGTAATATTATTACGATTTCCTTAAAAAGGGACTTATGTTTAATACAAAGAAGCTATCAAACTTAGGGTTCCAAGTAGTGTTGAAGTGATCTCTTAGGAATTTTACGGACGCCATCACGATACGGTTGACTGTTTCACATATTACCACAATTATGTTCCAAATGTCGTTACTGCAATCCCATCCCCTTTTCCCAAATGCTACATCCCTGAATTAGACGTATCACCTTATTTTTTTTATTACAGGAGTAACACGACAGGTGGCACAGGAGTACCTGTATCATCCCCCGTTTTTTATGGAGTTCGGTTTGCTTATCTTTCTATTTTTGGATCTTGCTGTTTGTGTTTTTGGTCGTTTTTCATTATGGCGTTGTCTGTTTTGCATCAAATTATGAGTTTTTGAACCTCTTGCCTATCTTTTATAAAAATTTAAAAAGGTAAATGGCATTTACGTCTAATTTCAGGACTATGTATGCTGTTTAGAAGAAACATGAGTATTTATTTCATATATTCTATACTTTTATAGAAAGTAATATAATATATTATGCAAGGTCATATTTTATTTTAATGTGAATAACCATTTGCAACTTACATATGTATTGTGCCTTCCAATATTCATTACCCAAACAATTGTAAAAAATAGATTAAATTAGACTATCTGATAACGATTTCAGCGCACATGTGCTTTTATAACAATATTTATCAGATATGCTCGAGAACTTATCATTAGAAGACAAATGCATAGAACCTATAAGGTAACAGAGGCGAAGCTTCTCTTGGGACAATTAGGCATCTGCCTCACCATTTTGTTCATCAATAACAATAGAGAAGATAAAGATAGATAAAATGTGTAATGTGTATTCTAAATATAGTGTTGAATGTAAAGATGGTTCAAAAACATTTAACATCTCTATCTATTTAAGCGAGCATTCCTCAATCATATCAATCAATTATATTTTACGAAATGACCAAGGTAGAGACATATTTTTGGTTTTTGAAAATGACAATGTAAATCCTGTAAAAATAGTGATTTACACAAGAGGTAAGAATTGGAAAATGACATGATGCTGAAATTTTATAGATGTGCTTTTCAACATTCACTTGGCATTCTCATAGGAACCAACTGTTTTATACCCTTTCACCGCCATGTTCCTTGATTTATGTAAGCCAGGCTTCATAGTTCAACCAGTTATATTATACATGTTATCTCCGTCCTTGCATCTCGCAATCTCATGAAATTACAAAACATAATAGATTTTACACTTAAATGTCACCGAATCTGTACAAAAGCAATTTATTGGTGGTCAAGATTGTGTGAGTTGTTTTTTGTTTTGATCAGTCACTGGTTTGCTTTGAGTATCGAGCATACAATTTTAATCAAAACTGTCAAAAATTGATGGATAGAAATGAAAATGGCCATTGTTATATTACAGTTCGTTTCTGTGTGTGTTACATTTAAGTGTTGTGTTTCTGTTTTGTCGTAGTTCTCCTCTTATATTTGATGTGTTTCCCTCAGTTTTAGTTTGTAACCCGGATTTGGTTTTTTTCTCAATCGATTTATGAATTTCGAATAGCGGTATACTACTGTTGCCTTTATTTAGTCAAACATACGATAACAATTGAATGTTATGTAAAAGTATGAATAAATAATAATTTTATAAGACTGGCAAAATGCAATTTTTCATGTTCAAGATTCCTTGAAACACATCTTTCAGGGGTTCCATGCATGATAAATGTGTCTCTTAAAGGGAAAATTCGCGATTTTTTACCTATGGTTTAAATATGTTCATTATGACACAATGTCAAACGTATATATTCGATTTATTTTTGTAGACAACACAAAAAGTTATATATTGTTTTAATTAATGCTTTTTCGGACTTATAAGGTGAACAAATTGAAGTACATTAATCTGTAAAGACAATATTTTGGTGTACTCTTATTGACCTTTAACTATCTCCGCTATGACTAGGTTTATACGATGTGTGTATTCATGGTTCTGTGGCAATACTCGTGGAAGGCTTAACTATCTCCGCTATGACTAGGTTTATACGATGTGTGTATTCATGGTTCTGTGGCAATACTCGTGGAAGGCTTGTTAAAGGTAAAATGTTATTTGCACTTCGGTATTTAACCAGATGTGACTGTCTATTCAGATCAGTGGATTATAAAACAAGAGGTAGCATTTAATAAACACATTTAAAATACATATTCAAGTTTGTGACAAATATAAATAGATTGCCGTGGAATTATTTAATTATATTTGGTGCTATGATTTATTTAAATTCAAATTTGTTAATTTACTAAGAAATAAACAATTTTCGGTTAAAGTCGGGACATTAAATTCATGTGTCAGAATGAAATGATATAAAAAGGGGAAATTGGAAATAGCTTAACCAAAGCATTTTGATTGTCCTTATTAGGCAAACAAATGTATGAGAACACTTGAATTTAGACTTTTGAAAGCCATGTAGAAAGCCACTGAAGAGTGTACAAGTGCTTCCATTGGTCAAGAATTATGTATTCGAAATTGGCGTGATTTTAATCAACCGATAGATGGCGCAATATTGTTATCATAAATATTGGCTTAAACTGCCAAGATTGGAGAAGAGGAGAGTGAATCGTAACCCTTGGCTAGCGAAAATGCGCCACTGAGAAAGTGAAGTTGAAGATTAATGCTAGCTATTTTTAATTCTTCCTTAGAATCTGATGTAGAAATTCAGTCTAAAAAAATAAAATAAAAGGACAAGTTGGCAAGAAGACCAGCATATAGAGCAGCATATATGGTTCCCAAAGGAATATCGATTGTTTGTTGAAAAACACGTCTTCCAAACATAACAAATTTTGTTAATTAACAGATCAAGCATCTTGATAATATCAGTTTTAGAAAATTCTCGTATCTACTTTGGCTTTTTTTATGAAACAATGCAGGAACTACTCCTGCAATTTGTCTTTTATGTTAAAATGGGGAATACTTGTGTCAAGTGTAGAGAATTCAAATGTTTTAATACTATGCAAGAGTATAAAATAGTCTTATATCGTGTCAATATTGTATGTATCATAGATCTTTAAATTTATATCAGGCCATTGTTTTAGTACTTGCCAGTATGGACGAACAAGTTGTGGTAATTATCTGTGTGGATGTGACTGTTATACTGGATATGTTGGAACATGTTGTGAAACTAGTACGTATTAAAAAAAACACAGAATAATGTGGTGGTGATGATGATGATGATGGTGGTGGTGGTGGTGGTGGTGGTGGTGGTGGTGGTGGTGTTGATGCTGAACTATCAATTCCTAACAGTGAATGTAATGTGACTTTCACGTAAATAAAGTGTTGTATAAGGTTAATATAATGAAATCTAAGGTATATAAAATAAATGCTATTATGAAAATATTTTCCAGACATCAACGAGTGTGCAAGCAACCCATGTCAAAACCAAGGAAAATGTGTAGATGATACAGCTTCTTACACGTGCACTTGTGCTTTAGGCTTTTGGGGTAAACACTGTGAAATAAGTACGTATGTTTTTGATAAATCAGTCAGCTGTAATGTTCGTATATTTTTCTTCGAAAGTCATGTATCTTAAATCTTACATAACATGTCTAGTCTCAATAATTTGGTATTGTAATAAGGTTCGCCAAGCTGAGAATAATCTTTTCGGAAGATATTTTATATTTACGTTAAAACGTGATCTTTGATACACGTGTTCTCAGCATAGTCAATGTGGACCAACATTAAATTGAAATTTAGATGTCTTCCCGTAACCTAAATTTGAGAGAAGAAGACAAGAAATTTAGACATTTTTCATGTGAAATTGATAACATTTCTACGGTTTTGTTTCAAACTATTCTTTAATCTATTGTTAATATATAACAGAACCACATAAACCATCCACTTGGCAGGTTGGCAAAACGCACATGTACAAGTATCTGTTCAGCTTTATTTGTCTTTATAAGAAAAACGAAGATAATTTAAATGTCACAACTCAAAATATAGTGCAAAATCCATACATAAAAAGTATTAACAATATGATTTATGATATTTAAAAGGTTTGAGTTGAATTGAATTTCAGGATAAGCATTTTTAGCTTACTTCGCAATGAGCAATATAGAATATGTTTGTAATTGATCACATTCAAAAACGTAAAAGCAACACAAATTTATCTATTAAGTTAAAGTGACAGTGTATTCATTTTATGACTATTTTCTACAAAAGAAAATGCCTGTACCCAAGAAGGAATATGACAGTTGTTATCCATTCGTTTGTTGTGTTTGATCTTTTGATTTTGCCACTTGATAACGGACTTGCCGTTTTGAATTTTCGTCGGAGTTCAGTATCTTTGTTATTTTATACTTTTTTTCATAGCTTGTTTTAAGTATGCTTCTGTTTATTTAACTTGCAATTTAGAATAATACTGACAGCCAGGATTAACACTGATCGGAAATAGAGAATCTAAAAGAAAGTCCTTTGAATGACATGACAAGGAGTTGTGCATTTAAAAAAGTGACAATGAGGTTTTATATCTTCCCTTTGTTTTTTTGTTTTTTTGTAACAATTTTTAATCCGTTTGTTAAAGATACAACAGAACAAAGCCCAAATTTAACATCTTGTTTTTGACAATTAACATGGTCAACATTGGTTGTCTTTGCACATCTTTCTAGATGTCAGATGTATTCTTTGATGGCCTAAACAATCGGATTATGTTTCAGTTGATATTGTATAATGAAAAATGAAAAAGCATTACAAACTGGTTTGTTTCATCATGATTCGTGAAGAGAAACAAAAGACAACCAATATGACTTTTTTCGTAAAAAGGCGGCTGTTTCATAATTGGTTTGAACAATGAACTTTTCATATTAATTAAATAAATAAAAGCAACAGGATGAATCTGAAATGTATGAAAACCAGGTCCCCTACACACAGGAAGGAACAATACGTACCTTTCAAAAAGAAAAACATACACCCATAATGAAAAGTCTGAATTATTTTTTTCATTTATTAATTTAAAAAAATAGTTACAGTGTATTCAATGAAAAATATTTCAAAGTTCGCTGGAACTATGTTTGATTTGATTTATTTTTAATTTTGAAACATATTTTCAATAAACTAGAATACAAGTAATGATAAAAAGTTTTGAATTTGTTTATTGAGGAGATACATTTTCATGTTTGTAAATAAATAATTTAATAATACAGCTATTTACATATATATGAAGTTATAAAATACATGCAATAGAAGGTATAAAATCATCGATTTTTTAAAACAACCCCGCATTGCTGTGTTGCATACATTTTTCTTCTAAACGCCATATTTCATGTATTTAATTCAACTTTTTGCGAATTAAATATTTACCCTTAAGCATTTAAGTATAAGACATGTGTTTTTAACCATCAAATTTATATACATACTTAGAACAGGAAGGATTATCTGTGAAAATAATGACAAGTGGTTATTTAAGTCCCATCATGAAATGCTATTTATTACAACAATGACAGTGGATAGAATTGCACTGTCTATTACAAGTTTCAATTTTGTCGAGGAGATGGTCATGGTATATGTAACGTATCGCGTTTACATTGATTCAAATGTAATCATGGACAATGGATTTTTGCGTAAGGTTGATTTGCATTGTAGTTTGGAGTAGTTTGGAACGTTCATTAATGTTCGGATTCATACATATATATCCCCTTACTGAATTAAATTGAATTCAATTGCCATGGCTATTCGAATGTGTCCCAAATCTTTTCACTGTTAGGTTTGTTAATCTTTCAATGTCAGAAACCTGCATACAAATGATGAAAGAAGATTAAAAGGATATTTTCCCCACACCAGCATATTGCGTACCCTCTCCCTTTGCATACAGTTTTGATGTGGGTGTTTAAACAAAAAGATGACTTAACCACATTTGTTTCCTCTTGTTGTTGATTCTAGCATCAATTCGCTTTTTAAAAGCAAACTGAATTCAGGAAAAAAAATGATTAGAGGAAGGAACATAAATTTGAGGACAGACATATATTTGAGGGTAATATTTATATTTGTCAGTAACTTGTACATTTTTCCTATGATGTGTTCTCCCTTATAAAGTCTGTATCATTGGACTGGGTTTGATAAGAAAATTTGTGGGTGAGTTCATAATTGACATGCTCGATTGTACCTCGGAGGGAACTACTTTTTTCTATTCACAAAAAATATATGTCATTGTTTTCAGGATAATACGTAGCGTATAACGACAATGTAATGTAAGTTTAAGCAAACTATCTATCCGATAATAGTCAAGTTTATGTAGTACGTAAGTAAACGATGTGAAAAATTACAATTCTGCCGGTTCATGTCGTTTGTACTATGCATCGCGAAAAATAAAGACAATTGAATTACAGGTTTTTATCATTATATTCTGCATTGTTTAAGGCATGTTCAAAGTAGATTTAATGTTACGCATGCAGTAATTATTCTTCATTAATTAGTGCAAGATAACGCTATGTTTACTGCACTGTGTCGTACTGCAGTCTGTGTCGTCATTTGTGATTCCCCGTGATTCGACTCGATGAAGTAGTTAGTTTGTTATTTTATCTATTATTATTATAATAGAGGTTTTCATATTTTTCTTAATAATCGTTAAAAAGAATAAAGGGCTCACCTGATATGTTACCGTGATAAACATGATAAAGCCAGTATCAAAAACAAAAATCCCTTTATTCTAGCTATATACAAAGATTAGCATTTTTCTCAAATATCATACATAAGGGATATTTCTCTCTTTTATCGGCTTTAGTCAACAAATGTTAAAAGATTGGATCTTAAGATCAAGATCAGATGAATATTTACGAGATTACTCTCATCTATTCGAGATTTTACAATCTTCAACCTTTTATAAATGCTCACATCATAATTCATTTCTACATATTTGCTAGTACAGATTATTTTTGCTATTTAGCCAAGGAAGTCTTCTCATTTCTATATACCTTAAATTCTACAAATGTTCAAGATTGGTATATAAATCTTACCAAAGTGTTTGGGTATGTTGTAATTACCCTGTCTTTTTATTGGCCGTTAATCAGTCATTTCAAATGCAAAGAAAGGACAGCTCCTCATTAATGGCTTACTTGATATTGATGAAATTTAGACAAATGACACTTAACACCACCACTAAGATGTACAGAAAAGATAAATGATGTCGATCGTTAATTTTCAATTTGTCAAAAAAAAAAAAAAATAGTGAGTGTTACTCCCCCAAAACAGTAGAACTGATATATATGATACTTTAAACGGTAATAGAAAACTTTATAAGGATGTTCATAATGGATTATTATCATCACCTAACATGTTAAAAGAAAGATCATAGTTTTACATAGTTTAATATGATAAAAAGAAAATACGAGGGACTGTTTTACTTCTCTCTAATGTCTTTTAATCCCAAAAGATGACTGGGGAATAGAAACATGGACACTACAGGTCTTCTACCGACCGGCAGTAAAACCCTTGCCAAAGTGGGGCGTCCGATTGGCTGTGCGGGTTGTATCAAGTACGCAGCCACGTCCAGTCAGAATGGGGACGTTAAATCAGATGCCTCGTGAATAGAGAGCGTCAAGCTCTCTGCATGCAACAACTCTTTGGGAAGTCCTTATGTGGTCTATTGCCCTCATTCGCCAATGGCAGTCCAAGTTTACCCGTCATGCAACCAAGTTGACCCCCAATATTGGACCTATCTATTGTATTTATTGTTAATTTGTTCTCGTCCGGAACATGTATGCAATAGTTGCCACTGGACGTTAAGCAACCACCAATCAATCAATCAAATGTCTTTTAAGCCTTCGTACACATCGAATTGTTTTCATTTTCGTGTGGACGATTGGATAATGAAATATATGTAACAATCTTATCTGTCTGTATTTAATAACAAGGGCAGAATACACATGCAAACATTTTGATAATAAGATTAATGTGATGTGAAAATATTTTTTAGAAATACCGTGTCATGATAACCCATGTTTAAATGGAGGTATATGCACAGAAGACCAGGTATCTGGACATACTTGCCATTGTCCTCTTGGATTCACAGGACACAACTGCGAACAAGGTAACACACTTGGAAATCCACCGGTACATATATTGAATTAAGAGAAATGGATTAATATATAAAATAAATCCCTTTGTTTCTTACTTCTTTTTAATTTGCACTTTTTTATTTTATCATTAGTGCATAATGCATTAGTTGATAAGATGTGTTTTTACATTTACATGGCATGCCTCGAACACACTTTATAAATTGGATTCCATTCCCCAGAAAAGGACCAGACCTATAAGTACATATTGAATTGCATTTTGTAATATGCGATTCACAATTTTGACTGCATTATCATTTGTTATATACATTTTTGTACTTTTATTGATAGTTTTGTGACCTTAAGAATGTGTCGTTCCAGAATGAGAACTGTCCTAAGTAAACGTAATTATTTTGAAAGTTCCAGTTTTAGGAATAATCATACACTGAGTTACATATTAACAAATGAGGACAATGTTTATTTATTTTAGTCTAAATTGAAAACAACGTTCAAACCTATGATTGCGTTGGGTAAAAACCGCAATTTATATACCTGCGAATGCAAAACAAACTTCTTGGTCGAAGGGTCTAACTTCAGCACACACAACATTTTCCAAAAGATAAAAAGAGTGAAAAAGTATATTTTTACAAAACGCATTTGAATAACAGGTCGAACAGCAAATGTTCTTAAACCCTGCTGACTGCCATTGACGATTGCCAAATAAACGGATCACCAGGTGTAATAAATGGATCTTAATTATAAATGTATTACTAAACAGAAAACAATAAACTTGCGGAAAAGATGGTATACCGCAAACATAAAGTGCAAAGATTTTTGTACACCATAACCGGATTTCGACAATAAATGTCTCTTCAGTGATGTAAAGGATCGAAACGGTATTTAGAAGGCCATATAATTTACCTCAATTTAGGATAGACTCTTCAATGTTGAAGAGTCAAATTATTAGAAAAAAATATGAACGGATCACATAAACCCGAAGGAAAATATAATACAAGCCCAAAAAGGAGGTACTAAGACATCATTCTACAACAAGGTGTTACTTGTGAACTCAACGCAACTGAAGAGGTGCCGATCACGAACTCAGTTGTATTAGTGGCACAACGTTCAAAACCTTCTTCTGAACAAAAAGTGAAAAAACTACTAGTTTAAGACAGTTTAGATTTTTTGTCGACTTTCGTTATTTAAATACCCAAACGGAGCCTCTTAAATCATTTATTCCGGATATACAAGAGCTAACAGAATCCTTTACGGAACGAATTCCAAATTATATAGCATCAATAGACATGAGTAGTGAATTCTTTCAAATGAAATTGTCACCAAATAGTTCAAAGTATACTGCATTTAATACATATTTCGGGACTTACAAGTTTTTTGCGAGTACAAATGGGTTTACACATAGCTCCTAACTCATTTCAGTTGTTAATGGACAAGATTTTACGAGGTTTGACATTTTAATCTTGCTTATGTTATCGTGACGATGTTCTCATTTGTTCCGACACTTTTGAACAACATATGTCTGATCTTCAAGAAGTTTTTGATCACTTCCGTAATGCAGGGCTTAAACTTAATGTTTGATAACCCGCAAATATTTGGCATGTACCCATTTTTTCCATTACTGCAATGCTCCTTTATTTTAAACTTGAGTTTATAATTGAGGGGTTACTTGTGCTTACTGTTACTTTCTTCAAACTTCCGGAATTGAATTCAATATTTTGTTTAGCGGAAACTATTTGTTCATCAAATTATTATGTCAGCATGTGATAATACGGTTTTTGTGAAGTATTGCTGAATGGGGTCTATTTCAGGTGTTTCTGGAGTTTGTACCACTAAATATTTTTCTGCAAAACTAGAGTCAGAATCAAACCTTGTAATTGGTGTTTCGCCCAAACAATTTTTGCTGAGGAAAGTGACACTTAAAACGGATTTGTTTGAAATGTTGTTAAATGACAGAAATGTTGGGTTGAGGTAAACATTTTCATCGTCACTACTACTTTGATTCATGGGTGTTATAACATAGTATAACGTTCGACAGTAAGTTCATATTAAATGCAAAGACAGAAATATTTCTTGTTTAGCCCGAAAACGAGGTGCATGTGGCGATAATGTTCTGAGTGTCATATTTTCAATGTTTATGTAGTGAATTTTACTTCGTGTTCATACACCGTTATAACGATGACGTATTTTAAATACTAGTAGTTATTATCAAATTCGGGTTCCTCCACCATCTAGGGAAGCTAGCTCATATTTCTGGGTAGGCTGAGGCACAATATAAACAAACGTTTCTCATCAACATTTATATTCTAATTTTCTAAAATCTAATTACAAAACAATTCCCGGAACACAATATTAAAGAAACTATACAAAGAATGATAAACTCAATGACTAAGGCAA
Organism: Mytilus edulis; assembly: GCA_019925275.1. Classification (NCBI taxonomy): domain Eukaryota; kingdom Metazoa; phylum Mollusca; class Bivalvia; order Mytilida; family Mytilidae; genus Mytilus; species Mytilus edulis. The sequence goes on along the minus strand of CM034354.1, from coordinate 71,564,891 downwards.
TCTATATTCTAACAATTGAGAGCTCTCTCACTAAGGTTCTTTAACTCACATTTTGGACGTCATTTTGGAAATTATTAAGAAACGTATAATGCTTTTAAGATAAGTTGTGTATATAGTGTTATATACAACAAGGTCAATTTCAGTTCAGGTAAGTCTTATAATGTTTACATGACACTCTAAACCGCTGGTCTGATTACTTGCACATTTGCGTTTATTCAGATAAATGCAGAACACGTTTATTCTGCTAGTTCCAAGTCCGTAGCCTGTAATTCAAAGGTTGTCGTTTGTTACTGTATATCATCTAAGATTTTTGTTTATTGTTTTGTAGATAAACCAAGCCGTTTTGTTTCTTGTTTGAATTGTTTTTCATTTGTCATTTCGATGCCTTTTAAAAGCTTGCTGTTCTGAAAGGTTATCTTATGGTTGCAGGCCGTACGATGACCGATATTTGTAAACTCCGTACACAATTTCGTAACTTTATAATAATGCTGGCATTTTGTCTCATTAGTCCAAAATTAATAATATATCTGGAATAACATTATATAAATCAATGCATGATTTTAATATCGATTTCTGCACCAGGTACGCAAAAAACTATAAATAAGAGCTGGATTCTTAAAGACATATGAAACGAGTGACTGGTGAAAAATAATGTTTATCCAATTATTGAACCAATGCATGTATATTTCATAAACTTAGTCTTCTGTGCACTATTTTATCATTTTTTACGCAAACATATCGTATAATCGTCAATTTTTTTTTCTTCCCTCTGTATGTTATGATAAAAATATGGCAGCTAATTAATTGTCGTGTTTTAAAGCCGTAGTTTACCGATTGTCACTTATAGTAAACAATCAACAAAGAAGCATGGATATTGAGCACGTGTATAACATGTTTAATCAGATAACAGTTTATTTTTAACACAGATTCATGCGTATTGCGATCACCGGATTTTTACGAGAAGGGTCACGCTAAGGTCACTTGCATACTGAAAATATGTCGGCGAATTGCTTCCTGGAAACAAGCAATTAAAAAAATTAACTTCTTCTAAATGTGAGCAAATTAAAAAAAAATCTTCAGAAAAAAGAATATGTACAAAAGTTTTATAATGAATACTATTCATTTAGTTATAAAAACATATGCATCATTTTTTTATTTTATTTTTTGAGGTTACATCATGTTCATATGACTTTAATTTGTCGTTCATTTAATACTTCACTGCTAAAACTTTAGTTGCACGTGTAATATATTTATATTCATTCGTATTTTCTTCGTTTGCCGTACATTTGGCACTTTACTTTTGCTGGCCCTGATTCTCGCTCCATTCTTTGGAAACAAATATTGATGATATGTTTAACAAATGAAAACAGATAACTAAAGATTTGTTTCGCTTTGGTAGGTTGTTTCATATTTCTTCTAAATTGTTTTCTTGCTTGTTTATTCAAGACCCAGCTGTTCTAATTAAGCCGACAATTATTCTCCCTGAAAATAGAACAGTGTCTGAAGGATACAGTTCGCTGGTCATACCATGCTATGCTGAAGGAATTCCTGTTCCTTCTATAACTTGGGAATCACTTGATGTGAGTATGAACGATAACATAGAAAGGATAACTGGTGCGTGTTGGTCATATACCAACAAACGTTACAGCGTATCCAGCTGGCTTAATTCTTTTTATAGATAGGATTGTTCCTTCTGTAGGTACTCCCAAAAAAGCGCATTCGACGCTCATAATTTATTAAGTGTTTATTTTTTTACAGCAATAATCACTTGTTTGTCATTATCTTGCCTCTGTTAAAATCTACTTTTATTAAATATTAAAAACATGCTAGCCATTAAGGGTCTTAGTTGGCCGAAAAATGCGGATGAAAATAAAAAAAAATCATTTTCGGCAAGCGTTAAGTATATATAAATTGATCTGCAAAAATGTTTTAGTTCTTTTGTGTTTAGACGGTAATTTTGTAGTCTTTCGTTAAAAGATGAGACGAAAGTATATTACCAATGTTCATATCGATCTGTTCAATCAATTCGGAAAGGACAAATCAAGGTAACACACAAAATCTGAGGAAATCGCTTAAACTCGGAAAGGAGCGAGACCGAGTGCATCGACGAGGTAAATATAGGAACAAGGGAAGGTATGATAAGGTCGGTGGTTTGGCCCTTCAATTCGACAATAAAACAAGAGTTCAAATCTACAAAAAAATACAGTCTTCAGATGAATATATTAAGACAGTAGTGCGTTCATTTTCATAGAATTATTAACTGGTTGTTTCTGTATTGACCGTGTTATAGATTGGAGGTTAACTGTATAATACCCGAGACTCGAAGATTCCAGGGGATATACAGCTGATCGATGATATTAAACAAGACAAATAGAGAAACAGCCAGTTCATAAATCTTTTATCAAATGATTTTATTTCTTTCACATAAATAAGAAACATTTTTAGAAGAAGATACCGAAATTTATGTCTGAACTTGTCATTTGAACACTTTTCGCAGTCACGATGGATTTTTTTGGTACCCATCGATGTAATTCATGATTGCTCGTGTAATTACTTAATCTTATGCTATTATAATTCATTTTAACTAGCAAAACTAAAGTAGCTAGGAAAAATAAGCTGTCAGTTAGATGAACGGAAATGAAACATTCATAATTATCAAACGTTTTACTAGAAAAGGCTTTGAAAAAATCCGTTTCAAGACGTTACATAACACGGAAAATCATTCATACTTCTTTTTATGTTATTTGGGCTAAATGAAATAAGATGTATATATATATGTGTGGATTGTATGCATAACGAAGCGTCCAAACTAAAGCTAGCTTAGGGGTGAAACCGAAAGTGAACGTCACGTATTAGCCCATACAGCTTTTTCCGTATTGGACCGGTTTGAAAAGCAATATTAACTCTTGATTTATGTCGACAGGGCAACGTCATCAGTATTGCACATGCTTATTGAACCGTTTGCTCATATCATTTAATAACGGTGTTTATAATTCTGAATTCTGTCTTATTTTTTTACCAGGGCTTCCAACATCTGAAATCTAGTACAAATGACGACTATGTTCAATATACCCTATTTGTCAAATGTGGGAATTAATTTGAAGATGCAAGACAAACATTATTGATCTGTTTTATAAATCATACGATAGCATGTTTCAGACTGTCACAATGATTATACGTGGTTCTATAATTAAATAAATCATCAGGGTACATAGAAACTATTCAAATGTTTTTATATCTTGTAAATTTATCAGTGAAACACGAGATTTTTTTCAGAAATCGTCAATTCCATACAATGGGAAACAACTTGCACACTTTCTTGTCTTCACAAATGTTTCAACAATTGATGGTGGACATTATATGTGTACAGCCAAGAACAAAGTTGGAACCGATATAAAAGTTGTGCAGGTTATAGTGAGAGGTATGTGTTATTTTTAAACCAAATTGGTCTATAGTGTACTATGGGCATGCACTTCACCTAATGCGCTTACCTCGCGTGAGGTTCATATCACGCTAGTAATAATCAATAATTAAATTACATGGATATTTCATAAATATTCGTACTTTTGACTGGTAAACAACAATCTCGAAGCATTCCGAAATCATTTTTTTTCCAATGCAGAATGCATCATTTGTGACTGCATGTGCTCCCCATGACAACATTTTCACATTCTATATGAAAACAAACGAAAAAGCTTATACATCCTTGTAAGCTCATGACTGGAGGATTTAAATGTAACTATAAATAAAGGCAACAGTAGTACACCGCTGTTCAAAACTCGTAAATCGATGGACAAAAATCAAAATCGGGTTAACAAACAAAAACTGAGGGAAACGCATTAAATATAAGAGGAGAAAAACGACACAACATTAAAATGTAACACACACAGACACGGACTTAGCATTAGACAAAATCCGAATTATGCAATTATAAGAATTGAATGACTCTTTTTTTGTCATTTTATATGAGTATAAGCATTGATCGTATGCACATTTTTAGTATGAAGCGTGTGCTACTGACAACGATTTAATATCCAATAAAATAACAAAGAAAAGCATTACTTATTAAAAAAACAATAAATGTTGACTGTAAATCATGTCATAGCAAAAAAAATTTTTTTTTTTTACTATTGTCGACCTCACAAGGTTCATTTATTTTGAATTTATAGTTAAGTAGAATATGAGAAAAGCAATATGACTGTTTTGTCTAGAGTATGGCGATTGATTTATCTGTAAATGAATCATTTCATGTAGCAAATATCGAACGACTAAAATTGTTCTTTTTCAGAACAACATGGCATATTTTTTATGTTGATTTCTTTTTTATCTTCATTTATAAATGTTTTATATATGTTTTATTGCTCCATTATTTCGTTGGAACATTTGATTATTATTTTTTAAGTATTTTTAGATGAGTTTCAACCTGAATCTTCACACATTATGTCTGAATCTAAAATTAAGCAAATGTGTTGAATTGAAAATAAAACAACAATAATATTGAATAATGGATATTTGCAGCAAAAGATGAAAAACAAATTGCACCTTTAATACATGCTCCATCAACTGTGAAGGTTAAATACTACTCGGATGGAAGACTCACATGTAACGTCACTGGTTATCCAACACCTTTAGTAAAATGGAAACACAACAATGTGAGAACTAATTACAAATAATAGAACGGTACCTTTATAGCTCAAGTTTACTTAAAAGTTTATTTGGCAAAACATTCACGTGTTTCAATACACAAGTGTTATTTATTAAGTCCTACGTGCATGCACTGATGGTTAGTTTACTTTTGGGAATGGTTCGGTTTTCATTCCATGGCTTTATAAACAGGGTACGTCATATGACTTTATTGATTTTTGTGTGATTAACGTCCACTGGCAAATATTTCATGCATGTTCAAGACATCATATGAGTATGGGCATTATCAATCAGATCAAATGCTTTCACTTTTACATGTCAAATAGCTAATATAATACTCACAATACAGGCGTTTTTGTCATCCATCTTTTTAATTTATGAATCTATTATTCCTAATTATTCTTTTTTTACTTTCACTTTCTGTTTATAACAAAAACGTCACTTTAACCTCAATACATATAATATATTTCCCATTAATCTCACGAGCCGCAATATTTATTCTTTATTGTTTTATTTCATATGTATCTTTGTTCTGAATACCTGTTGGCGAAACATGTCGACCATTAGAACATTTAGAATGCGGTAGTTTACGAGTGTTGTTGCCTTTCATATCGATTATGATTTTTTTATAAATTTTCCTGGATATTCCAACTAACCTTTTTCTTCCTTATTGTATGTAATCTTATTACTGCAATCTTTCAGTATTTTTTTTAATTCGTGTTAACCCTTTATTCTTATTTTCGCAAGCATGAAAATTCTGGAAAAAAAACATTACAACTGCACGCCTCTGATGCGCCATATTTCTTTTAAAAGAGGGGCGAATGATACCAGATGGACAGTCAAACTCAATGATCGAAAAATAAAATGATAACGCCATGGCTAAAAAAGAAAAAGACAAACAGACAAATAATACTACACAAGACACAACATAGAAAACTAAAGACTAAGCAACAAGAACCCCACCTAAAAATTAGGGATGATCTCAGGTGCTCCGGAAGGGTTAGCAGATCCTGCTCCGCATGTGGCACCCTTCGTGTTGCTTATTTTAGTATCGATTAATAGTCTAGTTTGGTAGGTCACATTCATGAAAAGGGAAGGGGATTGTAGTTACGATATAGAAACATATCCGATATCATCTGTGTAACGGTTATTCCATAACGGTCAACCAACTCGTGAAGGTGTCCGTAAAACTTACGAAGGGATGATTTCAACTTCACTTGTGAGCAGCAACCCTCTATCAAAGAAATCATGATAGGATATACAAGCCCAAGAATATTGTATCAATTAGGAGATATATACTCCGTATGCGGTCGCTGCTGGAATGTTGCTACATTGAAATGGGAAGTTCACAATTGGGAAGCTGAAACCTTCTCTTTTGTCGTAAAGTTTTTGTTTTCCACCGTTGTTTTAAATCATGAAAATTAAGAATCGAGTTCAAATATGTTTGAGACGTTTTCCATCTTTTTTACAATCGCGCCAACCTTTAATTATAGGAAACCTATCGAACTTGTCAGACTTTACGATTGCATTCGGAGTCTACTGCCGTTCAGTCATTCTAATTTAGATTTCTATGACTTAACTTGTATGATTCAACGGAGATTTAGTGCATATATTATTTGAATTTGACTGTTCTATGGTTGCACTTGAAAGAAACAGGTACTTACAATAACAATGTGACATTATTCTTGTTTTTACTTACTGTGATCTCAAATATGTCCTTTTATGACAAGTGTAGAATTTTTTGTCCAATGTAAATTATAGCCAGAGTAACTCTTATATTTACTGCTATATAGAATGTTGTTCAGTCATCTGGAAACACGTTGGTTATAAATCGTGTGACAAATTCAACGACTGGTACATACACCTGTATAGCAACAAATGTTGCAGGTACCAGTCAGGCAAACATACAACTGAAAGTCACGTATGGTAAGTCAAATTTGATGGAAATGTTATTTGTTAAACAATATAATATGAATTGACATAGTTCTAATCATTTGTTTTGCACGTTCATGACCAATTCATTTTTGTCAATCCTAATGATTTTTGAACAACATTTATTTTACTTTCACTATCGTACTTTCTACATTTCATATCTTCATACGATTATAAGTTAATCTTCAAACTATTCAAATAAGGATGTTCATGTTTTTTTTACTAAATATACCAAGCTATACATATAATAATTTCCGAATATATAGAACTAGAAAATTACCAAAGATATTCAATCAACACAATGTTCCATTATGTGATCAATGTATACTGAAGCAGTTAAGTATACCACATGTACAAGCAATATAATTACCAACAGCATATACGCAATCTGATTCAAAAGTAAACAGGAAAGTGTGGCTTCTGAATCAATTCCAACGATAAAAATTAACGAATAAGTAGTGTCTATTGTTTTATCTGCTGTTGATGCAGAGGAACTAAATGTGTCCTCCGTATCAAAAGCGTCAAATATATTACTAAATATTAATAAATATTAGTACAACGTGACCAGGAAAGTACCTTACTAAAACAAACATTTCGAATTTTCAAAACCATTAACCAGATTTGGTAAACCATTTTTTTTTCAAAAAATGTTATGGATCGATAGTAATGAATAAAGGATTTTCAAATCATTTTTTTCATTTAAATAATTGTTAATGTCACTTGAGAAGGAAGTATATTTTAGAATTACCCTTACTATTCAGATAGAGAAACGGAATTGGATTCGGAACGCCTTCACTGTCATAGACAGGAACTGACGTCATTGATGACGTCGTCACACATGACAGGAAGTTACACCTGGTATATTCAATTGGAAAACACGTCACCTTAAACGTTTTGTTCATATTAACGAAATCTATTTTTGTCTTACTGGCATGTATTCCACAATTGCCAGGTTTACTCGATGGAAATCAGAAGTCCAAACCAGATTTTTCTTTCTCCTAGGAAACAAATATGCTGAAATATCAATGTTACCATAGCTTTCGTAAGTCTGGTAAAAAATACTTATGTTCAACGCGTGGAATTAGAACTCACTCTGCTTGTTGAATGGTTGTATCATGAGCTTCTGTCGAAGTTATGCTTATGTACTTTTTACGTTTAGATGTTCCTAGAATTATTATCCCTCCCGTTACATCTGTCATAATGGGTGGACAGTCACATAACTTTACCTGTATAGCAACCGGACATCCTGAACCAAACATTAAATGGACATACAAAATGGTATGTTTACTTATTCTTTCATTTGTTAACATTTTGTCAGTTACATTACATCAAATAGACAAAATATGTTTTTTTTAAACAATATCAGAAGTCGGCTTAACGTATGTGATCAATCTACTCAAAATTTCGGAACGATTGAGGTCTGATTTGGTCTTGAATAGAAATTGGTCTTATTAAAAGCTTGTATAAACCTGAAAATCTCTTTCCCTGTTTGTGGCATATATTACGCAGTGACGATAACCTCCAATTATCTTTAAGTAAACCCCTTATCGTTAACTGAGGTAGAACTATGGAGAGACAATGTGAAATGGTTTATTGTAAACCGAGTAAAGCCTTATTTGCCACTTCTAGTTTTGCAAATGCGGTTTCATTTCCTGCAGCGAAAATGTTTTAACTTTGACTAATCGGCATACAGTTTCTAAACTTGAATGATACTTTGTGAATAAATCTTTAACACAATATTCTTGTCCATATCAAATTATAGAGCAAGGTTAGAATTTTGAATGACATGTTAGAAATTTACACAATATTAGTACTAGATTGTTTATTAAAAACTGGTATCCTTTGTATTCATTATTATCAATTAATTTTTTTATTCAATTTGGAAAAGGAAACTAATTATTAGCCCAAAATTTCCTAGTAATAAAAAAAAGTTTGTTTTTCTCATTCGTGTAAATATTATTACTAAATTTAAAAGTCCCAAATTTTTTGTATTATCAGCCCTAGGTTCAATATCAGCCCAAGAGCCGCACGGCTCGAGGGCTGATAATACATGCGATATGAAAAATGACATGTTATGATCTTTTTATCATATGCTTCAACGGTAGACAAAAATAACAGATTCACATATTGATCCTTTTATGTGGTTCCCGAAGTTTAGAGAGTAAAAAAGTTCACGGCCGTCGGGCCCAAAATTTGATACATGCAATATGAAATCTTTCTATCATATGACTCAACAGAGAGAGAGAAAACAAACATTTTTAATATGGACGAATCGGCAAAAAATAATTCAACAATATACCTAATGATCATTGTTTGGAAAAGTCATCCTTTTAAGGAAACTTTCTAAATTATGTTTAAGAAAAACTTAAAAAATGCATTTATTAAATTTTTTTTTTTTTTTTTTTTTTTTTTTTTTTTTTTTTATTATTTTAAACAATATACTTTCCAGTATTCAAATAATTGTTTTGTACACTACTTTGTAATGTTTTTCACTGAAAACGTAGCATTGAGGTGTATTTTCCGGAATTGGCCGAGTATTACCGGAATGCCATGTGATAACGTTACGGAAAGGCATGTGATAACAATCGAAGCATGTGATAAACTTTTCATATCAGCCCGCTAAGCACCAATTCGAAAAATATGGAATTTACGTCAATTTAATGCTATTATCATACGGTAAAATTTATATGTTATTTAGTCTAAGTATATGATAATAATGAATATTTTATGTTTCTAATCATACTTGCACACCACAAGATTATAATACCTTCACATAGTTTTCAATCGGTTTCAGTAGCACATTACATGGCTTGCAGATTTAGGAACCTTAATCTCGAGGAGCAGTGGTTCATTATAAACTTTCTTTTCCATTTACAGTACATTAAGCACACAACAGATATGCCTTCACATCAAATGTATGATCATGGTTCAGCACTGACTTTGTATTTTATAAACACACAAGAATCTGGTCAGCTGACATGTACAGCACAAAATGAATTCGGTGAAGACCACATTTCCGTTTCCGTGATCGTAAGAAGTCGTAAGTACAGACCATGTTTTCTTTACGTTTTAAGCTAAATTCGGAATTAAATTTATTATTAAACGTCTAAATTTTCATATCAGCAGTAAGAAAATAAACCTCAACACGAAAACCCAAAAAAGAAACCTTAAAGAAATATTTTAAATCAGAAGCTTGACATCACACAGATTATGTGTTATAACCTTTGTATTACTCAAAACCAAACCAGATCATAAGTTGATCAATTAAAGCGATACGAGGATCTGTATTTCAATTAGACGAATGCGACAATTTATTAGTATTTTCATTTTCTTTTAGCGGATCCGGTTGGTTAACAGAAGAAGAAATTGTAACACATCGAATTGAATAGCAATAAAGCCAGTTTAACTTTGGTTTTGTTTTTTATATCTTACAAGTTATACTGAAGTAAGACGGTTGTTTTTAACACTCGCTCTGTTGATTGATATCCATATTTTCTTCTACTTGATGGTGATACCCTTGGCAGAAGATTCGACACAGGAAAGGAAAAAGTAATCACATAAATATACCCATCGTACTGCATAATGCTACTTTTCGAGATAATTACCATACATATATCTTTTGCCGGTAGGCATTTATTGGTCTTTTTGTCTGTTTGTTGTGTTTTATCAAACAAAATAGTTTAGATAAAAACTGGAGTAATATATTCACCGCCGTAACCTTTATTTGAACCAGGTGTTAACGTTTGTTATTTTTGTACATCCCTGTTCACTACATTCAACAAAACACAAAACGCATATCGTACAAAGCAGTATGCAGGGAAACGTGGTTCCAGCATGACAAATGTGACAGAAACTCACACGCGAAAGCCAACGGCATGAATATTGATAATATTAAAAGGAAGAACCCATACCGCCGATAGCAATGACCGACATCTACCCAATTGGTATTCACATGATTCTAAGCTTATACATTTGCTGTGATCAGGAATGAAGAATGACCAGCAATGTTATACTTGTTTCGGCCAAATGAATTTGCAGGATAATTCTGAAGTATCAAAAGACAAAGTTTACTATTATATCAACATCAAATGTTTTCCCGATATGAAACAATTAGACGTTCAACCCAAATCCAATCGGCTATTCAAATGTTTTCAAACAGAGTGGTCGTAAACTGAACACGTCAAACAAATATTAGAGTTAAATATGTGAAGCTGCTGAGATTCACATATAGAACAATAACAACAGCAATACAATAGCATTACATACCATCACTAAAAACCGCTATTACTTCGATTTAACTTCAAATATTTTGGGTGGAATTGGGTTGTCATTGATAGCTGAATTGGATAAAGACAAAAATAGAGTTAAACTATTTCATATATTTATAGGATAATGATGGACATCTGCCATTGAAAACTATACAAATACATAATACGGTATTCTTCTCACAATTGATTTTCCATAAATATAAAGATTTTGTTTTGAAGTTTGGTTGCACCTGTAGAAAACTTATTTCAAACGGAATAGCACATCCTCATTTTACGGATATATATTATATATGCAACTTTTTGTAATGATTCATGTTTGAAAAAAAATGGTAGAAGGGTTACAATATATTTCTGCTTTTAATGACTTTGTCCTTTTGCACGAGCAGTCCGTATTTCAGTGGCAACATGTTGATAGCTAGATTTGCTCCAGGTTTCATGTTAGCTTATGAAATTAATTTGCGTCTGTCGTTCGTCTGTTAACTTCTAACATTTAAAATTCAATACTAATGAAAATTGAAAAAAGGAAGTGATATCTACTGAGAATAAACAAACGTCAAATAAATAAAAGACAAATAGTAAAAGAAAATAAAACCTGACAAAATGCCAAAAATATCCAAAATAACAAACCCAAACTTTGGGTGAAAGAGAGGAGTTTTTTAATATTAAAGAAGAAACAAATATAACTAAAAGATAGTGAGTTGTACACATTATTATCCTTTTCTCCACACAAAAACTGTACAAATTATTACTTGTACAATTATATTTGTACAAGTAATAACATGTATAATGGCATAATACAAGTAATTACTAGTAAAATGTTTTTGTACAAGTAATAACCTGTTCAAAATAATTAAAAGTACACACCATATACATATACAAATGTATGGATCTACAATCTTTGGATACCTGTATCTTGGCATTGCACAAGGTAATGTTTTTTTCTGACTGTTTATGACGTCTTTACACTAAATCCACTGGATGTTGGATGTGTGCTAATTGATAATTTACTCCTAGATGCATAATTTGTTTTATTCTGTCAGTGTCTTTTTGTTGTTGGGATGTACAAGCACCTGACCACGTCCTCTCTGTGTCTAATTTATATTAGTATCCATCCGATGAGTTAAGCCTTTTTCAACTGATTTTTATAGTTCATTTTTATGTACCGTTACACCACTGTCCCAGGTCAGGGGAGGATTCGAATCTCGCTAACATGTTTAACCCCGCCGCATTCTGTACTCATGTATATGCCATAAATGATTTAACAACTACATTTGCATCCTTAAAAGATTTATCTTGAGATTGAAAGTCCACCAGCAGTGATATTAACCCAAACATTATGTATCATGTGATTTAGCTGGTTGCATAGTCGCTCTAGAAACTAGATGAAGGAACTAGCGGGTAAGCCTTGGATGCCCCCAAAATAATGATCTTCTTTAAAAAAAATTATACTCACACTATTGAAGGGTACGGTCTATGCATCTTTTGCGAAAGGATATAGGATATCCTTTCATGACACCAAATCATTGTATGCACAATAAAAAACACACAAAAGCAAATGAACAGCGTTTTTATTGCTGTTCTTTATCTTAAAATCACAGTGGAGCCCTCAACCGGGATTATAAAAAAAACTATATCAGTTAAGGCATATTCTATTGTGTTTGTACATATTTCATTGGGAATACCCATAACTGTTAAACTGAAGAAAAAAAACAATATAGTATATGCAATCTAAAATTCCATTGCAATATTTGTAGCCTGAATGAAAAGAAATTGTTTAGAATTTTTCCTAATAAGTTGAACGTTCTGTCCGCCTCATTTACTTTTCAAAACAGAACATTATTGTTTTATTCCTACAATAAATTACTTTTAAACTTCTTCTTAAGCTTTCAAGGCAGAATCGTATCTGTCTTTGAATGCAAAGTTCGAAGTTCACATCAATGCCTTCATATATCAATAGTTTATCATGTTTGTTACCTTTTGTGAACAATATAATTATAAATACAAGATACAATACTTAATGTAATTCATCCAGTTTACTCGACTTTTCCTTGTGATTAAGTATAGATACATGATTAAGTCTTTTTTATCATTTATAACATGTTTTGTCTTTTTTGTAGTCATAATTAAATATAGTTTCATTTTCATTTAGGAAGATATATATTGAGTTATAACTTTTAAGGAATTTATTACTAGATTATGGAAATTGTGCATATGTTTCAACTAATTGTCAGACACTGCTTTATCTTTCTTTTCTGTCTGTGTTTAACCTCTGTAAGATAGATAATATCACGAAACACAAAACGACCAGGATTATTTAAACTGGTATTGTTACTGCCTTAACTTTATATTTCGTTTCTGCCTTTGTCATACCAGCGTAAGATAGATAATATGACGAAATACATTATGACCTGGATTGTTCTAACAGGTGACTATACTACTTTAACATAATATTCCTCATTTGCCTGTGTTTAACTTATGGTTGACATATAAGGACAAAACTCAAAACATTTTTTTTTTTTATCATTTAAACATGTTAAATGTGTATTATATAATGTTTCACGCAAGCATTCATAGACGACCATGCCCTTTTTATACGCCCGTCAAAATTGTGACGGGACGTATAATGGTAAACAAATGTCCGGCGTCCGAGTGCCTGTTCGTCTGTTCACATAAACATGTTGTACCATAACTTGAGAACAATTTTTCCAAATTTCATGAAACTTGACCTAGATATTTCTTATGATGGTCAAACGATCTATATACTTTTTTGGTGGAAATAAGATTAAAACTTTTTGAGTTTCTGGACTCTATAACTAAATCAGGAGTGTGGGTTTTTTTCACAAGTCGCGCCATATCTCAAAAACAATTTATGATTATTACCTAAAACAATACACTCTTCTTAGTTATATTAATCTTAAGATCCTTATACTTTTTGGTGATGATTCAAAATTTTATTTTAGAGTTATTGATTTTTGGTCAAAAAAAGGGGGGGGTTTCACATGTCCCGCCGTATCTCAGAAACTATTTAAGATTATTGCATAAAACTTGACACACAAACCGTCGGGTGTATCATGCGCTCGTGGCGCAGCTGTCAATTAAGTGACGCCATGCCCTTTTTCCACATCTTTGGATGACGCCATTGTCTCGAAAATGTCAAAAATAAAATTCCTATCGGCTTTTCCGGTAAAATTGTTACCTCATTGTATAACATTCTAATTAATTGACAATGGAATTAAGTTAAATACCTTGCCTTTGGCAGTTTTACCACCTATGTTTATGATTGTTTACTGCTAAGTAGGGGGTTTAAGATAATTAAACAAATACTAGATATACAGAATGAAAATGTCCACATGTTATCCATTTGTTTATATACAGCATGTACACCTGAAAAACTTTATATCAATAGGCATAAAATTAAAATGAATTGTGAAACAATTTTAAAGGTATACATAGTTTTGACTAAATTGGTAAAAAACAAATGTTTTCTTTCATAACCCTGAGTATGAAATTTAAAGAAACTTGTATTATGAACAAACACAAGATTGCACAACTTCATGCTTTTCTTCTTGTATTTCTAATCCTCCCTTATATAGGAGAACTCAACAAATGCTTTTATTTATAACAATTATCGAGAAGCAAAAAGTAACTTTTGATACCTTCTGTAATGTAAAATGATATATTTGAGTTAAAAAAAAATGTCTGGTTTGATTGCCAATGAAAAATCTCTCCCTAACATACATATTATATATTCCTAGAGTTTTGATAATATAAATTGGTATATGAATGCTAACATATTTCAAATAAACAATTGTTCATGTTTTTTATCAATCTTTCAGTTATTTAAATTAAAAACGAATGAAAATAAAAGACTATCTAAATATTTCAGGACTCTTCATGCTATTGGGCAGAATCGTAGGTAAATATTTTCACATTATAGATATGGAGAAATATATCAAAATTCAATAAATTGTGTGCCATATAAATTAGGATTTACCTCTTCTACATATTATTGCATTTTACAAAAGATTAAACTCAACAATTCATAAAAAGACTTAGATTTCAGTGTTCGCAACAGTATTTACCGAAATAATGTTCATCAATATCAACATTACTTTTTAATTTGTTAAAATGTCAATGTACAATAGTGTAAGAGGCATTTTGCATCAGTACAAATCGTAATATCACTTGTGTAGTAGTGTGGTGAAAATAACTCAGATATTTTGTCAATTCATTCCTCAATTCTTCCTGGTAAATCAAATCATCATTCTAAAAAGGTTTTTTTAGTCCTCAAAGGATGATTTTCAGGGAAGTTTTGAACTAAGTTTTTTATATGAAATAATATGTTTACCTTTGTAAAAATTAGGCACTTAGTATGAATGATAATAAGATTCAGTGAAGACAGGTTTATTAAATGAATTTTGTAATCAAATCTTATCTCTTAAGTGGATTGTGGTAAAATATGTTTTTAATGTGCGTATACTTTTCTACATTGGCTAGAGGTATAGGGGGAGGGTTAAGATCTCACAAACATGTTTAACCCCGCCGCATTTTTGCGCCTGTCCCAAGTCAGGAGCCTCTGGCCTTTGTTAGTCTTGTATTATTTTTATTTTAGTTTCTTGTGTACAATTAGGAAATTAGTATGGCGTTCATTATCACTGAACTAGTATATATTTGTTTAGGGGCCAGCTGAAGGACGCCTTTGGGTGCGGGAATTTCTCGCTACATTGAAGACCTGTTGGTGACCTTCTGCTGTTGTGTTGTTTTTTTTTTTGTTTTTTTTTTCTATGGTCGGGTTGTTGTCTCTTTGGCACATTCCCCATTTCTATTCTCAATTTTATTTACGTTTTTTAAAAGTTATGATGATTATCATATACAGCTAAAACTTTGAATAACGATCGAAGACTATGTTGTTTGCACATAATATATTTCTCGCATTGATAATGTCGGCTTTAGAAACACTTGTAGATATTTGGATGATATGTTGGCTCTCCATAACGACGACTTCAGTATGTACACTAAATTGAATTTTCCTGCTGAATTGACGTTAAATAAAGCTTATGCTAACAATGAACATTGTCCTTTCCTGGACCTTGATATATATATATTTAACGAGAAACTTTATTCTGAAATGTACGATAACAGATGAATTTTCGTTTTCTATTGTTAGGTCTCCATCATTTTCAGATGGCAAAGTTCCATTAGCACTATCTTATGGTGTTTATATATCCCAATGTGTTCGATTCTCTCGTGTAAGCAACAATTTATTACTAATTACAATGTATTACTAAAAAATAATTACACGAGAGTTTTTGATATCAAATACTTGTTAAAACTCTTACTTATTTTTTTCATCGAGACAATGACATCATTGGTAAATATGAATCAACGTGCAGACAGACATGTTATATGGTCAGCTATTTCACATCCCTTCTTGTATGATAATATACTTTACAAAGCACAAAAAAAATATTGTCATTCACTTTAAAATCTAACCTAACCTTTACACAGGCTTTTTTAAAAGGGATATAGTTAAGATAATGTTGTCGAGTCATTAAAGATGGTATATTTAAGAAATAATTCATGGAAGCCATTTTTTCCCTTAGCGAATATCACGGCCCAGGCCATGTGTAAATTTACAACAATCTATGGCTTCCATGAATTATTTCGATTCTAAAAGGACAAATACGGTTATTAAAAATCTGAAGCGAGCGTGGGTATGCTGTGTGTGTGGCTGTCATTTTTTACTCCCTGTTAGATAAAGCTCAAACATTCAAATAAATCTGTAGCTTGCATGGATTATTTCGTGAATAACCGCTAGAAACAAATCTGTTTAATTCTTTTAATTCTAAAACCCAACATTAGTCATTTTTAATTTTCATGTTTTTCTCGTAAATAAAGGCAACAGTAGTATACCGCTGTTCGAAACTCATAAATCGATAGAAAGAATAGATAGGGAAACGCATTTAATATAAGAGGAAAACAACGACACAACATTGAAATGTAACACACACAGAAACAAACTAAGCATTAGACAAAATACGATGAGAATAACAAATATAACATCAAAACTAAATAGATGAATTTGGGATAGAAAAGTACCATGACACGTCTTAAAGCAATGAGAATTCACACTCAAATATATGAGGAAACAAACGACACAACAGAAACACAACGTTAAAATGTTACACAAACAGAAACGAACTATAATATACCAATAGCCATATTCCTGACTTGGTACAGGACATTTTTTAAATAAAAAAATGGTGGGTTGAACCTGGATTTGTGGCATGCCAAACCTCCCGCTTTAATGGCAATGTTAAATATAACATTAAAATGACAACATAACATTACAGGACTACAATACAAATAAACAGGAGAACATATTGGACAAAGAAACACACGGATAATAGCTAACAAAAGGCACCAGGTTTAAACTTTAATACGCCAGAAGTGTGTTTCGTCCACACAAGACTAACTATAGACGCCCAGATACAAAAAGTTTGAAAGCCAAAACAAGTACAAAGTTGAACAGCACTGAGGGGCAAAAGTTCAAAAAGGTTGTGCTCAATACGGCTAGGGTTTTCTGCTTGGGATAAGAACACCCTTATTATTTAGAATAAGCTTCCTTCATATCCAAAGTTGACATTTCGTAACTAAAGAGCCGCCATGTTGACTTGCTGAAATCTGTAAATATGCAAATAATGCAATAGAATACAATAGAAAATAAAACAAAACCTACATAAAAAATCAATTTTAATACAATATCATATGAATGTCGATGGTTTACGTAACAGAAAACTTTCAACTCTAGCGTTTCCATTTGAAGTCATGTTTTGAAATTACTTAAATGCGCAAAAAACATAAATAAACCTTCGCGGACTTTTTTTTTAATTTTATTTTGGTTTATCCGAGGTCTTGTGCATTACTTCTTTTTATAATTCATCCGATTAAGAATAAATGTTATTTTGTCTTTTTTTTTAATTGCAATTTTTAAAACAATGAAATCAGCAAAGGGTTTGCAAATAAGTTCCAATACCTGTGGATTTACGTGGGAAGTATATTGTAACAGCCATTATTATGTATATCTCTGAGTCTGCGCTAAGTATAGATATATCGAGAATTTTATCACGGTGTTGTTTACAAAGCGAAATAAGCACGTCATATAAGAATTTGAAATTAGTATTGATTAGGTCTTTGTGTCAAAATTCAACACCTTAACTCTTGAACCAGGTATTGGCATGACACGTTTATTCATCTTGTACATTTTATGATGGTATGCCCACTTACGAGAGGGATTGTGCTTGTGAATCATATGATGAAGACATTCAATTAGTTAATTCTGATATCTATAATGAGTTTATTTAATTGAGATCTGGAGCTGGTAGTAGTCCTTTATTAATTTATGTTCATCATTGTCATTTAGCTTAGCTTCTTCTATTACCTTATATAACTTCGGATATTCTTTTTCACTGTGCGTATAACTGTGCGTATCACTTTGTGTTTGTTTATTCCACATTGGCATGATGCAAAGGAAGAGGTTTTTTTATTTGGTGTATTCATTAATTTTAAGGGACCAACTGAAACCCGCTATCGGGTGCGAGATTTTTTTGCTGAGATGAAGACCCATTAAGGGGCTTCTGCTGATATCTGTCCTTTTGTAGGGTTATTGTATCTTTGACACATTCCCCGTTTTCATTCCAAATGTTCTATTAATGAGATTTTGATATGGATACGACACAAAATAATTTACATGCATGTGAAAAATATTCTAGAAATTGAAATTATTTTTCACATTGACAATTATTTTATTTTCCTTTCTGAAACAAATTCCCAGTGGCATTGTTAAAAGTTTGTTTTTTTCATATAAACATCGAACTCTCAGATTTCCGTACAATGATGTCATACAAGTGAAAGGTTTAGCTAGCTATAAAACCAGGTTAAATCCACCATTTTCTACAGACAAAAATGCCTGTATAAAGTTAGAATACGACAGCACAACAAATAAAACGAAAAACCAACGGAAAAGAGAAGGAAGCTACGTAAAATTTAAAGCTATGAATATCTCTGAAAATGAAAATAACACTCGATTAAGGTTACACGTCCGAAGTGCTTTTTTTTATAAAATTATAACATTTACCAGAAATGCTCAAGGTAAAGTGCTGAATTAATTCATAGGCTATCAAGGATCTATTTATACCAAAATCAAACTTATCATAAAGAAATATTTTATACTGACGACAAGGTCTCTGATTTTGGACAAGCAAACAGTGTAATGCAAAAGATTTATTAAAGAAGGATAAATAAAAAAAGAATACAGAAAAAAAAATCATTCAACTCGATACTCCTTAATATTACCCTCACCCTCCAAATAAACATGAAACATCTAAATAACGTGTTATAGAAATCTTTTGTTTGTCTTTATGAATATTCCTTTAACTGTTCAGTCTGTTTTTGGTTTTATCCATTTGACGTGACTATGTACTTATACATCCCGTTATTGTTTCTATGACATCAAGAAAAGCCTGGTTTCTTGAGGTAACTATGTAACAAGCATGTTTGGTGAATAACAAAAAAAGTTATTCGTTCTTTATTCTTCATATATTCCTTGAAGGTTTTTCACACTCTTCTGTGGAATTTTATGATCCGCAAATACATATTTCATCCCGTTTCAATTTCTTCAGGCAGTCAGTTCGAGATGTTTGAGAGAAACACCCTCTTCTGCCTAATCCAATATATCCAGTCGTTATGTTACGCTCACTATCGATCACTACATTAAGTCAGTTTTATAATTCCCTGCTATCGCAATTGGCAAGGGGTACATTTTGTTTTTTGCAATGTGTAATTAATATCAACTGATTTAACCTGTCAAAGTTACTTTCATTTACAATTAAAACTGGCTCAACTTGCAATAAAATGGAAACGCTTGCTTAGCCCATACTTTATAAAAACAACAACACATAGAGGAAGTTTGAACATGTTGAATTCGGGCAAGGAGTCATTTAGTATTATAAATGTATGCTCCTTTTTTAATTAAGAAAATTTCAAAAGTTTTTATTTTCACACTTTGACTTTATTTGCTCATCCAAATGTTATGAAACTCACCAACATGCAATGCTATGAACCACAATATGAAGACACAATTACAATTAAGGCAGTGAGTCATTAAGCCAGCTTGTGTATGGTGAGAGGTCACATCAGATGCTTTTCCTTAACTTGGATTGAGGCCAATAAAATGTTGATAGACCGACTGGGGCATATTCTTCCACATAATTATACGTATCCTCACTAATATAATTAGAGTAATTGTGCTTACTTGCAGTTTTCAGGATCTGTGTCATATGTACACCAATCAACATCTTCACATTTCTGCTACTTCCAACAATGTGTAACACAATTGTTCCTATCCCTCTTCCCTTGTGGCAAACATTGAAACATCTCAAAATGTACTGCCTGTTTTTATCATTCTGCAACTCCCTTAACTACAATATAAATCATCAAATAAATGTGTATGCAGAGAATAATATACTACACAAAGTTTATTAATTATAATTTGAGTGCTAATCACAAATGCCACGCAGTTACTATTTTTTAAAGTTTAGTTTCAACAGCAAATTAACTAAAAGGGTCATTTGCTAACTGTTTTTTTATTAGTTCTTCATTTGTTAGTCAAAACTAAACTCGTGATCCAAAAACACCTTTTTTTTTATTGTAAACAATAGGGTTATAAATATACAATAGTGAGATGAACGTTAAGCATCTTAATGCTTATTATAAAAGTATAAAAAAAAGATTCATTTAAACCTGGAAATTTATATGTTGGAATATACATATAATTTTGGTATTATTAATATATTTATTATAATTAATTTCTTCTAACCCATATCATTGTTGAGTATATGTATATAAATGTCATATTTAGCATTGTACTTACCAACTACTTCTGGTCCTTCTGTTTCTGTTCATTAATCCATTTGAAAAAAAATCTGAAGTCCTGCTTTTCTTTTTTAAACTTTTCTTTTGCTTTGAAATCTACTTGTTTGGTCCCTTTGAAGATTCGTTATGGAAAATGTGTTATAACATAGATATATGCATATTAGGTATGAGAGCCAATGATTGAACGCACCATACAGGTCACAATTTGTTATGCTCATCCTTGGAGCACCTGAGATCAACCCCAGCAGTGCTGTGCCTTTGTTTTAGTGTGTTTTAATGTTGTGCATGTACTGGTTTTGTGTCATTAATAGATACTCCATATCATGTGTTCAATTATGGGATGAGACACTTCTTCCTTACAATGAAAAATTTACACTGCACTTTCAAATGCCTATAATGATCAATCTAAAGTTTTATTTCAGGCCCTATTTTAAAATCAATTTTAAATTCAGATCAATGCTATGTGAGAGTATGAAACTTAATTTTCAACGGGATTTTATCCTAAATTATAAATTATTCGTAATAAATCTACTTCTTTTGTATATCTTTCTATAAGTTTCAAATTACCTCAAGTCAAGAAAAATAAAATTTTATTTTACTTCATAATATAATTGAACATTTAAAAACATGTGACCCAGATTACGTTACGTGACTTAATCTCGACGTTATCTCATTAAGATGTTTACCGCCATACTAGTAAGCAATACTAGTAAGCCTTGAAATTTCATGGTGGGTCACATATTTTGTCGTTGAATATATTTGAAATCATGTCTTTTGTAATTTGTACTTACTGGTTAATGCTACAGCTGTTCTAGTATTTTTTGCGTATTTGCAAAGGTTCAATATAAAAATGATTTTGATTTGGTTGAAAGGACAAATGTTTTTCAAAGAAAGAATATTGAAAAGTATTGACGAAAAGTATTGTAATTACTGGTCTGAAAATATTTTGAAATATCCTGGTCATTTTTCTATTGTTCTCAATGTTTTGTTTTGAGCATAAAAAATAGTTTTGCTATTTATTGAATGTCTAATGATTTGTCTTGTTAATGTCTGAAATATTCCTGTTCAAAGCGCAATCGTGATAATTATTTGTATTGTTTATATGTTAATTTTGCCCTAATATATCATAAATTATCCTGGAAAAAAACTGGATGTCTATGCTCGTATATGCCATTGCCTAGTATCTTGCATTGGTTTCATACATATTTAATTCCATTGCAGACGGATGTCTAAATTGCATCCATGGGAGCTCACACGGCTGTTCCTATAATTATTGCTCCTGTTACTGCTATAGTGGATACGACGGAGCTTGTTGTGAGTATGGTATGTATTTCTGCATATAATACTTGTCAAATATAAGATTGTCTGTTTAATCTCAAGTACACCTTATCGCTATTTGTCCGCCATTACTGGATATTACACAGGTTCCCGTAAAAATTTGACGTCACAAAACAAAATATCTGACGCCACAATGGAAAAGTGATTGTTGTATGCGTCAAAAGTTCAAGCGGGCGGGTCAGCTGGGATTAGCGATAAGGTGTATTGTTTTCATATTTCACACTTTTCATATTTAAGACTTTCAGTAATGTGAAGTGATATGGGACAAGCACATAAACTATGCAATGAGGTTAAACAGGTTAGTGATCGTCAAACCCCAACTTTGCACCAACAAAAAAACAGAAATAAAACTGTACCATCAGTTGAAAATCATTTAACAAAACAATAATGCTGACCGATTACTATTTTACATACGTTCTTTTTCACATTTCAACAAATGTTTGAAGGCACCAACCCTCTTCTTACCTTGGGCAATGGTGAAACAACTAAGCACATCAACAAATTATACAAAGAACAAATTTTAGAAACAGCAGAAAATGGCAACAATGTAACATTTACAATTGCATGCCCTTGACCTTGGATAGGCATATATCAAATAAGGCGGGGTTAGACATGTGTGTTGGCTCAGTGTTTTAACAGTCCATTATACGAACAAACTTTAAAAAGAAATTGAGCTTAACTCATCAGATCAATACAAAGCTGGAAAAACATCCAACAAAAGCACAGATCGAACGTGGCAGAAAATTTATATATCCCTATCAACAGCAATATATAAAAATGAGTATTGACAGCTCATTCAAAGTTAAAACAACTGTGTAAACAGTCATGTATATAAGGTTAAAATATCAATCAGTACATATTTAGAATCCAATGGCAAGATATGGGTATCGAGAGATTGAAGAACCCTGAATGTTTACATGTGTATAGCAATAATTTATTATTTTGTCGTGTAAAATTAAAATATCCAAATCAAGGAATGGACAGTTTATTGCTGTTTAAAATACTTGATATATTTAAAGTAATTTACATTGGGTTTATTTTTGTTTCTATCACTTCTGACTTGCAAATCCCTTACTTTTACGTCTGTTAATTATACTGTTTTAGACATAAACGAGTGCCAAGGCAATCCCTGTCAACATGGAACATGCAACGATGAAATAGCTACTTACAGTTGTAGTTGTTATAATGGTTACAGTGGAAGGCATTGTGAAATAGGTTGTATAACTTGTCTTATAATGATTAGAAATCAAACAAAACCTGATATGGCCATATTTTCAATATTGCAAGTACAGTAATATACACTGAACTGCAGTTAAGTTAGCGTTTGATAATACAGTGTTTTTAACTGGCTGTTTCTGTTTGGGCTCTGTTATATATTCGAGGTTAGCTGTATTGCACCCGAGACTCGAAGAGAATAAAACTAGAAACTTACCGTGAAGAAGATACAGAATTTCATATCTGAACTTGTCTTTTCGCATTCACGTCCATGAATGTTTTGTCAACCTTGTCAGTTGTGTTTTCTGATTTCTCGTCTAAGTACCTAATAATATGCTATTACAATTCATTTTATCTACCAAACATAAAGTAGCCGGGAAGATTAAACAGTTTAACTATTCTAACTTTTGGATCGTCTGCGTTCTGACGATTGATCAACGGAAATGAAACAGTGTCAATAATGAAAAGTCGAACTCGAAAAGGCTGTGACATTTTTCCGTTTCAAGACATCATTACGTTACAAAACACTGAACACCATTCAACCTTTTCATTTTATGATTTTTAAGTTAAAAAGTATAATACAAATGATTTATGTTATGTATGACGATATGTCCGAAGTTAATTTATGGCGTAAGAAAAATTGAAACCGTTTGTGAACGTCCAGTATTAGCCCATGGGCCAATACGTCTTTTTTTCCCTTTTGTCCACATATTGGCACTGTCCGAAAAGCAGTATAACTTTTGATTTAAATCGACAGGCCAACATCATCAGTATTGCACATGATGATTTGTCCGTATATCATTTAATACGAGTAATTCGTTCATAATATTCTGGCGTATCACAATAATATCCTGGTTAAATGTCGTGGCGATGTCGTAGGATCTCATAAAAACAATATAAACTTAAAACGAAAGTTTTATCATGATTACTATGCAAATAAAATGAATTGAAGGCATATTTGTTTCAAAAGAATTGAAATATAACATTGGCGAGATTTTTCTTCTTTTTCATAAGCAGAATTAAAAGTAAATAAATACTTATGAGAAATACCGTATATTACAAGTAACAATATTATTGTCTGCTTTGATTTTAGTTTAGTGCAATACATCGTTTGATTTCAAACTAAGATGAAATTGCCGGCAGAATAGAGATTTGCATTACATTTTTGAGCCTGTTTGTTTTATGCAGATAGAAACACAATGGATTATGAATGAATTGAATTATTGAAAAAATCTTTCTGTGTCTTAAGTAGTTTTCACCTTTTAAATTTTTTTTTAAATGCTGTGGTTAAAATGTTATTAAAACGAAGTTAGAAAAAATCATAAGCGGATTCAGATAGTAGTACGTTTAGAACGATGTTTTGTTCTCCAAAAATTAAGTATAAATAAAAACATAAGAAGATGTGATGTGATTGCCAATGCAACAACTCTTCACAAGGGACAAAATAACTTGGTAATTAACAACTATAGGTCACTGTACAACCTCAATTAATGATCAAAACCCATATTGTATAGTCACCTATAAAAGGCCCCGAAATGGCACGTGTAAGACTTTTTCTGAATTTTTAAGCTATCTACAAATTATGAAACCATACCAGACCTACAATGTTTAAATCAAATAAAATGGCCGATGTCTGCTGCTTTTAATGTAATTTCAAGGAATATAAAGAATGGGTTATACAAAATGTGTGTATATTTATACAAACAAAAGGAGTCTTATGAAAAGGAAAAAAATTTCAAAGATTATTTACAGCTAAATAAGGTCAGCTTTTTCTCTTTAGAAATGTTTGATGGGTAATAAAATGCTTGCAAAATATTTTGTAAAACCAATTGTAATAAAACTTTATCTCAGATATATTATATATATTTATATCAGTTATTTTTAATTGATTTTCTCCAAAGATATCAACGAATGTGCTAGTAATCCATGTCAGAACTCTGGAGTGTGTATCAATAATGTAAACTGGTATTTATGTACCTGTAAATCTGGATATACTGGAATAAATTGTGAAATAGGTAAAGATATGATCAATTAGATTTACAAAAAAAACCATTTTACACAACCGTTAAGTGTATGAACGAGACTTACAAAGAGGCAACAATAGTCTCTTAAATCCATAAACACAACTGAGGGAATTGCATGATCTTCAACAGGACGGAACAAGGCATGTTGAGAGTAAGCATTTAATATGCATGAATCACCTGCCATGCTAATCTACACTTAGTCAAATTGTCACAACTGGGATTACAACAAATAAAATTGCAGGTGTCTATTATAATACCTAAAGATCTAGCATCGCAAAATCATGTCTCTAGCGAGATGAGCCACATGATCACCTTTTATTGATTGTGACCGTTTAATTTACGTCGTGACGATTGAAGGCTGTCTTCCACGTTACTGTCAGAGCACTACCTGTTAAGTCCCTAAAACGTGAGTATGAACTGGCGTAACGAACCAGTAAAGATAGCCTGATGTCATATGACAAGACACGGGGTTTATTTATTCTGTTGACGGCCGTTTGTGTTTCATGCTCTAGTATATTACATTTTTATTTTCCGGCCGTTTTGTCTCTTGTGTTACAGGCGTTACTCCTTAGCAACAAGTGTTCGGGAGCATAGAAATCACTATCATATCTTTTTTCTATCGTCGTGACTTATAGGATCAATCGGTCAAAACTAAGTGCATATTTTTTAAGAATTCGTTTGATGTGTTTTGTCATTTGATTTTGCCATGTGATTAGGGATTTTCCGATTGAATTTTCCTCGAAGTACAGTATTTTTGTAATTTAACTTTTAACCGTAAACATATTGTTGCAACTCCCTTATTTTGTAATAAGAAGGCTAAAAACGGAACTTCAAAATAAATATTGTTTTTTTTATAAATCAAATAAGAAAGCATTCAAAAATATATACTGATGACGTTCCTTACTTTAGTATAATTGTTTTCCTAGGTTCTTTTTTTTAACAGCGGTATACTTCTTTTGCCTATGTTTACTCAAAAAGATAAATACCTGTTGGTGTTTTATCTTAAGAGAGTAATATACAATTATGGCCCGCTGAGGAGGTTAATATCCAAAATGGTCAATCCGAGTAAGGGTTATTCCATGAGGGCTTTAGCTCGAGGGGAATAACCCGTACTCGGGTTGACCATTTTGGATATTCATCGACTCAAAGGGACATAATTGTTTTATTATTTCGAGCGAACACATTAATATTAAATGTAAAATATTGTTACAGATTGTCAAAACATTTACGTTAGAATACTAGTTTGTGTCTATTGACATTTCGCATATGTCCAAAAAAGGTAGACGCTTTCTGTAAAATATAGATGGCCCTGAAAATGGCCGTTTACAAGAGATATCGTTGACACTAGATGAATTACCAAGTCGTGTATGGTCTTGTTTCGTCGTTACTTGATGGACTTATAAGCTGCCTGTTTTCATATTTGTTTTTGTTTTTTTCTGACGTCATACTTAAAGGGAGTCATCTGGTGATCATTGAGTATGACAAAGGTTATTCGCCGGTGAATAATAGGGTTGTTCGATGGAGGCTTCAATTTGTCGGTGTTATTCACCGAGAAATAATAGGGTTGTTCGATGGAGGCTTCAACTTGTTAGGAATTTTCATCGCTCCTGTCACTTTTAGGAAAACAATCGAAATTAAACTATGACACATGATTCCGTATTAGCCAGTCAATTAATAACTATATTATTTAAGGTATAATAATAGCAATTATGTTATACTGTTAAGTTTTATTTAAGATCAATTACATCAATATTCACAACAATTACTGATTCTTTTTCAACGATGTATTTGAAGATATCGATGACTGTGCAAGTAACCCATGTCAACATAACGCAGGATGCATAGACCATGTAAGTAGTTACACATGCTCGTGTAATATGGGATATACTGGAAAACATTGCGAAATGAGTAAGTATGATATATACATGCATATGTGTGTCTTTGTCAAATGTGTGTTCTTACAAAGCAATCGTATCTTTAATAGCCATTCTGTGTTATTTAATTTAATTTTTATCTTAAAATTATATATAAATATAAAATTTTGTGCAATAATTACACTGAGTATGGCGGCTCAGTATTAAAATTTCGGAGACATTTCTAGTAAACACATAGGATGTTTCAGAAGTTTACTTGTACCAAAACAAAATCAGGACACAATTGTTTATAATCACATTGAAATACAGCTTTTTATTTAAGACATAGAATGTCATAGTAATCCATGTCAAAACGGAGGGATCTGTACAGACTACCAAAAGTCAGGACATACGTGTCACTGTCCTCTCGGATTTACTGGAAAGGATTGTGAAAAGGGTATAGTAGGCTTATTTATATTTTCATGAAACTAATTTCACTGATATTCCGGTCCATACTTAAAATTGTATTGACATCTTGGATAAAAATATCACTGTGCGATGTACTGTTCCCCTTTTTTCAAAAATTATTGTTGTTTCCATATTTGGCGCATTCTGTTTATACCATGGTTTTGTTGGTCTGTATTTCACTGATGAGTTTTGAATGTCCCTTCGGTATCGTCTGCCTTTTTGAAGGCGAGTAACACGATTTGCGACCGCCTTAAACAAAGCGGCATTAATGTTTTAAGTTACACAATTATCTCCTTTTTTTTGTTGATCATATTTCAATAGAAATTTATCTTCCTTCATTTAATGTTTTTATTGATTTGGTTATGATAATAGCAATAGAATATTATTTGTTTTGTGATACTATGATTAGTTGGGTTTTTTTGTCACTGCTATTTATATATTCATGTAAAATAACACATTAATATAAGTTTTTTCGAAAGTATGTTTGCACATCATTACAAGTTTTTGACTTTCTATTTTATGTACAACATGTATAAATGTATATCTAAATATTTTAAGCGTTGAAATTAGTAGATACATACTTCGAAGGAAGGACGCCTCCGGGTGCGGGAGTTTCACGCTGCAGTGTAGACCCATTGGTGGCCTTCGGCTGTTGTCTGCTCTATGGTCGGGTTGTTGTCCTTTTGACACATTCCTCATTTCCAATTTCAATCTTATTTGGTCAGTTTCCATAAAATGTATAATTTTATTTATAAAATTCATCTATTGTATGAGAAAGTAGATATCGTCTGATCTGTGATTAGATGAACTTTTTTTTCTATCAGTTCATCATATTCAGACATAGCTGATACGTATACCTATCAATGCATCTCCTTCAATATAAAAACATCTATCTTGCATTTTACGTAAGTATGCTTATAATTTTAGATTGAAATTCTCGGAAAATTATTTAAATTTGTTTTCCCTGTTTTCTGTTCAAACAGCGCCTTCCATTATGATCAAGCCAAGCATATCCCTTGTTAAAATTAAAACAGTTTTAGAAGGATCTAGTGGCAATACCATTGTGTGTAATGCAGAAGGAATTCCTGTGCCATCTGTAACATGGGAATCTCTCGAAGTGAGTAATAACAATGCGTTTAATTAAATAATAAAAAGAAGACATTAGATGGAAAGTATTATTATAAAAAGCATTTAAAATACCATGTTTTTACTTCCAGAATGACTTCCTCATGAAAATGTATATCTGCCCAAAACTACAAAAAGTAAAGGAAAAAGTAAAAACACAAAAATACTGAACTCCGAGGAAAATTCAAAAAGGAAAATCAAAAATCAAAAGGCAAAATCAAAAGTCCAAACACATCAAACGAATGGATAACAACTGTCATATTCCTGACTTGGTACAGGCATTTTTGAACTTTCATCCAACAACGGTTTAATTTCCTTAGCTATTTTTTTTATATCCTGGTTTGTCTTCTTACACAATTAGTGCTATTTGAACATCGGTAAACTACTGTTGCTTAATATATCTGAGTTATCAGTGCGATGACTGTCATATTCTTCCTGCAATGTTGTGGGTTTCACTTCAACAAATGAGTTATGAATTTCCCTGTGGTGTCTTTCTCTTTTATTTAACAATATTTATTATGAAAATCCCTAAACTGACAATATAAAACCACAGATGATTTTTGACAATACTATTGGTGTTTATTTTTTAAATGTTTACGTAAAATACATTTGGGGACTCAAACTCCTATTTTTGTCAATGACAGTGATATAGTGATGTATAAAGATGTGGTATTTTAAACTATAAATGTAACACATCGTAGAGCAGTCCGCAGTTATTTTTTTCAAGACACATACTCTGTTTACTTAAATGAATATTGGCAAGTTGGCATTATGTTAACAATCGGTTAATATATCTATGCCCAGTCAACCCACTGTAATGATATCGCAGTCTACAGTTTTACCGTTAACCATCAAGTAGATCAATTTCGAAGTTTATATAAGAAGATAAGCTTGGAAATGATGTAACTGTGTTTTTCATTGGAATCATCCAGATATCATAAAACGTGACAAAATTAGTAGATTTTTTTTAGGTTGACTTTCGTATAATGCTGAAAATATACATACTCAGACAAATGGGTTTATCTCTTGATGCAATCATTTATCCGTTTAATGGGTGTATTATAGCTTAAAATTTTCTAATTGATACTGCTACAGGTAATCAAAGCCCAAAGGGAAAATTATTCCTATCTAATTGGGAATTATACTTATGAAAAAGTTGCTATTTTTATCGTTAAAAAATCGGCTTGAATCAATTAACAATAATGTACTTTTTTCATTTTCAGTATCCATCATTACCCCATAATGCAAGGCAGGTAGCACATTATCTGGTTTTCGAAAATGTATCTTCAATCGATGGTGGACACTACGTATGTACAGCCAAGAACAGAGTCGGTATCGATAGAAAAGTAGTGCAAGTAATTGTGAAAGGTAAGGGATACTTATCATAAGAAATGCTTGGGTATTAGATAAATAAATATTTCATGTTTATTTATTTATTTTAATAAAACGTCAACACATATTATAGAATCACAAAGTTTTGTTTTATTTTCCGATGTATGAATATTTGTATCATTGCAATTTTTCAGATATCTTTCCATCTCATTTTCAGTCTTTTGTAGATTTTGCAATAAATTGTTTTCACAAACGAGTATTGTTTTGTGACTGAAAATATATAAACGGTCAACTTATTGCTAATTTTGATATGTTTTATACACAAATATTTTGAGTCCTTGTCGAGTTCTTCAGGACCTATTTTTTTCTACAATTTTTACTTTCAACAAGAAATGTTAGAAAATATGAACATTTTCTAGAATTTGCACTCAGGTCATGTTATCTCCATATTAGTCCTTCATGGCGTACAATTATGTAGGAGTCTCCGTTTCCAGTGTTTATTAAAGATTGTTTTAATTTATTTTGTCAGAGCTGCACGTGTGTTGTCTGTCTTTTTCTCAAATTCACAGATAGAATTTCACCATGGATAAAAAAAAAACTCTCATCGCAGGGCAAATGCAAAGCGAATCGTATCAACTGAATGGTTTTAGTCATTTTAAACGTCTTTATGTGAAACAATCAAAATTGTATTGCAGCTATAAATGAACACCCTCATATAGCACCAGTGATACATGCAGAGTCAACCATACAAGTAAAATACTACACAGAAGCTAGGATCACGTGTAACGTGACCGGTGACCCAACACCGAACGTAGCATGGATTCACAATGATGTAAGAATTTATCATTATGTTCAATATTTTAAATAATTAGCATTAGGGCCGCACCTAGTGACGGGTCGTCCTATAATGATCAGTCTATCCGTCCGTCTCTCTGTCCGTAACTACTTGTGTCAGCTCTTTATCTAGAGATATGTTATAATTTCATACTTTATACTTGACATATATGAACCATTACCAGAGGCTTTGCCATAATGTTTGTACAACTTCCCATGTCGTAGTGCAAGGTTAAAAACTTTGGTTTCCGTTGACAACCCCATCTTCAATGGTAAAGATCATATCCGTCCTATATCTTGATAACAGTTATAATTTTATAGTTTATAGTTCACATGTATATTAACCAACACCAGAGGGTTTGTCATAATGTATGTACAACTTCCTTGGTCAAAGGCAAAGGTGAAAAACATTAATTTCAGTTGACAATCCCATAATCTATAGTAGATTAAGTTAGATAAAGGATTAAAAAGTGATTGAGATGACAAAGATTTAATATATTGCGTTAATTAGATCCACACGTCTTTTTGCTAACCTAGCACAAAGCGCAACGTGGGTGACGGTACAACGAACTTTTTTTCAAATATTTTTTTCAATACTTCTCTTTTTTTTTCTTCTCGAGTATACAAGCTCAGCTTAAATATAAATATGTAATAACCATTTAAGGTGAAGCAGTGGTCATTTGGATTTAGGGGTTGGCGGTACGAAGGTATCACGGATCTGAGGATGTTTTTTTAAAGTAAAAACTAGCGGCGTTCACTCCAAGATTTATTTTACATCGTGTTTGCGAAGGACTCGGGGAATACATGTTTAATATCTTTTTTATCATTCGACTTGGGTTTTTTCTCTGTAGTATTATAAAGGACCACGACTGTTGAACTTCAGTAAATGCATAAATTCTAAACAAAATGTGTCAAGGATTATGCTATATATTTGAAAAAAAAATCTTTTCTTAAGCGTTAAGATTGTAAGGCCATTGAACTGCACTATTACTACATTGTACTAATAAGTAGTTTTTCGAGTTATGCTAAACCATACACTGTCATACCGCCTTCAACATCGTTTTGTGTTTAGTTTTATTAAATTAAAAAAAGAAAGTTATTGTACTGTTCATTATGTCCGGTTCAGATATATTAAGGCCAGGTCAACGTATTTGACGTCACAAAGCCGTGAAGTGCAATTTTATGAAGTGCCTAGCAGACTGATACAGACAGTTGAAACACCGAAAATGTCATTAATAAAGCAGCTTTCATATTCATATCACATCATTATGTGTTGGTATCTATATCAATTAAATCTGCTTCCTGGTATACCATATATCGATCCCTGTCCAGATTATGATGGTTCATTGGTCTCTTTGTATCTTCTCACATTTTAAGATCCTTCTTAAAATTTCCTTTTTTTTAAACTGTGCAGAATCCTGTTCAATCATCGGGAAACACGCTGGTTGTACACAGTGTGACAAACGCAACTACTGGTACTTATACATGTATAGCAACAAATGACGCAGGTAGCAGTCAGGCCAACATCATATTGAAAGTGACCTACGGTAAGAAAATGTGGTTAGAGTTTGGAAAATTATTTGCAAGGAAACCTATAATTTCAAATTAAGAAAGAAGAATACACAGGTATGACATTTTTAATTATTGAATTATGAAAAGAACATTTATCAATAACACCGAATGGTTGAATTTTCTAATCTGAAGACAAAAGAACACAACGTTTATGCTTTGTGGTTTTTACTGATGAACTAGCAACAAACCCATAGAGCAACTTATAAAAGTCGAAATTAGCGCTGAAGAAATTTCTTTTGAAAAAATTAACAGTGTCAGCTTTCAGATTAAAGTTACAGATTACTAAAAGAAAAAGTGCAGCCTTTGTTGTGTGCTATACTTTCGGTGAAAAATAATTCCTGAATATTCAATATGAAAAAAACTTCTTCACGATCAAACGGCAGCCTCTTTTTTACAGAAGGGCGAAACATACCAGAAGGACTATTGAACTGAAGTGTGTAAAATAAACAGACAACGCCATGGTTTAAGAAAAAAGGCAAATAGACAAACAATAGCACACAAAAACTAAATATAGAAACATAAATACTGAGCAACAAGAACCCCACCAAAAAAAAGCTGGGGGTGATCTCAGGTGCTCCGAAAGGGTAAGTATATCTTGGCACCCGTCGTGTTGTTCATGTAATTACATACCATGTAATAAGTCTAATTCGGTAGGTCACATTGATAAAAGTATACGGGATTTTAACATGAATGGCAGAATTCAAAGGATGACCACTAATACGCCTACACTTTATTCAAGGCTTGAGTTTTAAAATATATAAATAAACAAAAATAATAATAATATTGTGTCAGATATGCTATATCGGTTATACAGGAATATGACAGTTGTTTTCTCTTCATTTGATGTGTTTGAGCTTTTGATTTTGTGATTTTATAAGGGAATGTCCGTTTTGAAATCTCCTTGGAGTTCAGTAATTTTGTTATTTAACTTTGTAATCGTCCTCAAAATTTGTCCTCTGTTCTTGGCTTTGTAAAAACTTTCCGTCACTGCGAGTACTCTATTAGTTTTCTTTGAGCTTTTGTTTGTTGCTGTATATTACATTTGCTTTTCGTTTATTCTTTTGTATTGAAATAGATGGTATTGTACTTGAATGTGTTGATGAAGTTCAACTTCTGGGTGTGTATCTTGATTAATGTTTAACGTGGTCATACCATATTGATATTTTAAAAAAGAAGATTTCCACAACAAAATAGTGTATTGAAGAGATTGTAAAGTTGTATGTCAACGTTTAGGCTACTTTAATTATTGTTGTACCATTTGGTCAGGTGCAAAAAAATATAAGGGCTGTTGATAGAACTTTTAAGCTTAAAAAAGGCAGAATAAATTATTCTGACTACATGTTAATCGGTCGTTCCGTGACTTCAGTACATTAAAACTAGTTGGTACTAGACGTTACGCGATCAACTATCAATTTTATTTTTATTTGTTGTTTTGAGATGGCGGTATTTCCTTCAAATTATTTTTTAAAGATTTATATCGTATCGTTACTACATTTTTTCTGTCTCAATGTACACTCTTCCATTCCATTACAGTAATAACTATTCCTCTAGCAGAAACAGCAATCGTTTGGCTTCGAAAGTAGAAAATATGATTTACGTGACCATCGAACAAGATTTCGCAGCTACTTCACGTGAAATTTAAATACCATATAAAACATTAATATAACGTGGTCAGCAGGCACAGTTGTCTTTTATGTAGCAAGCCTGTTGTGTTAATCATCAATATTACTTTAACTTGAACTCCTCTTGTAAACATTGTCTTTGATTCTGTTGTCATTTAGATGTTCCAAAAATCGTCTCCCCTCCTGTAACATCAGTTATAGTTGCTGGACATGCGCATAACTTTACTTGTATAGCAACAGGACATCCACAACCAACAATTATATGGACATATAACATGGTAAGTGTGATTATTTTCTGATCATTTATTTATGTAACTGCTAAGGGAAAATTCAGGTCTTGGGCAAAAAGGGGCGTGCCGTACCGATAAAAATTACGGTTTTAAGGCAAACAAAAATATTTCGATGAAACAATGTCGAGTGTGTTACGATATTTCACCACTCGAGACACTTAAATATAAATATATAAAGCGCGAGGCTTGCTGAACTTTTTAAAGCTTAAAATTTATCTGTTGAGAGTAGAGAAATGTCATAGGACACGATTTATGACGGTGGCATCTGTTTCTATTGATTTTTATCCTTCCTTTCCTTCCTTTTCAAAGATTGCCAGACAGTTGTGTTTTATATATGTGACATCATGTATGGTCGCCTTTTTTCAAGACTTTACAGTAGGAAATTTTAACATAACTAAATATTTACGATTTTATATCATGTCTATACTTTTTTGGCACTCAAATTTCGTATGACTTTTTTACACGTAATCCATTACACTGATTGACATTTTGGTCTGAAAAACATTATTAATTATTTGCATGATGACTCAAGCCATTTTAAACTGAATTCATAGTTTTTTCGTATGTTGTGACTGAGCGTTCACAAACATGTTTAACACCGCCACATTTTGTATACAACATCGTCTTTTATGAAATGATGAACATTGTTCATTTCAATTTGCAGTTTATCAAACATACAACAGACATGCCGTCACATCAGCTGCTTAAACATGATTCAGTACTGACTTTGAACTCTATGAGTACACAAGAATCGGGTCTACTGACATGTTCTGCACAGAATGAATTTGGAGAGGACCATGTGTCCGTTTCGGTTATTGTGAGAAGTCGTGAGTATATTTACATATGTACAATCGTACAAAATGAAAACACTTAATATATTTGGTACGTTTACATTTCTATGTATAAACTTTCTGCGTGAATTCTTAAACCCCATAATTTGGAAGCCATGTTGTATAAGTACTTGGAAAAAATGAAAAGAAAAGAAAACCAAAGTAAAAGTTGCAACCCATGTTTCGTTATTGAAGAATCACCTACTGAGCTGATAATACCCGCGGGGACTAGCATTCTATCAGAAAAGGTTTAGGTGCAGTTTTAGAAAATGAACACAACCTTTTAAATTTAAAAGGAAATTGTCATCGTTAGGTATTAGAAAAATGGTTCTAATGCAAAAGTATTTGGCTTTTTCTTTGCAAAAGACACAAAAAAAGAAGCTTACAGTCATTGTTAGTTAATAATTAATTGATTAATCATTAACTTGCAGCCGGAAAAAATTCAGAAATTCATAATGATTTTTAACGTAGAAAGCATTCTTGCTTTTCTTTTAAATGTCTACGTTATAAAAAGAGTAAAAAAGGGAACATTTTATTCAATAGACATTGGGAACTTTTATTTCATTTATATAATTTCGTTCCGGTGTCATGTTTTGCTAGATGCATGATTAGAAGCATACGATACAGTTACAGGGACTGTAATGACGTAGCGACATCAGAAGTCTACATATCGGGCAAGGATGCATTTTTCCAGTGATTTAATTATAAGCTTGAAAACGAGTACATGAACTCCTCTTTTTAAAAGGACATTTGACTTGACACTGAAAATTATGTTGTGTGCAGCAAAAATCATGACTCTTTTATAAGAATTTCTACACAAATTAAGAGAATACTTTTGTGCACAGATATTCCAAATCGTTTAACAAAAAATCGCATGTGATTGATATCCTTTGAAACAATAAAAAGTTAAGTGTGTCTGTTCAAAAGATAGAAACCGAAATTTTAAGTAGATGTCTAAAATTCCGAATTTCTATATAGCTAGCTCATGAAGATATATTTTTATTAACTATTTAAATAAAGTAGGAGAAAAATAGCGTGTATGCAAATGTTTCTAAAACTTTACCGCGGGATCAAAACTGTACCGTATGCCCTTAACAAACATATACCTTTAAATTTATTTGATTTGTTTGTATTATTTTACAGCGAATCCAGTTGGTTAAGATGTGGACTTAACTGATAGCAACCACTTTGAGTCTAAATAAAATTTTGAAATACATAGATTATTTCTTACATACAAATACAAAAAACCGTTCATTATTTAATATTATTCAGTTACACCCATGTATTTACGACAACGACATGCAAGACTTTCTCACAGGACAGTGTGTGTAGTACGACACTGTACTGAAATAGACTTGATAAGTCCAATGCCTCAGACAGAACAGGATACTGTCTAATACGTGTAAAAGACAGATGTAGTCATTCAGACTGTTAAATAAATTGTGTCCACATCATCTAACCTGCAACAGCATTCATCCTGCTACTAATTTAAGCATTTGTTGCTTTAATAAGGTGTTCAAAATTCTGAAAACTTAATTTATCTGCATTATTCGATCCCTATAGACAAATACATGAACGAAGTGTAACAACCTATGCTAGCAAACAATTATTTATAGCTTATTTAACGTTAAAACAATTTTCCACAATAAACTAATGTTACTTTATTCAAATACAAAGACTTTGTTAGCTAAATCTACAAACATGACAAATTTTAATTAGATATTCTGATTTTTTATTATAAAAGATAAACATGTTCACCTATACGAAGTATTTCTCAACTCACAAGCGACGTGTTTTCAAGATCTCATATCTGTTCGTACAAGCTAAGTCGTTTGATCTGGGTTTTATTACGCTTTTGCCGTAATTTATATTTTATACATTAAACGCTGACGGGGGATGCATACCACGAAATAGACGTCAATTTCACTTTTAATGCAGTCGATGTTGATCCATTTGTTTTTGATATATTGAAGATTGAAGATTCAATAGTTTATTAAAGTATCACCACATACATACAAGTATAAACACAATTAATATCAATTACACAATATAAAATTTAGAATGCATTTGCCATTCTTAAAAGAACTATGAGAGACTGTTATATACAATTATAAAACAACAGAATTAAAACAAAAGTTTTGTTATTTATACAAAACATAGAAGTGCAATATCACCATGCACATCCACGGATAAAACCTGATGCATGTAGTACATAATAAAAATTAAAAAATATACTGAATTTATTAAGTGCGATATTAGCCCTCGGCATCCAAGCTGACAGGCGTTCAAAATATGACAACCTTAGTATACAATAAAACATCAAGTGTGTATGTTCTTGAGTATACAGTAAAAATGAAATAATCGAGAGAAAAAAAGAACAACATCAACTATCTCACAGATAAAAAAAAAAAAACTATTTTGGTATTTAAAAACTTGCAATGCCAGCATTTCATGTATACGGTAGTTGACTTGTGTGACGATATCTGTTATCAGAGGTAATACCCACTGTCTTTGTTATACTTTTGACCTTTTATTAATACGTGTCAACCATTGTCAGTGTCAATGTCAAAACAGATAAAGAAGAACCGTCTAGAATGGAACTTAAACTTTTGAGTACGTATGTATAAAAATACCTGCAGAAATATTAAATAAAGTAAATGAATAAGATAAATGAATTTACAACACTATGTTCTAATTAGTTATGTAGTGCTCTGTTTAAAGAAACATCACTAGTATAAAACTTATGTCTGTGGTTAATATGGGATTTACATCATCGTATCGATACCTTTTGATATCCGTGTACTTTTTTTTCAAATAAGATTTTTATTCTTTATTTTTTATTTAAATCTTTAATTGGAAAATGATTTATATTCGCCTTTTGCCGCGATGTCACTTATTTCAAAGGAGCTTAAGAATAGAATAACTTAGTTATGTTTAGCAAAACATATATCCTTATGTTTTATTTACACATTAACACATAAAAATTAATTTTTTCAACTGATTTGTACTTACCTGCAACTGTACATGTGTTGTACAAATCAGTTGAAATAAAATATACCATCAGAAGAATACAAATAGAAATAAATCTAACATAATCACTAACATAGAAAAATTAAACGTGAAAGGGTACGTGTAACCTCTAAAAAATAACACTAAGTACAGTTCTGAGTGTATGACTTGCAGTTACTGGCAGCTAGGTCAAAGCCAAAAACAACTTATGACGAAGCATGCATTTAAGACTAGAATATCCTTATATTTGATGAGTTTATTACAACCTGAACACATAAAAAAACAATACAAGACCTAGTAGTTTGATAAACACAGTGTAATTTCAATTGTTTTCATATTTCTTTAAAGTATGAACGAAACATTTGGTGATTAGTTTCAAAACTTATTTGCTTCATGTTTAACTTCTACATATGCATGATATGACGTTAATTAAAGTTTTTGTTTAAAATTATTAAATATGTCTTTGATACTGCCTTTTTTAAATGTTAATATTATTTTACCTATTTTATATTTTAGGCCGCTTTTTGTATTAAATGTAAATGGATGTTACATACGTTATAAAAATGTCATTGAAAGTTTATCATTTTATTTGAAATAACACAGTTTAGTGTACATTTTGTTCGAATGAAAGTGTTATTTGTCCATGACTAATTCATCCATTGCGATTGCACATCAATGGTACCATATAGACTTGATAGAACAGTTTGAAATCTGTGAATTATTAAACATTAATGGCGAGATGTCATTGTAACAAATATAATGCGATCTGTAATGTGAAGGGAAACTTGAAGATATAAATGTATTTTGTTTGAATTTTTGTACAAATTATCATATGTCGTTGCAGGTATCGTTATACAGAGTGTTCTGTTGGTTTTGACAAAAGGTAAGATCAATAGAAAACTACTTTTTTGATTGAAATATATATGTCGTGTACAAGTTGTGAGTATGTACATTTTATAACGTGTACAATGCAAAATTATAAGTTATAACATGTACAAAATTAAACCATTATAAACGTTGGTCGTTGAATAACCCATATTAACAAAACCTATTCAACTACAGGAAAACGGACTTTCTACGCTTATAATATGACTTCAGCTTCAATATTGCCACCTGTTGATCAGAGATTATGAAAACCATTGTGTTGTAGAAGCTTGACAATTTTCATCAATCTGAAGGTTTCATATAAAATATTTCATTTTATATAGAATATCATGTATCATATATTAGAAGATTCGCTAATTTACCCTTTTGACGGTATAAACAACGATAAATTTTCTGTATTTACCAATTGATGGGTGTCAAAACAATTGTTAATAAAACTAAAATATATATGCTTCATCTCTTGATCTTCTTTTGATACTTACGTAAGTTAACAAACGTGATTGATTTAACTGTTCAATAGTCAGCTTACAATT
This sequence comes from Mytilus edulis, assembly GCA_019925275.1. Classification (NCBI taxonomy): domain Eukaryota; kingdom Metazoa; phylum Mollusca; class Bivalvia; order Mytilida; family Mytilidae; genus Mytilus; species Mytilus edulis. The sequence continues at coordinate 71,525,184 of CM034354.1, read as the reverse complement.
TCTTAGCAGTAGCATACCATCTGCCGCAACTTACGGCGTTTGCATATCTCAAAAGATACGTTATACTCATGCATGTTCTCAGTATCCTAACTTCAGATGCAAAGTAGTGTTCGATACATCAAATCTGCACCAACAAAGTTATGAAAAAGAACGAGTGAAATCAACACCTACAAAATTTTACAGTCACCACACCGACAGTGACTGATACGTAATTATTGTGTCTTTACTCACAACCAAAAAAATGTAAAGTTGTGGTAAAATGTGACATTAAGACTGAATGTGGCTTCGCATTGTCGGTGATGCATGTAGATAAAAAAAAAACAATCATTCACGAATGCACGAAACGCATGAAACAAATATCAGTGGTGTTCGGCCACGAGTTGATTATTTTTCGAAATTTGAAATCCTTGATCAGTTAATACTTTTATTAATCAAAAATAAACTTTTCAAAGGAATTAAGTAGAAAGTGCAAGAACATTCCTGAAGACTCGGTCACACCTTACCGGATAAGACAAACGGATGAAAATAAAAGTTGTCCGTTGACAAAATTTTTATCCGTTGGGAGTCCGTTGATGTACTGACCAAATAAAATGGACGCTTAACGAATGCATAACGGACATGCAACGGATAAAACGGATAAACAAGATATACGGAAAAATTAAAGGCGACAATAATAATACATGTAAATCGCATTAATATTCAAAATGTTTCTGTGTAACTGGTTTTGATTTGTTCTTCAAAATGCCGTCAAAGCCTTAATAAGAGCTGCTTGATTGTGAAGACGTGACCTTACTCTAAGATTGATTATCAATAAAAAAAATCATGAACCTTAAGGAATCTAATTGGCATTTCTGACGTGAAATTTTCAATTGGCACTTATCTGTTTCAGATCCGTTCATCATCCGTTTTATCCGTTATACGTCCGGTAGAAGTCCGTTTCACATCCGTTCAACATCCGTTTTATCCGTTAGACGTCGGTTAGAAGTCCGTTGGTGAACTTATTTGCCAGACCTCCAACGGATGTATAACGGACACGTAACGGATACAAAACGAAAACAAAACGGACGAGTATCGTACAAAACGGACGGCTACCGGACGTTCAACGGACATTTCATCCGTTAGACATCTGTTCAAAGTTTTGAACATGCTCAAAATTTTCCACCGGACAGAACGGACGTCGACGGATAAAATGTACGCTTAACGGACATGCAACGGATATAAACGGACGTCTCTCGAATAAGAACGGACGTCTAACGTATATGAACGGATTGAAAAAAGTTATCCGTTAAGCGTCCGTTCAAGCTATCCGTTAAGGTATGACCGAGGCTTTAGTAACACATTCAATGTTGATGCGACTTCACCGACAACGTATTGACTGTTTGATTTATTGTTGTTTCCATTTTCAAAAGTTTAGTGCTATTTCGTGGCGGTTAGCTTTTAATGGTGGATAAAGGAGAGAATCGAGATGCAGTGCTAAATTGACAATCCTAGTCAATAAAAATTCTTTCAGGTTGAACAAATAAAAATAAGTAATGTATCAAATTATATGAATATTTAAATCAATATAGATAAGTAATGAAACACATTCAATGAATTCAATTTAACAATTAAATGTATACTTATTTATCGATATTGCTATCCAAACATGTTCTAGAAAAAGGACCCTCATGATATGTTAAGCGTTCAACAGTCAGAATCAGTGCAAGGGTAGAACTAACAACAAAATGTATAGGTAAGAACTTTAAAGTGAGGTCAACTGTTGGTATCACATTTTAAGTATCAACTACAAATTTCAATATCTGTATAGGTTTCTGTCGGACAAACTAATACAATTGTCTCAACTTGTCAACGTGTACCATCTACTTAATTTCGTATTATTGTTCTGTTTTTTAAAACATTTAGGAGAGTGTCTGATCTACTTAAGGTGTGGCCATGGATATCGAACGAATTGTGTTTCCCCTTACTGCACATGTGTATGTGATAGCGGATGGAAAGGAGGTTGCTGTTCACATCGTATGTATTTTCTTACCACTTAAAATAACTAAATAACTAAAATAAAATGAAAAAGTATCACTTAAGGTATCCAGGTTATTTTTGTATATCCTGAGAGCTACAATGTATATAATGATGTTTTGGAATCGTCACATGCGTCTATATAGATGGTTTCCAGATTAAAATAGATCACCATTTTTGTTAAAGTGCAAGTTCAAGTCTTTTTCATACTCATAGAGACGGCGGTCTTATTTCTGAAGCAGTAAATGCCGTTTTTAAAATTTGTTATTTTACCCGACTTGAGATCAAACCCACCAACTCTATCGCAATGTAGAACGGAACCATGATAACACTTAAGCTTTTACTTTTTGTAAAAATATAAATTATTTGTTTATTATTATTGTTTAAACATAGATAATGATTACTGTATATTTGGTCCTTATTTAATGCTATTAAAATTTAAAAAATTCATCTGTGTTTTTTCTGATGTCGCTATATGTCCTATATGGCTTCAATATCCGACGGTTAACATCACTGTGACGTATGCGTCATTAGTTATTGCCTTTATATAAAAATAGTTGTGGACTGGTAAGATTGCAAATGAGACAGATATCCAATAAAAAAAAAAAGACGTAGAAGTTAACAACCGTATAAATTTCTGAAATCCATTATCCAGGTGATGTATTGAAGTTCATATCGTGAAATGCAAATACATGTAGTACTTTTTAAATCTCTTGCAACAAAGTGTGTATTGGTTAACCGTCATTAGATACTCAAACTTACACATTCAAATCAATGGATTAAAAAAAGAACCACATGAGGCATTTTTTAACGAAACTGAAAAAAAATAATGAATAGCAAAACTCATAAAAAATCTGATTCGGTTGAAAACTAAAAACCTTATTTAATCACTTCTTAATTAGCAAAAAAAGTATATATCATTGAAAACTTAAGTGGAAATGACTTTAAATTTGTTCGTGTTCATTTAAAATCAATGGAAAACAAATACTACTTAAAGTACATTTTAAGGTATAACTGCATGTGCCAGCAGTCCATGTCAAAACCAAGGAAGCTGCATAGATCATGAGCTTGAAAACACATGCGTTTGTCCTGAACAATATACTGGTAAACACTGTGAAATAAGTAAGTTCTACTGAATTTCTTTTGTTACATATTTTAACATCAAATTCGAACTTCTTTGGAATTGGTTGGTATTACTGTGTCTTTGTTTATTCCACATTGGCTCACGTAATGTATAAAATGTAACAGTTTTCCTGAAATACAATATAACGCAAAATGAAAAATACCAGCGGTGAATGATATATTTTAATGAACACAACATGTGAAAACACATATACTACACACAATTTAAGATTATGTGTTTTTTTACTGATTTTAAAAGTATAAACTAATAAAATTACTTATTGAATATTTATCTTTTAGATGTTTTTTAGTTAAAAAAAACAACCTAAAACTTTTGTAGACGTTTTGAGTTATTCAAATAATTTGGCCTCGAGCATCACTTTAAAGACATTTATTGCTACTTACCTTTCTGATGCAGTGCTCATTAACTTGATGTTATATTAATCCGTTCTGTGGGTTTTGTTGACAGTTACAAATAATGTGAAGACAAATTTTACTCAAGGAGGAAGTCTCTATCGTATTTTCATTGTGGTTATGCAGAAATGCATATATGATTAACAAAATAATCGACTTGAACATACTTTAATATGAAGTAATCGATTAACCTTTCTTTAAATAGATTTGGAGTGTCATAGCAGCCCATGTTTAAATGGAGGTATATGTACAGATGATCAGGCATCAGGACATACCTGCCACTGTCCACTTGGATTTACAGGGCACAACTGTGAACAAGGTAAGACACTTAAATATCCTACAATTTACATAGACAATTTGGACAGTTAAATACCATTGGCTTTATAAGGATTTAGAGTATCATAGCAGCCCATGTGTAAACGGAGGTATATGTATAGATAATTATGCATCAGGACATACCTGCCACTGTCAACTTGGATTTACAGGGCACAACTGTGCAACGGGTTACATTATGTTTATCTTTTTATAGCATCGACAACTGACATCTTTCTTATCAAAGTATAATATGAATCCTTCATCTAACATTATATTAAGTAGTTCATTTTTAACAGCTAAGGAACAGAAAACAAAGGCATCAGCATTTGACCAACATGAGCACGGTTCACCATAAGTTTTAAATTAAAATGTATTTGTTAAATGCACATCTTTTTTGTATTCTTCTGATACATCTGTACATTTCCAAGTGAGATTAACTCTTCCCCTGATTCATCATGTATTCAAAGCAGTTCTTGTATGCGAGATAACTTTTTTTTTATTTTTACTATAAATCAAACGTCTTTCAAATGTCCTTATAACTGTTGCGCGTGAATTTTGTTTAACTATATTTTAATATTTTATTCAGAATTCTTGTTTATAAAACAAACGAAATATATAAAAAAAAAAAACAATACCGTCATTTATTATATAAAATAAAATGGTTCATTTTCGGTAGTTGCAAAACTCTAGGTATGAAGTGAAAATATTGAATAAACAGAAAAATATAAAACATACTGAAATTCGAGGAAAATTCAAAACGGGAAGTCCCTAATTCAATGGCAAAATCAAATAATAAAACACATCAAGCGAATGGACAACACCTGTCATATTCCTAACTTGGTGCAAGCATTCTCAAAAGTAGAAAATGATGGATTGAACCTGGTTTTATAGCGCTTAACCTCTCACTTGTATGACAGTGGCACTAAATTCCATTATCTTTATAACGATGCGTGAACAAAACATACTTAAAATGTAAAATAGTCAAAATAGGGATACAGCCATCATCATGTTGTTGAAGTAATTTCAAAATAATTAATGATGGAGCAACTACAAAAAGTATTGAAATTAATAAAAGTATGTTTAAATTTTTGTTATTACTGTTAATAAATTGTAATCTTAATGTATCATCTTTTATAATCTTTGATTGACTCATTTTGATTTGCAAAGATTTGAATTAGTCTCGTGTAAATGAGAGTTCAACAGGTAATTTTCTATTATTAATTATGTAAATGTACAAGAACTAAGACCGCAAAGTTGCACAACTGTTGCTTAGTGGAAGTTGGTGAACTTCTTTGGGATCTGAAGCTAAATGAAAGAAATATCGAAATGACATTAAAAAAATCTCTTTTGAATAGTTTTACATTGTCGTTTCGGGGCCTTTTATTGGTGAATATGCGGTATGGACTTTACTCATTGTTAAAGGCTGTATGGTGACCTATAGTTGTTGATTTCTGTGTCATTTTGGTATTTTGTGGAGAGTTGTCTCATTGTCAATCATACCACATCTTACTTTTTATAAACTTTGTATTTAAACAATAATATATCGAGTCTATATTGTATTAGTTGCATTTGCATGAAGCAAAAGGGATATAATGTCATTTAACAAAAAAAACTTACCTCACAAAAAGATGTGCAATATCATCATAGTTAAATGGGTTATAATTTCGTACGGTAAACATTTTAAAAATCATAAGTGATTAAACAAATACCTTCAACATTTGAAAGAATAAAGAAGAGGACGAATTCCAATTATCTGCAACCTTATCGTGAAAAACCTTGAGGACATCGAGAGGACAAACAACACAAAGTATTCAATAAGTTGGAAAATGTTGAGAACGCAGTACACTATTATTATAAACTAATTCCTTATTTTATTTGCCCTGCCTACGATAGATCAGAAGCGTTTTTGTTTTTGCCTCCGTAGTTCTCGTATTTGTTTTTTTTTTTAAGTTAGGTTAAAGTTTTGTTTATGGTTGTATATAGCCATATTAAATCGAATTGTGCCTGATATTCATATGATGAAGACATAATATTTCAATCAGTTTAATTGCGGTCTGGAGCTGGCATGTCAGTTAACTGCTTACTAGTCTGTTGTTATTTATGTATTGTTGTCATTTTGTTTATTTTCTTATCATGCTTATGTTACATTCTGACATCGGACTCGGAATTCTCTTGAACTGAATTTTAATGTGCGTATTGTTATGCGTTTACTTTTCTACATTGGCTAGAGGTATAGGGGGAGGGTTGATATCTCATAAATATAATGATAATGATATATAATAAATTATAAATTACTTAAAGACAAATACATCTATGAAACACAACGTAGAAAATAAAAGACAAAGCATACTTATCAAATTGTGATACCCGAAAATTTCAAGAGACACTTAGAGACCATGGTCTTGTACATCATGTACGAGGTCCAACACATAACCATGGTCATACACTTGACGTGGTAATTAAAAGGGAAAACAGTTTAATACTTAAGACAGTACCATCCGTCCAAGATCCTTCCTTGTGCGATCGGAAAGGAAATCCATCCGGTGATCACTTAGTATTATCTGTGCATCTGTGGGAAAGTTTGCAAGAACCAACGAGGTCTGAAGATACATATGGGAAAGATGAAATGCAAGCCAAATCAGAGCATAACACAACGCACAGGGCAACCTGGTGAGACGGAGGAGGAGGTGGTTCAGGATACAAACCACAGCGACCACAGCCTCCATGTGTTGTACAATGAGGAGGACAGCATGGTAGAGGGGAATCAACAGGAAAAGGAGGGCTTAGACAACAACAGACAGCCACAAGAGCCAAAAAGAACACCAGACACAAGTGAGAACATAAGAAGAAAGAAAGTAAAATGGCCCAACAATAAAAGTAAAAGTGAATGGCAACAGTTTGATGAGGATGTGGATGCAATTTTGAACACAACATTGGCAGGTAACATAGACAGGAAGATAGAATCAATGACATCATTTATTTACAACATAGGTATGGACAGATTTGGTGCAGATGAGAAAGAGGTGGTGAGGCGAGAGGGTCAAAAGAACAGAAGAGAATCCAAAATAGCAAAGATGAGGAAAGACCTAAGGCAACTTAAGAAAAGATATAATCAGGCATCAGAGGATGAAAAACCAGCATTATCTTAGCTGAGGGACACCATCAGGAAGAAACTCAAGATCACAAGGAGAGCAGAGAGAACTAGGAAAAGGAGGAAAAAGAGAGAGAAAGCAAGAGCTCAATTTACATCAGATCCTTTCCAATTTACATCAAGATTGTTGGGGAAGAAAGGATCAGGACAACTAAAAGCTAGTAAAGAGGAAGTAGAAGAATATTTAAGAGAAATGGACAGTGATCCAAAAAGGGAAGACGAACTCCCAGATATAGAACAACTTATACGCCCGGAGGATCCAGGGCAGGTTTTTGATGAATCACCACCAAAGTTGAAAGAGGTAGTAGATGTTATCAAGAAAGGAAGGGCAGCATCAGCACCAGGTCCAAATGGAGTACCATATAAGGTATACAAGAACTGTCAGAGAATTACAAGACGTCTATGGAAGTTAATAAGAGTCATCTGGAGAAGAGGTCGACTAGCAGAGAGTTGGCACAAGGCAGAAGGGTGCTTTATACCAAAGGAAGAGAAGTCAGAAACATTGAAACAGTTTAGAACCATCTCACTGTTAAATGTAGAAGGAAAGATATTTCTTGCTATTCTTGCTAAAAGGATGACAAACTACATGCTGAGCAACGAGTACATTGACATTGCAGTACAGAAAGGAGGGATACCAGGTGTATCAGGCTGCATTGAACACACAAGCGTATTATCACAGATAATCCGAGAAGCGAAAGATTCAAAGGGAGAGCTCGCAGTTGTCTGGCTGGATTTAGCGAATGCATATGGGACAGTACCACACAAGTTAGTTGAGTTGATGCTGGAGAGATACCATGTACCTGACGGTGTAAGAGAGCTGATAAGAGAGTACTTCAACCATCTGCAGCTGAGATTTACCGTTGGGGATTTTACAACATCATGGCAACGTTTAGAAGTGGGAATAGTGACAGGATGCACGATATCTGTCATCCTTTTCTCCGCAGCAATGAATATGATTGTGAAGTCAGTAGAGAAGAAGAGCAGAGGTCCATGGATGAAGTCAGGAGTACGGCAACCACCAGGAAGAGCATTCATGGATGATATGACAATAAGCACAAAGACAGTTATCGAAGCCAGGTGGACACTACAAGAGCTTGATAAGATGATCACCTGGGCAAGAATGAAAGTGAAGCCTAGCAAATCCAGAAGTTTGGTAGTGAAGAATGGTAAAGTCAAGGAGGAAAGGTTTAAAATAGGAGACGAAATAATACCAACAGTCTCAGAGAAGCCAGTTAAGTGTCTCGGAAAATGGTTCAACAACACCTTGTCAGATAAGTTGAATGTGGAAGATACATATAAGCAGTTGGACGACTGGTTAAAGGCAGTAGATAAGAGTGGACTACCAGGAAAGTACAAGGCATGGATTTACCAGCATGGGATATTGCCTCGGCTGCTGTGGCCACTTCTTGTGTATGATGTACCAATGACAACGGTAGAGGGAATGGAAAGAATATCAAACAGTTACTTACGTAGATGGCTTGGAGTACCACGCAGTTTCAGCAGTGTGGGCCTATACAGTTTAGGAACCAAGTTACAGCTACCACTCAAGTCAATCACTGAGGAATTCAAGGTGACCAAGGTTAGACAACATCTGACGTTAAAAAACAGCAGGGATGAGAAAGTACGATCAGCAAAAGTAGAAATAAGAACTGGAAGGAAGTGGTCAACAAAGAAGACGATAGAAGATGCTGAGTCACGATTAAAACACAGTGAGATAGTGGGCAGAGTTGCAGTTGGAAGACAGGGGCTGGATGTTACACCTACAGCAAAATGGAGAACAGCAACAGTGGAAGAAAAAAGACATCTGGTACAGAAAGAGGTACGATCAATGAAAGAAGAAAGTAGAATGGTAAAGGCAGTGAGCATGAAGAAGCAGGGAAGCTGGTTAAACTGGGAGGGAGCAAGACAGCAGAAGTTAGGATGGAATGAGATCTGGAAGATGGAGCCACATAGGTTGCAATTTAAGCTGAAGTCAGTATATGATGTATTGCCAAGCCCAACAAATCTAGCAACATGGGGATTGATAGACGACCCAAAGTGTGTTCTTTGTGGTAAGCTAGCAAACTTGGAGCACATATTATCATCATGCTCGAGTGCTTTGAAAGACGGGAGGTATACATGGCGACACGACAAGGTATTAGGGACACTAGCAGACACCCTAGAGAGAAACATCAGGAAGCCAAGGAAAAACAAGGAAGGACTTACTTTTGTCAATTTTGTTAAGGAAGGAGAGAAAGGTCAGAAGAAGAAGGTGGAAGGAAGTGGTTTATTGGTAACAGCAACTGATTGGCAAATGTTGGTAGATCTTAAACAGAAGTTACAATTCCCTCCACAGATTGCAGTAACAAACCAGAGACCTGACATCGTCATTTGGTCCGCCTCAACAAAACAGGCAATCCTGCTGGAACTAACTGTACCATGGGAAGAAAGAATAGAAGATGCCTACGAAAGAAAGAGACTGAAGTACCAAGATCTACTTGCAGAATGTAGAGACAATGGATGCCGGGTTTGGTTATTTCCAGTGGAAGTGGGAAGCAGAGGGTTTGTTGGACAGTCTATGTGGCGAGCATTGAGAGCACTTGGTATTGTTGGAGGGGAAAGAAGTAAACTGATAGGGAACTTGTGTAAAGAGGCAGAGACAGCATCAATGTGGTTATGGAGGAAAAGGTCAGAACAGTGGAAGCAGTAAAGTGTAGAGGCAGGGATGGATAGCCAAGTGGTTTCGGGCTGGGACTTGATCACCCCAGTCGGCGCACCTCTGGAGGTTGTAATGGACAGCGCCGAAACAGCCGAGGAAGGAGGATTCACCTGAAGACGGAACCACGCATCTTTCCAACAGGATGTATTAAGGTAAAAACAAAAAAACTTAGCATTGTTTTCAGCGTTGGAAATATCGAAACCTCCAAGAGAACGCAAAGAAGTGACTTATCGAAAACTGCGTAATATCAGTACAGATGATATAATTCACGATTTGGTCAATTCGGAAATTTTTCAGAATCAAGAAAGACCTCTCGAAGACTTGGTGAACTTATATTCTACTGAGCTTAGTTCAATACTTGATAAACATGCACCATTAATATCTAAAAACTTAATACTACGACCTAATACCGAGTGGTATATAGACAACCTCCGTGTCGCTAAAAGAAACCGCCGCAAAGCAGAACGACGTATGCGGAAAACGAAACTGACTATACATCGTCAAATGTTCCGAGAGTCTTGCATTACAACAAACCAACTACTTATAAAATGCAAGAAAGACTATTTCTCCAGTAAAGTTTCCGAAATTGGACACGATAAAAAAACAACTGCATCGCTTGACTAATGCTTTGATGGGAAATAAAAGAGAAATATTTCTACCCGAGCATGAGGATGACAAGTTACTTGCCTAAAAGTTTTGTGAATTCTTTGTTGGGAAGATTAGTATGTATAATTCGTGACAGCCTGTCAACAACAAACACCTCCTCAGGTGACAGTAATCCTATGAGAGCTAACATTAAATTTGAAGGTAATCAACTAACATCACTGTCATCAGCATCCAATGAAGAAATACGGAAAATAATTCTAGCGTCTCCAACAAAGTTATGTGAACTCGATCCATTACCAACCCAACTTCTAAAACAATGCTTGGACTACTTGTTACCAGCTATTACAAATATAGTCAACAGATCGATATCGGAAATGTGTGTTCCAACGCCTTTTAAACAAGCGGTAGTGAGACCACTATTGAAAAAACCGAGTTTAGACAAAGAAGTGTTAAAAAACTATCGGCCGGTCTCAAATTTACCATTCATATCCAAGATAAATGAGAAAGTCGTTGTCACTCGTTTTGAGAATCACATCACGTCTTATTCTCTCTATGATCATGTTCAGTCAGCGTATCGTGCCTACCATTCTATGGAAACCGCTCTCTTGCGCGTCCATAATGATATTGTGTGCGCACTTGATAATAACTGTTGTGTCGTCTTGCTTATGCTTGACTTATCTGCTGCATTTGACACTATCGACCATACAATACTTCTCAATCGTTTAGAGTTTTCATTTGGAATAACTGATGAGGCACTGTTGTGGTTGAAATCATATTTGACAGATAGAACTCAGCGTGTTTCTATCGGATCGGTACAATCGGATGATATCAGACTCGGCTTTGGTGTACCACAAGGCTCTGTGTTGGGACCAAAACTTTTCTGTATGTTTTCCAAACCAGTCGGAGAAATTTGCAGGCGACATGGGATGTCTTACCATTCATACGCTGACGACACGCAAGTGTATCAAGTCATTAAACCTCTTGGAGACTGGTCGGACCTCTCCAATCATCTTGAGAACTGTTTGTCGGATATCAGTGCATGGATGAGTATCAACATGCTTAAATTAAACCAAGACAAAACCGAATTAATTGTGTTTGCACCAAAACAACAACTAAAGCAACTATCCAGTTTCCAACTAACATTCGATGGAACTATATTGACTGATGCTTCTTGTGTGAAAAATCTTGGATTTTATTTTGACAAAACACTCTGCATGGAACAACAAGCTAGTGCAACGACAAAAGCATGTTTTCATCAGATACGAAATATTGGTCGCATTATATCCCTGATTACAGATGAGGCATGTAAGACTCTAGTGTGCTCACTCGTTACATCACGACTAGATTATGGTAATGCGCTGTTATACGGAACAAATAGCTGTGTAATAACAAAACTACAGCGTGTGCAAAATACAGCAGCACGGCTAATAACGCGCAAGAGAAAATACGATTCAATAACACCTGTTCTCATTTCATTGCACTGGTTACCGGTTCATTTTCGTTGTCAGTACAAACTCCTGCTGTACATTTTTAAAGCAATTCATGGCAAGGCACCATCATACCTACAGGAATTAGTTGAACATTACAAACCTGGTAGAGCCTTGCGATCGGAGAAAAGCATGCTGTTACGACTACAAAACGATGTTAGGACAAAACGCTATGGTGAACGACGGTTCGATATTGCCGCACCAACTCTTTGGAACAGCTTACCTTCATCCTTACGAAATGAACAATCTCTTGACGTTTTTAAAAAGGATCTTAAGACATATTTTTTCCGAAGTGCTTTCATTGATTTTTTGTAAATCTTGAAATTTATGAACAATTTGTTTTACCAGTTGATTGTATTGTGAACTTTTACTTAATAATTTTTAATACTCGAGTCACTGTGGTTTAATGATAATCATTATTTTAAATTTATACAGAGAAAATTTTAAATTTTTCTTAACTCATTTTTATTTTTTGAAACTTTTTACTTTTCTTTCATTTTGATTAATTTTAAATTTTTGATACTTTTTGTGTGGGTTGTACATTCTTTTATATTATTCTATTTAACCGACAATCAATGTTTTCATTTGACACGCCACTGCTCAGAAATTGTATTTATGTGATTGTATATTTTGCTTTTACCTTATGTATCTTATTTTTTGTTTATTCATGTTAAGCGCTTAGGGTAATTTTTCAAATTATATAATGCGCTATATAAATATTGTATAATAATAATAATAATAATGATAAAAACTGGGGTGATCTCGGGTGATCCGGTAAATTATATACATTCCTTGATGTCCAAACCACAGGTTGCATAGGCCGCGTGTTACTTGTGTAAGTACATTTTCGACAAATTTAGAAACTATGAGTTGCTTTGCTAGAATCGATTTCATAAGTTTTCAATAAGATAACAGACATATTTGATAATGTTTTTTGCTGATTTGATATAAAATATGTGTGCTAGGCATCTGCTGTTTACAGAAAATCAATATCGATGTTGACCTACTTTCAATGCGTTACACTGTTATCTATGCGGACGGCAAATGCATTCAATCTATTTTTTCTAGACAAATATGGCATACATTGATGTAATACTATGGTTTTGTTACTTTTATTAATGGTTTACAAAGTTCCCAAAATTTCACCATATTCCGTGTATATGGACCTGTACTTAAATATCTAAATGTTGTTTCTATCTTAGTTGTCATGATCATTTTATTTGCCATGCATAATTAAACTAAGTGTTTCATTTCTTAAAAATACAGAGCCTTTCATTTTGGTTAAGCCGAAAATAAATCTAGCTGAAAATAAAACTGTTCCAGAAGGGCATAAAACATTAATAATACCATGCTATGCTGAAGGAATTCCGGATCCAGTAATTACCTGGGGTTCTCTTGATGTGAGTATACATCTTAAACTCAAGATAAAAGTAAAACGATTTTATATCAATTATTATCTATTGCAAAATGCAAATCAGGAACTCTGGTATGATTATCGTTGCAACAACTCCATACTAGAGTTCAATAGAGTGGATGTAATCATAAAAATACCATATAATACATTCTTCAACAACCAGACAAAACCCACTCCTTAAAGTTAGCTATGTGTCATTTGGTCTCTAGTGGATTGTCTCATTTGCTAACATACCACATCTTCTTTTTTAAACTCAGAAAAACTACTATACGCTCACTATGCATTTCACTACTTAACAATGAATCAACTTTCTTACACACCAGTAAATAACCAACACAAATCCAGTGTGCTTAAAAGGTGTACAAATGTATGTGATTCAGAGAACAATTAATATTCAAAGCTGTTGGTCTATTTTATTGTTATTAGAGAGTATCCATTCCCAGCAATGGAAGGCAGCTTGCACATTTTCTAGTTTTCCAAAACGTTTCAACAATTGATGGTGGACTTTATATGTGTACTGCCAAGAATAAAGTTGGTACCGATATAAAAGTTATTGAAGTTATTGTAACAGGTATGTTCTGTACATTTGCTGACGATGTATAACAAAATAGATAAATAAGATTTTCATCTACAAATAGAAAGCTGTTTTTCGTTTTACTGTTTACTAAACAAAAATGTACCTTGATATCTCTAAGATGTTCTTGTCCCTTTGTATCCTTCTCTCTTAGTATCTAGGGATTTTATCAACAATTATAGAATCTGTTGTAAAACATATAACATTGGATAAAATTAGTTTTGGCTTATATTTCAAAACTGAAACAGTAAGAGTAAATCTGACATGGGTATAAGTGATGGTCAGGTCAAGGTATATCTGTGGACAAATTTTCTAAAAAATCGGACATTCCTATTTTGGATTATTTCGGATGAATTTCGTAAACACTAAAGCTGTGAGGGCAAGTCTGACGTAGGAACCAATATCTTGCAAAATTTTCAGAAAAAATCGTGCAATTCATTTTGGAGCTGTTGTCCCTGAAATGTAATTTTTGCTTACTTAGCAGTTTTCGTCAAATATCTTAAAATCCATAACGAACAGAGAGCAATTTCATGGGCGAAAAATGACCAGAACAATAAGATCTGCAAATAAGGCAACCTGATGAACCCTTTATAATACTTATAGTCACTAAATCGTGTAAGTGAAAGTTACGATATGTTCAGTATACGTTAATTTATTTAAAACTGTTAACCTCCAAGGCGACAGTTAGCATTCTCTTTTTAATGTGCATTATATATGACCCAAAATGTAAGTTAAGGTCAAGTTCCAACGAAACGTCTAAACTAAATCCATTTCCAAATATTTTCTTCAAAACAAATTATAGGACCACGTTCCTTAGTACCGCTACGTTGTGATACGAAATTAGTTAGGCCAGACTGTTTGAAACTTGAATGAAGAGATTTGAATGAATCATGTTTACCTCATTAAGACTTCCAATCAACCTTCAGGCTTGATTATTTCAAGAGTTTACAATTTGTCTACAAAAGATACAGCCTTACCCATAAAAAACAAATCATGGTTACCGTAGCAAATGTATCAATGGAGATATGAGATATCTGGTAACGTTTTATACCTTAGATTTATGAACACTGTACCTTTATAAAAATGTAGAATATATTTTAAACACGGAACACAAGTACGTATTAGATACTGTACAATTGCAGCAACAGACGAAAAGCGAATTGCACCTGTAATATATGCTACGTCATATGTTGAAGTTAAATACTACTTAGAAGGAAGACTAACGTGTAACGTCACAGGTGTGCCAACACCAACAGTAATATGGAAGCACAATAGTGTAAGATTTTGCTAACAATAATGCTAAAACTCTACTATTTGTTAATCTATTTATTTTTTAATTATGTTTTTGTCTTTTCTTAACAGCTTTTAAATAATCTTTTTTAATTTGCCGTTCGGTTGTCTTTCTTTTGAAATGGTTGGCACTGTCGTGAAGGTCATTTGGTTGTTGCAATTATAATAAACATATAATAATATTATCGAAATAACAGTAAACTTTAACAATTATTTTAATATATAGATATATATATATATTTAGACACGATAACATTTGCTACAATTAATCTCTTTTTGTTATACATATACATTGGTCCGACGCCACGAAATTGATTTTGTGATCAGATTTATTCTATTGTAAATGATATAAAATCGCAACTGAGCAGATTACACTTCACAGAAGCAGGACCTAACACTTATCTATGTTCCTAAATTTTCCAAACTCATAAGAGCTTGTCTATTTTCCTAGAAACCCATGGCAAAGAACTTGTAATTGTGTCTGTCTACTGTTACATCTCGGCTTTACTTTTTCTATGTATTGCTATTTAGAATGTCGTTCAGTCTTCTGGAAACTTATTGGTAATCAATAGAGTGACAAATGCAACAAGTGGTACTTACACATGTATAGCAACAAATGTAGCAGGTACCAGTCAGGCAAACATCCAACTGAAAGTAACGTATGGTAAGTGTTTTTTAATTGAAAATTATACAACCAAAATATAATTATAGACTCTTCTTATTTAAAGATGCCTAATCAGGAATAATATTAAAATGAAAAACATTTAAGGTACTCCAAATGACTCCGAAGTTCATTTTGTTCATATTTGCTTACCTGCTTTTTAATACGAGACAGATACGTGCATTTTAAAATTGTGTGAGAGTAAGACTTTACAATAGAGCAATTTTGACTTTCACGTAATAAACATTCAGCAAAATAACTATTTTCGTTTTCAAGTTTTAAAACCACAAAAGTCGTCAATTCATAAAAGAGAGGTCAAAGATACCAAAAGATTATTCAAACTCTTAAGTCGAAAACAAACTGACAATGCCATGGCAAAACAACGAAAACACGACGAAAAGACAATCACAAATCCGCATAATCAATATTTTGATTTTATCTAAGGAAATAAAGATCCAAAAAATTGATGCAGAGGACTTACATATTCGTTTAATAATCTCATTTCTTTTGTTTAGCATAAAGAAGGTTTGTTTTTCTTCTAACAATTCAAAATAAAACAATAATACAATTTCTCCTCAATGCAGAATTAATTACTATTGAATTTTTCAGATGTTCCTAAAATTATAAACCCTCCTGTAACGTCTGTTATAATGGTTGGACAAACCCATAATTTTACATGCATAGCTACGGGACACCCAAAACCAAGCATTAAATGGACTTACAAAATGGTCGGTTGATGTTTTATTTTTATTTTACGTGTTTATTTCTTGGCTTTCTCCTCAGGATTCCAATCACTCCGACAATTTGTAAGCGCATTTTAACGTGTCCTTCTTATAATCGACATTCTTAGTTCTTTATTTAGTAGTAGATATTTGGTATAATACAATGTTGACAACTGAACCCCTATTTTTGACATTGATACATGTACCTATTATGTGTGTTTGTTTTTGTTCACACATCGTCGTCAATAAATGAAATTTGATGCGACTATCATACAAGTGAGAGGTTTGGTTAGCTATAAACCAGGTTTTATCCTCCATTTTCTAATTGAGATAATGCCTGTACCAAGTCAGGACAATTGTTATCCAACGTTTGATGTGCTTGAGTTTTTGCCATTGAATGAGGAACTTTTAATTTTGAATCTTCCTCGGAGTTCAGTATTTTTATGATTTTACGTTTTACAAAGTTCAAGCTTGACAAAACAAAATATAATAATTAGAGGAAGATAAAAAAAATACATTCCTAACACAATCATATTATATATTCGTTGATTCATAGGAGGAAGGTGTTAATTGGTTGTGTTTTTATTAACTGATTTTCGATTGCATTTACAGTACATCAAACACACTACCGAAATGCCATCACATCAACTGCATAATCGTGGTACAGTTCTTACTTTGTACTATAAAACCACACAAGAATCTGGTCTGCTGACATGTACTGCACAAAATGAATTCGGAGAAGATCACGTTTCCGTTTCCGTCATTGTGAGAAGTCGTAAGTTTGTTTGTCTTCTGTTTAAAAGAGTTAAGCTAATTCTGAACTAGTTTTGACGATACTGTGCTCAGCAGCAACACATCTATAGCCTTCAAAGCTTATGAAACGATTTTCACAGTTTTTATTCATTTGTTTGATGTGTTTGAGCTTTAGATTTTGCCAGAGTTCGATATTTTATTCTATTTTACTTTCACATCGAAAGGAATCAATTTAGGATTACCAACGAAATATTTAAAACTGTAAATAATTCACATATCAACAATTTAATGGTTCATATAGCGCATTTTTAATTATATTCATTCATTATTTGAAAAACGCACGATTAGGAGATGTTAAGAAGGCTATCAAAACCATAGGTCAAAATAAAACTGAAACAGACATTCGAAAAACACTGCATCACAATATAATGATTGAGCAATAGAAACCCCTCCAAATATTTGAGATAAGCTGAACACCGCAATACGATTTATTTAACTGGAAATCCAAACTCTATGTGGCTACAACCATGACATTCATGTACTAAATTTGTGTTTTTACTTAAAATTTTCGTATATGACAATGATGATATGATACGAAAGTAATTTGTGTTTTATAGCTAATCCTGTTGGATAAAAGGAGAAGAAACTGAAACACTTTTATTGGATGTAAAATTATGCATTAATAAATCATTTCAGTACTATTTGATTTGATTTTCATTATTTCATTAATCATTATGCTTGACTTACGGATCCCATAAGAGCATTTTATAATGTCATGGCAATGGCAATATAGGGATGATACCGATTCTATAATAAACGCAAAATTTACAAATTTACAATAACTATCACACTCGTAGGCCGAGTACTGGTAAGACTACAAAT
Organism: Mytilus edulis; assembly: GCA_019925275.1. NCBI lineage: Eukaryota > Metazoa > Mollusca > Bivalvia > Mytilida > Mytilidae > Mytilus > Mytilus edulis. The sequence goes on along the minus strand of CM034354.1, from coordinate 71,507,082 downwards.
CATTCATGTTAGTTACCCGGATGATATCATAATAATTTAAACACCAACTAATTACACCGTTGTCAATTTTTGTGTACCTCAATCCAAATTTTTGGTGGGGTTCGTGTTGCTTAGTCTTTAGTGTTCTATGTTGTGTTTCATGAACAATGTGTGTCTGTCTTTTTCTGTTTTAGCCATGGCGTTATCAGTTTATTTTTGATTGATGAGTTTGAATGTTTCTTTGGTATCTTTTATCCCTCTTTTACTGGTTTCACAATCGTGCATTTTCCCGTAATGTTATTGTGTTCGTATATCATCGTTCACTGAATTTGGGTAGTTCATTTATAAAACGGCCATGTTGTTTACCGTGTCCGGAAAGTTAGAACCCTATTCTTGTAAACTTATCGATCCTTCTAATAAACTTATACTAAAAGGTTACCAATTTAACACTGAAATTTCATCCTTTCGTTGCTTTACCTCTCAATACTATACGATACCCATATCAGCAGGCGAATGTTTGTAAAAGTGTTTCAGTATCTAAGTACTATTTTTGTAATATGAAAATTAATTATCTGTGAAAAAATATGTTGTACTAAACTGGATGCTCTAATTATTTCTACTATAATATTGGCTGTGTGTATTTAAAAATTGAAGACTTTCAGTATAGAACATCCTATCAAGCAACAGTGTTTACCTTTGAAGCAGCTGATTTCATATCTTACTTATCAAATTGCTTAGTGGAGTTAACTTAGATCTTCCTGCAACATTCTCCATTCCAAATATAAATGTAAATTACTGTTTCAATTACTGTTAGATTAAAGAGCACAAATGCAATACTTTGCTAAAAGAGGGACGAAAGATACCAAAGGGACAGTCAGACTCATAAATATAAAACAAACTGACAACGCCATGGCTAAAAATGAAAAAGACAAGCAGACAAACAATAGTACACATGCCAAAACATAGAAAACTAAAAAATAAACAACACGAACCCCACCAAAAACTAGGGGTGATGTCAGGTGCTCCGGAAGGATAAGCAGATCCTGCTCCACATGTGGCACCCGTCGTGTTGCTTATTTGATAACAAATCCGGTAAATAGTCTAATTCTGTAGGTCACAATCATAAAAGCGAAGGGGGTTGTAGTTACGACGTAAGGAGCATATCCAATATCATTTGTGAAACGGTTTTTCCATAACGGTCAACCAACTCGTGATGGCGTTTATAAAATTTACGAAGGGATATTTCAACTTCACCATTTGGAACTCTTGGTTAAATAGCTTCCTTGTGAGCAGCAACCCTCTATCAAGAAAATCATGATAGGAAAAACCAAGCACGGGAATATCGTATCTATTGGGAGATATATACCCCGTATGTAGGTGCTGCTGGAATGTTGCTACTGAGAAATGGAAAGTTCACAATTGGAAAGCTGAAATCATCTCTTTTGTCGTAAAGTTTTGTTTTCAACCGACCCTCAATTTCTAGATGTAAGTCAAGATATGAGGCCGACTTAACTGTATCTGAAGAATCCTTTATCTCTAGTTCGATGGGATAGACGCGTTCCACATAGTCACCATATTTTGAATTATTTAGTGAAAGAACATCATCTATATAGCGGAATGTAGACTTAAAGGATATTGCTAACTTCTTATCTTTCTTTCTAAAAAAGTAACTGCATGAAGTCAACCTCATAATAATAAAGAAACAAGTCGGCAAGTAGAGGGGCACAGTTTGTTCCCATTGGAATGCCGACAGTCTGTTGAAAAACACGTCCTCCGAACGTAACAAATATGTTGTCAATTAAGAAATCAAGCATCTTGACAATATCAGTTTCAGAGAATTTTTTGTTTGAATCAGAGTGATCCTTTAGAAAGTAGGATTTATCCCTCCCTAAGACAAGATACTTGTATCTACGTTGGCAATTCTTTTTTATGAAGCAAAGCAATACCAACTCTTTCAATTGTCTTTTAGTTTGGAATGTGGAATACTTGTGTAAAGAGTAGAAAAGTCAAATGTTTTAATATCGTTACAATATGAACTAAATATGAGTTGGATTGTATGTACTCTAAAAGATCTTTGGAATTTTTAAGTATCCACATCTGATTCACGCCACCTCTAGAATAGGCAGTTTCACATTAACTTTGAAGCCCGTCTTTGATTGCTGATAAAACAGATGTTAATAATTTAGAAAGTGGTTTCGTGGAGCACTTAGAAAACCCAGCAATATACCGTTGTTTGTAAAGACACGTATGTAGTTTATATTAGGTATCCAATACAGTGATGGAATATCCAGTTCTTATTTTTGGTTGAAATTCCAAAGGAACATAGAACAGACCTATGATTATCCAGGATTTCCTCTTTGGTAAGTGTCGTGAGGGTATATGTTGAGTTTTCAAGTGAATTGTCAATACCTAATTCGTTTATGAAGCAGTTAATGCAATGAGTTTTACACACAAAAACGATGTTGTTTAGGGCTTTATCTGCGAGGACAACAACATATTTGTCATGGAGGTAGGATAGGTGTTTTGCAACATTTGGGTCTTTAAAGATTGACGTAGCATGGGCATTGATAGACCCATTCAGTTTTTTAATTCTGATTTGTATCAACTGTCTTAATTCATTCGGAAAGAGTGTCTACGTCCATTTCAATCAATACAGCTCAATATATTATTATCTGTTGGGAAGTTCTCAAACATCTTTCCGAACTTTGCTTATTTTGGCATGTTTTTACTTTTCTAAAACACAAAACATATTTGAAATGTATTTATCTTAGGCATGCCATGCCTTTTCCAGATCCACAGGTTTGTCTGTAAATTTTAAGGTGAAAATGCGGCCATTCTAGCCAAACCGTTAAACTGCTGGTGAATATAACTCATACCTAAACTTTATTAGACAGAATTGTATGTACGGTTGCAAGCAATATCTGACTTACGGAAAACAATATCTCATTTATCCATTTTTTTATCTTGTCTCAACTTTTTTAATGATATGATAATAAACACATGATATATTTATTATTTTCTTTAGTCTAATTTACTTTTTCTCGATTTCTCGTTTTGATTAATATGACTATAGATACATTTTCGTAATAGATATAGGAAGATGTGGTGTGAGTGCCAATGAAACAACTCTCCATCCAAATAACAATTTATAAAATTAAACCATTATAGGTCTATGTACGAACTTAAACATGGAGCCTTGGCTCACCCCGAACAACAAGCTATAAAAGGCCCCAAAATTACTAGTGTAAAACCATTTAAACGGGAAAAACAACGCTCTAATCTAAATAAAAAAAACGAGAAACGAGAAACAAGTATAAATTACATAAACAAACGACAACTACTGTGCTTCAGATTCCTGACTTAGGACAGGTGCATATATTTGCAGCGGGATTTAACGTTTTATTGGTACCAAAACTTCTCCCTTTTTCTGAAACAATAGCATAACATCACAACATAGAAAAACACACGATAAATCTTAACCATTTTTGATCATTTATAACAAATTTTGCTATTTTACTGTCATAATTCAAAACAAGTTGATTATGTTGTGCTTTTATTTCTGGTGAACAAGATTTATGAGTTGAAATCGTGTTGTCAAGTAAGTTTTCTTTTTTTCTATATTGTATAACAATTCATTACTTTTTTCGTCTTTTCATTTTCACTCTCACAGAGGTGTTGTGTAATTTATAGTCCTATTGGAATGCTTCCTCTGTTTGTTTTTTATAATGGCTTTATGATATAAATGCGGTACATATCTCTTTTTGTCATAAATATTTTTTCTACCAAGGTAGTGATCTCAATATCGAGCTATTTTCAACAATTAGTTCATTAAGCTAAAAGACGGCGTATAATAATAAATGACTTCTAAGAACGTAGTGGTGTTGAAGTTGGTATGCCTTCGATCTAAACCCTAACGGTTGCATTTCCGTTTTCGAAAGATAGATATTGGATGTAAATATGAAATACTTTATCACTAGATTACGGCAATTTTGCATGTGTTTCAATTTATTTTGAAATAATGCTTTATCTTTCTTTTGTGCCTGTTATACCTGTGTAAGACAGATAATATGACGAAGTACAAAGTGACCTGGATTATTTTAACTGGTCATTATACTTCCTAAACTTAATATTTTATTTAAACATGTTGAATATGTATGGAATATTAGATTCAACAAGTAACAACATCATCTGTGTATCAACGAATTAAGTATCGTGGACGTGTATTCATTTGTAGTGACCTTTACTTCTCCCTGTCTAAACGATGTTTTCTCTTGAAAATATTATAATAAAACGGGTAATTTTCTTAAATTATTCAATTTTGCGGTAGCTCATGTACTGGCTGGGGCTTCATTGCTAGTGATTAAAGAAGGATGTTCTAGCGTTTGATTTTATGCCCTTATCTATTACATGAACCACGTGCATGACTTTCTTTTTTGTTCTGTTAATTACAGAATTTGGTTTTTATGGACAATTTTGGCTTACATTTTAAAAATCAATACTCAGAATGATCAAAGGTCAAAATAAAATACATTGTTGTTGGTGTTGGTGTCGATATGTTGCAGTGGTATTTACGAACAACTCAAATGCATTTTCGTTTATATTTAACGAGTTCTCACATGACAAATCGATATGTAAATATTGAAATGTTTCGAAAAATCAATTTGTTCATGTTTTTGTACTCGTTTTGATTCAAACAGGTGAAGAAGTATATTTGTCTAAATATTTCAGGAATATTTATGCTGTTATTCCGAAAAGTGGGTAAGTAAGTTGAATATCTTCAAACCTTTTCAAACGATTAGTTACATATATCAGATTATATATTTTATCAGAATCCTGTTGCCTTTTTCAAAACAGCAACATGGAACCAACAAGAACATTATTGAAACTTCAATGAGTAATTGAAAAAGAGGCTTGTCGAATAAGTACATATTCACTGTGATTCATTCCAATTTATACTTAAATTACAAATACTAATGGTGCACATAGACAGGCGAATAATACAAGTTGGCCATTCAAACTATTGAGTTCAAATAAAATTGACAAAGCCATGGCTTAAAAAAAACAAGCATACAAACAATAGTACACAAAACAAAATATAGAAAACTTAAGAATGAGCAAAACGTACACCACCAAAAGATGGTGGGAATCGCAGATGCTCCAGAAGGGTACGTAGGTCATATTCCTCATGTGGCACCCGTCGTGTTGTTCATGCTTGTACACAGTAATAAGTATAATTCAGTATTGAAGTATCATCTGCAAAAAGCCTTCCGAAACCAGACAAACCATTAGCTATATCATTTATGTAAATTAAAAACATCAGGGGTCCTAATACCGACCCCTGAGGCACACCAACGTTATGTTTTCCAATGTTTGATAATGAATCTTTTATGACAACTCTCTGAGATCGTCTAGACAAGTAGCGTTTCCACCAACATTTTTCAAGTTTATGAAATAAAACCTTGATTCAAACAGTATCAAACGCTTTGCTTATATCAGCAAATATAATGCTTGTTAAAAGCTTTTCATTGAGTGCACTCAATACTTTGTTATACAATTATATCAACGGATACGAAGTTGAGCATCCTGGAATAAATCCAGATTGATACTTGTATAATAGTTTATTTTCATGTAAATGGTTACAAATATTTTAGAAAACACTTTTTTCTAAGACTTTACTCACACATGATAATAAGGAGACTGGTCTGTAGTAAGAAGGTAATGACTTGTCACCACGATTGAATAAGGGAATAACATGTGCAATCTTCCATTGTTCTGGAAATATTTTGTCATTTAAAGATTTGTTAAAAAGTAGACATTAATACTGAGACAATAGATGGTATGGAGACGTTCCAGTCGATGACCAAGGCGGTGTTTTAGGTTCAGTCTTTGTCTCATTCCAATGATTCTGGATTTGAAATGACGATCAGACGTAAACCAAGTGCGTTCCCTTTCAGTGACAGAGGCCACATCTGATCTCTTCATTGTGTATTTTTTAGTTTTCTATGTTGTGTCATGTGTACTATTGTTTGTCTGTTTGTCTGTTTCATTTTTAGCCATGGCGTTGTCAGTTTATTTTAGATTTATGAGTTTGACTGTCCCTTTGGTATCTTTCGTCCCTCTTTTGTCTACATTACGAAAAATGCACGGAGCCTATAAGTCAAGAAGATCGCCAGTTGTGATGCCAGAAGTGCTGAAACAATACGACATGGCTTAGGCATATATAATGCCACTCTTAAGACATACTCTTGATTTCTATTTGCCTACTTGAGGTGAACAAAATATTTCTTTATGGCCAGGCTATCACCGTAAATCATCTGTGTCCTGTAGATTTCGTCAGCATAGTTTAATATGCATCTATCGTCGGTGACTCCAAACCAAGCGATATGGCTACTTTTTATACTACCATGCAAAGGCATGTTGCTATGTGTATGAAATCCGGTCAGCAGTATTCAGTTCATACCTATTACCAATAGTAATAAGCCTTTGCCCAACACATCAAATTGTCTAGGCCTTTTGAATTCCAGGATCATATCATTCGTTTGGGAGGGTTTCACACCGTAGCATGCTTTATTGCCTATATTGAAAAACTCTGGGTGATTGTGGTCTGTCAGCTCTACTAGTTGATTTTGGAGTATACGCAGCATATACCGTTGTTCAAATGGTTTCTGAAACCATTGCATCAGTGCAGTTTGAGTTCTTACTCTTACATATGAGGCAACGATTTCACTATGGGTGTCCTCTTAATGTGATTGATATAGGACCTCAAATCATCTAATCAACATGCCAGATATTATATCGGACGCCCTTCTGATACATTTTCTGTATATATGTCCTTATGGAATCAGGATATAGCCACCCTGAATTCTTTTGATGACATGTATCTAGCGCCTCTAATGAAAGAGTTTAAGGAAAAGGGCTGTACTGTGTCCTTTACGGTCAGGGTTTGGGATTTGTTTCTAAATTATCCGCGCCGTGCTCCAGTATTTTTTTGTGACCAACAGGAATAATTATTCTGGATGGACTACTGTTTATCTTGCTGATATGCTCAATTTACCCGCAGAAGTTGAAGCACGCTTTAATGATGGGTTCTTTGCTATATATCAGAATGCTGGTTTATTCAATGGAATGTGTCGGTCTGAAGAAGCTGGTGGACGCATGAATATCATGTTAATGAAGGAAGAGGTATTCCAGACTGGAAACAAATCCTGGCAAACAACAGAAATACACAGGCTTCTATCTGCTTCATCGGGGAATTCATTTCGAAATGTTATTGTGCCAGTTATCCTATGCCTGTCGGGCAAACATTATATCTAACAGGGACGTTTTGAAATCTGGAAATCGTAAAATAAAAGTAACTTTCGATCAAATAACTGATTGTGCAAGCTTGTTCAGCAGACAATAAGAAGACGACACAAGATTCGTTTTTCTACATTTGAAAATGCCTGTACCAAGTCAGGAATATGCCAGTTCTTGTCCAATCGTTTTTGATGTGTTTTGCCATTTGATTTTGCCATGTAAGTATGGACTTTTCGTTTGGATTTTCCTCTGAGTTCAGTATTTTTGTGATTTTACTTTTCACTTGCTCTACATGCAAATTCAAATAGTGTAATGTTAGAAGGAGAACGATTGTCAATTGTTCCAACACTGATGTTTTAGTTCTTTCTGTTCATTACTTTCCTATAATGCTTAACACAGATCAGCTATGGCTATTCATGGCTTCTGTCACTATTGGTAAGGTTGGTAGGCGATACATCCTCATGCATGAGTTGTGTAATTCCTTTACAAACATGACACGTGAAATTCTACCAGCAGCTCACGATCTAACTGGTTGTGACACCACATCAAGTATATTGGCATTGAAAAAAAGTCTGTTTTAAGCTGTTGAAATCTTCATCTGCAGAACTGATGCGTCTATCACAACTTTTTGTTATTAAAGACATAAAATACATTTATTGAAAATCACCTGAATATAATTTACCTTGTATAACCCAGAGAAGTATACACAAGGGGCCCTGTGTTTACAATGATCCATCGTCCAGGGATCAACAGTGAACTCTACTATAAAAAAAATCCATTTCATATTTTTTGCACATAGGTTTTACATTCATATTTATTACACAGTCAGAGTTTGCGTACAAAAGATTTATAACATTCTACATTAGAATAAAAATTTGTACTTTCAACACCTGGATTACATTGTAATCACAACTAAGATACTCAGATATTTACACCTATATCTATGTTGCGAGAAAACTTGTATCTAAGTTGTATGATCAAAATGCAAATATAGGTCAAGTCACTACGATACAAGTTACATTTTACGTGTTGGACTTGCAACTAGCAAAGACTGCTCTCTTGTTCGCCTTCTACCGGACGAATCGTCATTCAAAGAGTCAGCATACAAACAAACAAATAGATGACATCCCAACAAGCTCAGCTGCCAACCATATGAATAAGATTGGAAAAAAAGTTACAATGATCCAATCCCAGTTCGCATCACTTTACTTATATCATCAAAATTTACTAGGGATTTGATTTGTTCTTGTAAAGGAAAACAAATTTGTAGTAGAGAATGTGTTTGTGTTGAACAAAATGTGTGTTGCAAAGAACTATGTCCTTGTCAAGGAAGCGACCTCTGTTCTAATATATTCACGATTCAACAGGGCCCTGACGATAACGACATAGAAGAAGCTCTTCAGACTTCATTTCAATTTTAAAATATGAAGTGAAATTTGGTTTCAGTGTTAAGAAATCACGCAAGATGAAATGTCGCAAAGTGTGGTTATTTTTTTAACATTGCGTTCCATAAGTTAACAATGGACATGAAAACAATGTATTCAAAAATCAAAAACCCTTTGATGTACCCTAAACATTATCTAAGAAAAGAAAAAATATATAAAAATATAAAAAGAAAATAACCTGCCAGACGGTCTACGACCTTGAAGTGGTTGGTAGCCTTTAGACAAACAGTAGGCCTTCTTTATTGTTGATGCGACAAAAACGTCTAATTTTGACATCGTTTTATTTTAGATATTTATCTCACTATTATACTTGTATATTTAAAATAAAAACATCATTATTTTCTTAATAAATGCATGCTACAACCAAAGTTGCAATATAAAATTGTTCGTTTAATATCAAATTCATAAGTATTCAGTCATATCTTGCCAAAAGTAATGTTCTACTCATATCAGAGGAGTTGAAACGTCGAAATGACGTCATTACCGCTCTTGCATGAAGTGTATATAGTTTCCAATTGGAGAAACAATATTATTATATTGAATAAAGTAAACAAAAACCGATTTCATAACATCACAGCTTCAAATTAGTTCATAATGCTAAAAAGGTGTGAACTCTGACAATTTTCTCCTCCGACCGATAAACAGATTTTTAAAACAAAATGCACCATATTTCACTTTTACGACCGGGCAAAATGAAATTTACACATTTTTTTCTTTGCAAAGACATAAAATGTAACTGTGTGTTAGATAGGTGCATTACAAACTTGTTTTAGGTCTGAATGTTACTCGCCTAATATGTTGTGTCCGAAATATTTTCAAATCAAAGTGCAAAAGTGCTTTTCATTTGCATTGTTAAATTTTTGTTCTTGTTTTGTTCTAACATATGATTAAGTGTCATAGTAAAAACAAAAATTGTGTTCTATGTTTGTATAGGCCATGGAGTAGTATGTGTTTTCATATATATTTTATTCAATTGTAGATGCATGTTACGGTTGTGAAAATGGGCGCCCATTTGGCTGTTACAATGCGTCTTGCTCATGCAGCTGTTATCCAGGTTACAGGGGTTCATGTTGTGAAGATGGTATGAACTTGATTTGTGAAACAATGCAAATTATCAGAGATGAATTTAAAAATCTATCAACACAACAATATGCTGTGTTGATATTTTCATCAAAATTTACTGACAAATATAAAACATATGATGGTGATCATAAAGTCTAGCATTTTTATATATGCTTTTAAAAAGTAATGCCCACTCTCTTCTCGGTATGATTCGAATAATCTGTTACAATTAAAGAACGATATTATTTTAGTTCTTCGTTTCTATAGCGACCTAAATGATCACTTAGTGGACATTTTCCAATATTTTAGATGTCACGAATACAACGTATACCTCGTAAAAATTGTTGACTTAAAATTTTTAAATTCGTGTCTTATCATAGGAATTTTCAATGTATGTTCAAAATTAGTAGAAAATTTCATATTCTAAATTTCGACAATGTAACATTGCCTACACACAAAGCATTTTCTTTTACGTCTCTAAATAATATTGTTTTAGTTATGAACAATTGCCGGAAAATATCTGCCACCAATTAACATGCGTTGCTGAATTAATAGTTAAATTCTTGCTTTATCTTTTATCTTGTCAAAAATATTAAACGGGCGGATTTTTTTCAATAATTACCGTTTTATTACAATTAAAAAATATATAGGTATCTCACGATCATTGTGTGTTCCTTTTCTTTTATGTTACAGTTCTTATTTACCGATTGCTGTTGGTGGAACGACAGGTTCGTTCGCCTAAATTATAAATCGTGTACTTACGATAATTGTATTAATTGAGCTAAAAGTTTAAAAGTGAAGATTTTTTTCTCAACAAAAGACAGTTTAAATTTACTTTTTTTTGTCTTAAACAACATCTCCGCCATTCCCTGATACGTCTATGTGTCATTGACTATGAACAAATAATTTACAATAACGTCTATAATTTTTTTTTGTCAGATATTAACGAATGCCAAGGCAATCCTTGTCACCATGGAATATGCACTGATGGAATAGCATCTTACAGTTGTAGTTGTCATGCTGGATACACTGGAAGTAACTGTGATAAAGGTTGTATAACATAAATCAAACAGATCATCATGTTTATAACATAAATTGATGACACCTGAGAATGAAACATACCGAGCCACAACGTCAAATTATTCGAGAATTTTTGAAGCAATTTATATGTGTATAAACTCGCCCTATTCCGTCGCAAACTTATTAGAGTCATACGGACTTCTATGAAATGTTTGTGAGTGACCTAGTCCAGTTTGTATACCAATGAACTCCTATAAATGGCGTTAAGCCTTTATAACTTTTTTAAAAAGGAGATAGGGAATTTAATTTCCCCATTCGTAACCTCTTTAAACGCCAATGTCGAATTGGCCTGGCGCATAAAGTTATTGTTTGATTACGCCAAAAAAATAGTGCGCCATGACATTTGCTATCTGATAAAAAATAAACTTCAATAATAACTTATAATCATTCGAATGATTTTTTTTTTGTTTAACATTTAATTTTACAATAAACGCGAAGTGAAAATAGATTATAGTCATCGCCTTCTTGTTTACATTGGTTACAAAAATTAGTTTCGTTAACGTCGTCTATCTAAATATGAATAACGTCAAGAGCCCCCTCGATCAATCATATCAACGTATTCCTTAATATGCAAATAACATAAGAATAATTTTTTCTTAAATTCCCTGATCTTCACTGTAAGGCTATAAATAATTCATAAAATTAAGAATGGAAATGGGATATGTGCCAAAAAGACAACAACCCGACCAAAAGAGTAAAAAAACATTTCAAGGCCACAAATGTGTCTTTAACACAGCGGGAAAATCTCGCACCTAGAGGTGAACTTCAGCTGGCCCCTAAACAAAAATATGTACTAGTTTAGTGGAAATGAATGTCATACTAATAGACTCCAAAACATATAAATTAACTCAAATTAAAAACTATACAGGAATGACAAAGGCCAGAGTCTGTTGACTTCGCACAGGCGAACAAATATTGCGGGATTTAGTATGTTTTGTGCATGAGATCTCACCCCTATCCCGAAACACAACGTCAATGTAGATTTAACAAACACACTGCAATATGCACAGTAAAACTCAATATATAAGAAGTCCTAGATCTATTTCAGAATATGTAATAAAAGAAACTAAGCAAAATGACCATGACACATCAATTAACAAAGGACTACAAGCAGTTACCTTAATTATGCTGCTTGAAAGATTATGTCTTCATCGTATGAAAATCAAGCACAATTCTTCCCGTAAGATGTATAGTTCATACCATCATTAAATGTATGAGAAGAACGTAATTCGTATCATACCCAAAACTGGTTTTATAATAAATGTGTTCATTGCCAATGAATAGACACTATAAATGAATCAATTTTAATACCAAAATATACCATTTTTATTAAGCTGTCAACAGTATTGTAACACTATTCTTTTTGAAACAGTGTGTTTCAAGGTTTATAGAGCTTTATACTTTCATATAGCATGGAATTTATTTTTGGTGTGTAAAATAATTACAGGAAGATCACGATAATACTGTCTTCCGTTTCTATGATAAACTATGCACAATTTTTAACCCTTTAACGTCATTACAAAAACAAAAAAAAACCAATGAACATTTGAAATAAATGTCATAACCTTTGTTTTAATTTCTATAACAAAAATACCAAAAGAATCTAAATCAAATTAAGCATACAGCTTTTCACATTGGAAAGAACCAATATAGTACAATAAGCTACAAAATGAGCAGACATGACCAAACTGTATAACAATTGACACTAGAAGAAAACAATGACTCATGAAAACGTTAATAAAGAAACTATTCAATATATCACAAATATGATACAAGACAATATATCAGTAAATCCTATTCCATAATTCGTGTTTGCTTTCTTGTTTTACATCAGTATAATGCATTGTTTCAGAATGCATTTTTTCCATATCTTTGGTTTTCTAGGTTGTGGTAGTAATGTTGTATTTGGTCCCTCATTTTAAGTGTGTTTTATTTTTGGCATTGCATTTTCAGTTGTTTTAGACTAATAAGTTGGGATATCCATGGTGTATCTGTCTTTTCTCTTTCATAAATTTGCACTTATAGAATATATACAAATTCTTGATTTCAAAAAAAAAAAAAATCATCTGTGTCTAGTTTCAGGGATGAAAAAATCAGCGGGTCAGATTTGACACATCAAAGCTTATAATAGTACTTGAAGCCTGAAAACGTCCTGTTTAACTTTGGAAGCTTGATTTATGTTTGGAAATCATAGTGTCAAGGCGGCGAAGACTATAATAATAACAATACGTTAAATGGAATCTTCACACAGTAAAAAATCCCAAAAATAAATGTTATGTAATTCCTAAATAGATAATACAATGTGAAAAAAGAATATTATGGTGCAATGATCAATATTGATTAAAAGTTAAAGCACAAAACTACTGAACTCTGAGGAATATGTAAACGGAAAGTCCCTAATCGAATGGCAAAAAAAAGCTCACACACATCAAACGAATACATAACAACTGTCATATTCCTATTGAGTTTTGATCAAAATATGTACTCCAATGATGTTAAATGCTACCACTTTTTGTTATTTCGGAAATTGAATATTATAGTTATTGTAGTTTTACTTAATTTTAGGTACCGTCTTTTATCGTTGTATTGAAATTTTGCGGAACAATATCTAGGGGTGGTTTTTTTTTTCTTTGTTTATTTTAGGGTTTTTTTTGTAAACATTTCTTCTTTTGCTTTGTTCAAATTAAAATAAAAAAAATTATGATTACTTCTCCTTTTCCAGACAAATATTCTGGACTTATGTAAGTGTCTTCCTATTTACATCATGCATGCATGCGGACATGATTGATAAAAAGACAGCTATTCTACAAACTCCAAAGATAGTTAGGACAATTATGAAAGCAGCTACATGTCAACAACGCCCATACCATATAATAAGATATAACAGAGTGTGTGAAACAATATTAAAGAGATCACTAACGATCAGATTCAAGTAAATAAAGTTATCCGAAAATCGATAAAAGACATACGACAACTACTGGCAAACAAAGGCCTCGATCAAACACAATTATAAGCTTTCAAATAAAATATTAATATCAGTTATTATTTTTTATCCCTAAGATATCAACGAATGTGCTAGTAGTCCCTGTCAGAACTCTGGAGTGTGTCACGATTATGTAAACCGGTATTTATGTACATGTATATCTGGATATACTGGTCAGAACTGTGAAATGGGTAAATAGATATTAAAAAATTAACTAAGATTTTATTTTTAAATAATTGTACAGTTGTTTATTGCTTTAAAAGGGGTTTAATTCAAGACAACATGCTTTCATATATACATTTATAAAAATACAAATCAAGGTTACAAACAAAATCTAGGGGAACTGCATTAATTTTTAGAAAGCATCTAGGATTGTCGAGGTATGCAACTTCTGCTATGCAGGCATTGTCGTCTACAATGCAAATCTACACATAATCAAACTGTCGCAATCGAAAAACAACGCTGTGGATCGAATAAAAGATGATGCGACTATTTTGATAGATAACAATATACGTCAAACACATATCGCTGGTGAGTTGAAAAACATATACATTGTATCGGTCAACCTAGTTTTTAATGTGATCGTAAAAATGTCGTGTCGATTTTTTTCGTTCTCTCGTTCTTTCTCTTTACTCCTTAGGAAAACTACCCTGTAAAATCCGTATAGGGTGCATTTAAGAATATGTTTAAAATGAGAATGGAAATACGGAATGTGTCAAAGAGACAACAACCCGACCATAGAGCAGACAACAGCCGAAGGCCACCAATGGATCTTCAATGCAACGAGAAACTCTTGTACCCGGAGAAGTCCTTCAGCTGGCCCCTAAACAAATATGTTACTAGTTCAATTATAATGGACGGTATACTAAACTCCGAATTATGAACAAGAAACTAAAGTTAAAAATCATACAAGACAAACAAAGGCCAGAGGCTCCCGACTTTGGACAGGCTCAAAAATGCGGCGGAGTTAAACATGTTTTTTTGAGATCTCAACCCTCCCCCTATACCTCCAACCAATGTAGAACAAACAAACGCACAACAATACGCATAGTAAAACTCAGTTTAAGAGAAGTCGGAGTCCGATGTCAGAATAGGTAACACAACAAACTAAACAAAATGACAATAATACATAAATTATCAAAGGACTACTAGCAGTTACTATCATATGATAGCTTATCCTCTTGAAATAAATGTATTTGAAGATATCAATGACTGCGCAAGCAACCCATGCCAAAATAAAGCAAGTTGCATAGACCATCATAATAACTACACATGCTTGTGTACTGTAGGATATACTGGCAAACATTGCGAAATGAGTAAGTGTGGTACGATATATTCATATATATGTGCATGTTTTTCAAACTGTGTTCTTATTAAAAATAAAATTCCAAGTCGTATTATTCCATCTTTTATTTGAATATTATATATGAGACAGTATGTGAAATAAACCAAACAGATAATGTTGCAGCTTTATATTATATTGTTTTAAACGTTTAATAGCTCAGCCGACGCTTGCTATATGTTTGGGATCATACAGGAAAATACCATTTGTCACCTGGGAATATCTTGAAGTTAGTGAAAAACACTGTATTATGTTAAATCGCTAATAAGAACGTGTCTTTACACTTCTTTTTTATACTTGGGATTTGTATATCATTAAAGAAAATGTGTGTTGGACGATAAAACAGGCAAGAACGAACTTTAAATTCTCCCTCGCCCTGCTCGTCCGAATTTAAAGCATTTAATCTCTAATTCAATAGGCTATAAACAAGACAAACACAGATATAGGATTAGTTGCTCGCAGTAACATATTATTTTCTCTTGCGATACAATATTTTATTTTACTTTATTGTACATATTTCTTCGATTGAAACAATATATAAACACATGACATATAACATTGTTCCTCTTTCGCATCGTTTCTTTTCCCCCGGCTAATACCTCCAACGCCTGTACGTACAATAAACATAGCAGCAACTGCACATATACCTATGTGACCAACTTCAATTCGACGTAACTGCGAGCACCTTCGATACTAAAACATTTAAATCCCAAACTTTATATAGTACCTTTAAACCCCACCCATAAAAACCGCCAAAACTTTCCTCGTGCCTCCTGCACATAACATCAAACTTATAAATAGTACATACTGTTACAAAACCAGTATCCGAACTAGTTATACTAGTTCCCATCTATAAATAATACTACAAATAGCAAACGGGAAAAACCCTATTTCAAACGAAATAAAATACATTTAAATTCTCCCTCGCCCTTCTCGTCCGAATTTAAAGCATTTAATCTCTAATTCAATAGGCTATAAACAAGACAAACACAGATATAGGATTAGTTGCTCGCAGTAACATATTATTTTCTCTTGCGATACAATATTTTATTTTACTTTATTGTACATATTTCTTCGATTGAAACAATATATAAACACATGACATATAACATTGTTCCTCTTTTGCATCGTTTCTTTTACCCCGGCTAATACCTCCAACGCCTGTACGTACAATAAACATAGCAGCAACTGCACTTATACCTATGTGACCAACTTCAATTCGACGTAACTGCGAGCACCTTCGATACTAAAACATTTTAATCCCAAACTTTATATAGTACCTTTAAACCCCACCCATAAAAACCGCCAAAACTTTCCTCGTGCCTCCTGCACATAACATCAAACTTATAAATAGTACATACTGTTACAAAACCAGTATCCGAACTAGTTATACTAGTTCCCATCTATAAATAATACTACAAATAGCAAACGGGAAAAACCCTATTTCAAACGAAATAAAATACATATTATAAATATATGTTAAGATACTAAATATTTTAATACGTCCAGTGCGATTTATACCGTTCGGTAACATTCTAAGTATAAACTACGGATTTTTAGTTATTGACTTGTATTAAAAAAAATCATATTCACGTATAAATATAGCTTTCTATTTAAGATATAGAATGTCATAGTAATCCATGTCATAATGGCGGGATCTGTACAGATGACCAAACTACTGGTCATACTTGTCACTGTCCTCTCGGATTTACCGGAAATGATTGTGAAAAGGGTATAGTACATTGTAGTATGCGACTTTCTATTTCAACGGTACTTTAGTTGATAAATTGTCCTGTCCCTGCTAATTCAATCGTCATGAAATTCTGTATAAAAATCTTGACTATTCGATCCACTGTTATTTTCTTTGTATTTATTTGTTCATTGCAATCAGCCAACCATTGTACAGAGCAACTGTACAAGTTATGTTCCTGAATTGGTACACGCATTCCCTTATTTAAAAAATGGTGCATTAAACTTGGTATTATGCCTTGCTAAACCTTTCACCTGTATGACCGTCGAAATAAAATTAGATTGTATTGACACTGATGTTGGAATAAAATAAACAGACATAAGAAGTAAAAATGTCATACATAGAATTACAGCAGTCAACATCGTGTTATAATCTTAATCGTTGTAAAAACAAACAAATATGTAAACAAAGAAAAATCAAAAAGGCAAATATACAAAACACCTTATCAAAAATGAAAGACAAGAATACCAAAGTCTACCATAGCACAACAACAAATTGACAGGATGTATAAAATGTATAAGTATCCAGCCACGTCAAATGGATATTACTAAAATAAACTAAACAGTTAAAGTAATATAAAAATAAAAATAAAAGAACATTTCAATAGTTAATCAAGATGAATAACAACGTCAGTACCTAGCATCTATATTTCAAAAAATCATGTGTTATTTATTAAGTTGCTACGGAATATTAATTTTGTTTTAAAAGTTTTTAGAAGAAATATATCTCTGTCAATTCTAGAACATCTGACATGAACTCGCCGTCACTATACAGCAAGCTCTTATTTTTTAAATTGAACATACTAGGACATTAGTTTGTTTCTTTTTTAAAAGAGCCTCCCATTATGATCAAGCCCAATGTATTGCTTGCTAATACTAAAACAGTTTTAGAGGGATCTAGTGTATTGACTATTTTGTGTGATGCAGAAGGAATTCCAATACCATCTGTCACCTGGGAATCTCTTGAAGTGAGTGTACTATCAGCATCTAACATCATTATATGTGTTTCAACCAAGAAAAGGTCTTCTCTTCAACTGTGTGTCTATGTTATACGTTGTTGTGGTAATTTGTTGACCCATTACCAACGCAATTGACCAACGCATGCATTGGTGTTTATTGTAAATAATTTGCTTATAGACACTTCTTTTCAATGTCAGTATAACACAAGAACGTATTATGAAAATAATATTCACACTTCAAACATGATAATTTAGTATAATTTGAAAAGATGATACGAACAATGTTATCAAAAGCCAATATTTTTATAGATTTGTTGTGAAAATTGTTTTTTCTATGCCAAAGGTGTTGATTTGTATACAAACGGATTAGGTCAGCTTAAACCAATAAATTGATTAAAGGGTCACTAGCTGTTAAACTCATGTTTACCGATTTGACTCAAATTCTCATATTAGATTTATAATAATGTAAAAAATCTATCCAAATTATAAAAAGTCTAAAATAAACAATTTACAGGGCATGAGCTCGATAATATGTAGCTTCGTTTCTTGTAAATCTTAGTCTAGATGCCATCTAATTAACTATCGAGATGACCATGAAAACAACCGACAGTCACATATCACGATACAAACATCAACATAAATATAAATAGATATATTGACCTAATGCATATGGATGTTTCTAACGTCTGTTTAATTTAAATTTTAAGGTTAAAATAATAAGTTAATTTTCGATTTTACCTGTATAATATCTTTTTGTGGATCGAATCAGTCAATCAAATGATTTAACTTTGTTTCACTTTCAATGTTGACATTCTTTTCTTTCAATAGTCTACCACGCATCAATCATGCATTACCCATGTCTAGGTTAAACTGACGTTCACATGAATACGGATTTAATGAGGTCGGATTATTCATTGCAAGTGAATAATACATCATCTATGTTTCTTAGCTTTTTTACAAAATTGAACACTACTGGCTGCTAGTATCGAATTATTATTTCTCTATTTCACTTTCATTAATGATTGAACAAACAAATCATAATTAAAATTCTGTATGCAGCTCGTAGCAAGTGACCCTTTAAGAATGAACACTATTCTCTTTCTATTAGAAAACATCATTACCACATAATGCAAGGCAGGTAGCGCATTATCTGGTTTTTACAAATGTATCATCTATAGATGGTGGACACTATGTGTGTACAGCTAAGAACAAAGTCGGAATCGACATCAAAGTAGTGCAAGTTATTGTAAAAGGTAAGGTTTAAGTAATGAAATCTTTCTTTGGTTATGAATATTATTTCATAGTTCATATTTATACTTTTTAATAGTATATCATCTTGAAAAGTGTACACCATTTTTTCTAAAAGGTCAGGTGATCATTAATTTCGCCTCGCTAGATTTGTAAAGTGACAAAAAGACGAAACATATACAACAAATTTTGCGTAAAGGTGGATAAATATAATATTTTATCAAAAATGATCACGAACAAACAACATGCACTTTCACATGTATGCATATAATTTATGTTTCATCATTTATTTTTCGAAGATCATCCCTCAATCAACAGCAATTTTTAAATGTCAGGATGTTTCTATTAGATTTTAATCCTTCTATTTGTACATTATATCAGTTCTTCGGCGTTTGTATTAAGGTTTTAGAATTTTCCATTACTTTTACCTCGAACATCATTGAAAAACATTAATTGCAGTAAAGCTCATCTGGTGCTGGCAGTTTAAGTGGTAACATCAAAGTTGCTATAATGTGATTTACATTCATTTAAAGTCTACCTTTAAATTTTTACTCTGTATTTTTGTTCTGAGGAAGACTGGTGTATTACTGTTCGTTAGCTCATAGTCACAGAGTGAAACACTCAATAGGGAGCACAAAATATCATCTCAGTGTAACTTCACACGGCATTCCAACATCGATTTGAGTTTAATTCTTTTCTGACAATGTTTTTGTGTTAACAATTAAATTTGCATTGTAGCTGGAAATGAAAAACCTCATGTGGCACCATTGATTCGTGTTCCATCACAAATACAAGTGAAATACTACACAGAAGCTAGAATCACCTGTAATGTAACGGGTTTTCCAAAACCGAATGTAGCGTGGATTCATAATAATGTAAGAAATTTTAAAACCATATTTTCTTATTATTTTGTATTTTTTGTTAACATGGATGATTTTTGATACATCGAGTTATCTTTTCACGTAGTCACGATGACACCTACATACTACAATTCAGATTTATTTAAAGTTCATTTTTAATACTTACTAGGTAACAAAAAGTAGTTTGTCCCTCTTCTCACTCTATTTGGTGCATCATTGATATTTTTTTTACAATTTGGTATGTCATCATATTGTTGACTGCTATATTCATGATATTGACAATTTTACCTTTTATGTCTGTTCACATATTGTTGTCCATATAAAGAAATCTTATGCAACTGTCATAGAAGTGAGAGGTTTGGGTAGCTATATGTATAAAACCAAGTTAAATCCCCCATTTTCTACAAACAGGAATACAACAGGTTTGTTTTCCTTTTATTTATTGTTTTTGATCTTTTGATTATGGACTTGGACTCCAATTTGGATTTTCCTTGAAGTTTGATGTTTTTGTGATTTTACGCTTTGTTAGTCCTTCTTTCAAAAAGCGTCGACAGTTTCTTTGTTAAGCTGTATCCCTTTTCGTATGGATGTCCTTTGGTTCAATTACTAGGAATTTTAAGATGATATTTGTTTTTTCTTTCCTTAGTACGTGACATTTTATATTAAGAATAAAGCCAGGACGGTTCGAATTCTGAATAAAAGTATCGTGACATGTCATCCATAGTATATTAGTTTGTGAATATGCACCTTGAAGATTCTGATTATCGTGTCATTCTAATAAAGAACAGCATTCATTTTCATCTTACATCTGCATGTGCTGATACCTATATCGATTATATTTGCCACTATATATCGATACATCGATTCCTGTCCGGATTATGAATTTTGAATCGTCCCTTCTCACATTTTAAGATCTTTGTTAAAGTCTTCTTTTTATAACTGCGCAGAATCCTGTTCAATCTTCTGGAAACACTTTGGTTATACACAGTGTGACGAACGCAACTACTGGTACTTATACATGTATAGCAACAAATGATGTAGGTACCAGTCAGGCAACCATCCAATTGAAAGTTACCTATGGTAAGAAAATGTTCAGAAATTAAATCCCAAGGAAACTTATAATTTTAAATCAACAACGAAAAAAAATGAAACGATGTAACACATTTTAATCTTTAAAAAAACATATACTGACTTAAAGTTTATTCATTTCTGATCGTATATTAGTTTTGTAAAATATTTGTATCAGTATATAATGGTGAACAAGTTTTTGGGATGAATATTTTATTGTGTTGACAAAAAAAAAGTTATTATGAATTAATAAGTTGTGCTGTCCATTAATCTGTTTTCTTTTGAATGTTCGATTTGTCATTTACTGACCTTTTGTAGCTGTTTCCTTGCAAAATGGGTTTTGTTCATTGTTGAAGGCCGACCAATGGCCTAATGTTGAGAATTTAGTGCAGAGTTGTCTCATTTACAATTATACAACATATTCTTGTTTTCAAATTACGTCTGTAAAAACAAGGAACTTCATGTAACTCATAATATTGCATTAGTTACTTCTGAAATAAAGTTTTTTTTCAACTGCTTACAACATGCATAAGTATGTCCAGTCTTACAACGAACTATAACAATGTGTTTGAATTATATACACCTTCTTAAATGTCTGTTGTGTGAGAAAATTTATGATCGGTATCACACTTAACATGCAAACTTCCAATACACAATCATCACTTGGAAGAAAGACACCTTTAATGTATGTACAGATTAAGTTTATTGTAAAGCAAATTCTAATTACATTTTCTATTGTATGCAGATGTTAATATATTATGTCAAAATCAGATTACGTGAGTTATGTATCATTTGCAATATCGAAAAAGGTTTAGTACAAACAATACCGTACTCAAGGGGAAATTCAAAACGGAAAATCCTGAATAAAATGGCACAATCAGCATTAAAAATAAAACAAATGGTTAAAAATCCGCCCTCTCGGACAAGAAAAATTGATAATAATAGTAAAATAAAAAGTTAAATCAATGACACATTTTCCCTCAAATTATAACAAGATGCAAACAAGCACTAAAACTAAATTAATGAAAGAGCTACACAAAGGGATAACCTTTAGATAAAGAGACAATATTGTTTTTCTTTAAATAATACTTTTGAAAAAAATACCAAAATCTAAATACAGATAAATTGGTCGTAATTACTAGAAACATCTGTTTATGGAGACCAGGTTTCTATTTTCCCCTTCATAACTTCAATCCCATTCAGAGCAACCATGACTAGTGTATATAAAATAGTTCTCGTCTACCCTTTTTGATTTAAAAGCCTGTACTACATTGTTTACAATAAATATTCAAAATATAATGCCACTGAGTGTTTTTTAGTTCGTCAATATCGTTTTAACTTGAACTAATTTTATAAACATTGTCTTTGTTTCTGTTGTCATTTAGATGTTCCGAAAATTGTCTCCCCTCCTGTAACATCTGTGATCATGGCTGGCCATGCACATAACTTTACTTGTATAGCTACAGGTCATCCAGAACCAACAATCATATGGACATATAACATGGTAAGTGTGATCTTTTCGAATCATTATATATGTTATTCTTGTGTGCTAACTCAGGCCTTAAGGAAAGGGAGTGTCATGTACAAAGGTACTGGCACAGATGATGATTTAAAGGCAACAAATGAATTTTCGATGATAATTCTAAAACAAAAGTATAACCCACCTGAACCTGCAGTTGAATTAGTATGTGCCGGTGCATTTTAAGCTGTAAGTAAAAACTCAAATCACACAAATACAGAACTCCGAGAAAAATTCAAAATTCCAAAAAGGAAAGTCGCTTATCAAATGGCAAAATCGAATTCTCAAGCACATAAAACGAATGGATAACAAATGATGATCAATCTGTTTTTCTTACAGTGCGGTTTGTACCTTTGTATATTTTCAAGAAGGGAATAATAATAATTTCAAATATTTTGTTTCAGGTTCGAAAAGTGTACACATGTGACCTATCTGATTATAAATAAAGCAAGCTATTCAGAGCAAAATATCAATCAATCCAATGGATCGCGTGTTAAAATTTCATACGTAGTCTGAGAAAAAAAAAGAACTTTTGCAAACGTGGATATAAGATCTAAATGTTAAGGGGGCTCGCGGGTCTAAATCATTTTTTTTAATTTAATATAGGATTTCTCTATATTTTTTTATAAATGAACTTTATCTTATAGTTAATAGGAAAATGAAATAAAAAATGGGGTCACCGTTCATTTACGCTACCAATCTGCCTTCAAAAGAAGCATACATTTTTGTTAATGTCCTTTTTTTCTGTTGAACTAATAGGAGAAATAGCGGTAATATCGAAATAAAAAAAGAACTAAATTACAGAAATCGCTTAAATTTTGCAATTATTTAGTTTATGTACAGCTTATTCGAAAACATCAATAAAAAATATAGGTCACCGATGAGTTAAAAAAAAATATTTCAATTTAATGCCAAAAGTCACCTGGGGCCAACACGAATTGATTTTTTGGAATGATTTTTGTACCATATGACAAAGTAACAACTACTTAAGGTAATAAATAAATTTGTAATAAAAAAATTTAGGTTTAATTTTTTTCTGAAAATCTTATAGCCGCGAGCCTCCTTAAGTTATGTTTTGATTGATTAATAACAAAATCAAAGACCGTACAGTGGTAAAAGGGAGTGGTTAAGCGTTCACAAACATGTTTTACCCCACCACATTATGTAAAACACATCTTATTGTTTTTAAATGAAATGAAAAAACTTGACTTGTTCATTTCAATTGACAGTTTACCAAACACACAACAGACATGCCATCACATCAACTCCTCAAACATGATTCCGTTCTTACTTTGTACTCTGTCAATACTCAAGATTCTGGTCTTCTGACATGTACTGCACATAATGAATTTGGAGAGGACCACGTGTCCGTGTCGGTTATTGTGAGAAGCCGTAAGTATATTCACATATGTACATCCGCAAAATGATAACACTAAATTTAGTACCCGTTTCTGATTTTTCTATGTTTATCATCCTCGAGAATTGATAAACCGCATGTTTGAAAGAGGGACGACAAATATCAGAGGTATAGACTAACTCATATATAGAAAATAAACTAACAACGCCATGGCTAACAAATACAAAAAACAGACAGACAGACAAATATTAGTACACAAGACAAAATCTGGGGGTGAAATCAGGTGCTCCGGAATTGTAAGCAGATCCACATGTGGCACACGGCGTGTTGCTCATGTTATTACAAACATGGTTAATAGTCTAATTCATGAAAGCCACGTTGTATCATTACTTGGAAAATAAAAGAAAAGAATATCAAGTCAAATTTATCAGTGGGAGGATCAACCTTGGTTTCGGTATTGAAGAACCAACAATTGAGCTGATAATACATGTGCAGTCTAGCATTCTCCCAGAAACGGTACAGACGCAGTGCTTTAAAATGGAATAAGCACAACATGAGTTTAATAAAGAAATTGTTCTCTTCAAGTATAAGTAAAATGGTTCTAATGCCAAAGTGTATGGCTTTTTGTTGGCGAAGGACACAAAATAAGAATCTGAAAGTCCATGGGCAGTCATTATAAAAAAAAGATGTGGTATGATTGTCAATGAGACAACTGTCCACAAGAGACCAAAATGACACAGAAATCACCGTACGGTAAATAGTTAATTTATCATAGTATATGGATGAGCCCTAAACTCGCAGCGTCAAAGAATTCATGAATTTATAATGATAATAAATGTACAAAATATTCTTTGCTTTTCTTCTTAATGTTAATGGGAAAATTAGTTCAAGTACTGAAATGTTTTTGGTATCAAAAGGTATTGCGAACATTTATTGTGTTTTAAATTATATCACTATTAAAATTTATCACTATAGTTTTAAATGATTTCTTGATCAAAATTTACTTAAATAAGATAATTTTCCTTGTTAGATAGCCAGTGAAAATTAAACAAACATAAAAAAAAGTATGCAAATGTTATAGACAGAACGTATGATCAATCCGGTTCTTAAAATGTCATATATGACGATCTATAAATGAGTATACAGAATAAATTAAATTGAAAAAGTGCAAAATATTCAGAATTTGTCGTTCAACAGTTGCAATTTCATATAATTTATCTCTGCCTGAAGATGTTTAGTTGCGATGGCTTGTTTTACTTGATGATTAACAAACTTGTACCTTTTAACCTATTTTATTGTTTGTGTTATTTTACAGCAAACCCAGTTGGTTAAGATGTGGACTACACTCATAGCGACCATACTGAGCGAAATTAAATTTTGAAGTACAGTTACTGTAGATTTACTTCTTTTGTGTTACTTAACATCTTTATAGCGTTGAGGTTGAAAACTATGTTTACCGATTTCTAATCATTTTGATCTTCCAATGTACATGTATTTTATTTCGTTTGAAATAGGGTTTTTCCCATTTGCTATTTGTAGTTAATATTTACAGATGGGAACTAGTATAACTAGTTTGGATACTGGTTTTGTAACAGTATGTACTATTTATAAGTTTGATGTTAGGTGCAGGAGGCACGAGGAAAGTTTTGGCGGTTTTTATGGGTGGGGTTTTAAAGGTACTATATAACAAGGGGTACAATCAAAATCACGTGATGGATATACACACACCGGAAGTTACAGTCGAACTCGCCGCTTGAAAGGTTAGTAGTTGCATTTTCTTGTTTATATCAATTAAATTTTGATTAATAAGTTGGCACACCGAATGTCGGATAGTATGTAGTTTTAAAATACACAATTGTTTTTGCTAGAAAGCGTGCAGTTATTGCAAACACTTCGACGGTGAAATTTTGGAACTGTGTCGAAGTGTTCGCATTAACTGCACGCTTTCCAGCAAGGATAATTGTGTATTTCAAAACTAGATAGTATCCTACATTCGGTGCACTACCCTATTTATTAAATTTTATTGATATAAACAAGTAAATACGACTACTTACCTTTCAAGCGGTCTGCTCGACTGTTACTTCCGGTGTGTGTATATCCATCACGTGATTTTGATTGTACCCCTTGATAAAGTTTGGGATTTAAATGTATTAGTATCGAAGGTGCTCGCAGTTACGTCGGATTGAAGTTGGTCACATAGGTATATGTGCAGTTGCTGCTATGTTTATTGTACGTACAGGCGTTGGAGGCATTAGCCGGGGGAAAAGAAACGATGCGAAAGAGGAACATGTTTTCACATGACGGAGTTGAGTATAATGTTGACTTTATTTACATTCTGAAATCATGCCTGGAACGTATTATTAAGTTAGAAGCGAAAATCAATATATTTGTGTTCTTTTAAAAACCGTTTTACAGGTTTATGATTTTATTTTAAAATACTACAGAATTTGGTTACATATTTCCATTCAATACTGAACAATGTGAACCATGTTGAGTTCATTAATATGAAAAACAAATCCGCTTTTAAGCATGCAACTTTTATTTAAAAGTTGATAGATGAAATGCTCACTAAATATTACAGTGTCCACCTTTTGTATAAATCTGATTACTGTTTCAGTACAAAGTTCAGGTAAAGAATTTGTAAGACTTGTACTAGATTTGAGACATGGAAACAACATATGTTTAAATCTTCTCGCAGTGAGATGATTTTGTCACGGAGAGTGATACGAGTTACAGATGAGTTTGAAATGGTGTGTATGAAATTTATTTTATTAGATCGCTGGGAGCGATGTGATTGGTTGCACAGTGTAGTGCACCATGGAATGTTGTCGCTGGGAGCGATGTGATTGGTTGCACAGTGTAGTGCACCATGGAATGTTGTCGCTGGGAGCGATGTAATTGGTTGCACAATGCACCATGGGATGTTGTATAGTTAAATTAATATACAGAAAACAAAAGATTAAATATGAAGGCATTAACTTTTTGTACATTATTAAATATATGTATACAATTGATTTGAAGATGAGACTTGTAATAATCATCATGTGAACCATGTTGAGTTCATTCATATGAAAAACAAATCAGCTTTTAAGCATGCAACTTTTATTTAAAAGTTGATAGATGAAATGCTCACTAAATATTACAGTGTCCACCTTTTGTATAAAATCTGATTACTGTTTCAGTACAAAGTTCAGGTAAAGAATTTGTAAGACTTGTACTAGATTTGAGACATGGAAACAACATATGTTTAAATCTTCTCAATCTAATTAAAAACCGATCTCTCATCGCTCCTGTTTCTGATATGTCGCGTGGGAGATCTAACGAAACCCGCTTTGAGGTCACATGTGAGTGACCTCGTAGGTGTGTCTTTTTCGACCAATGAAATTGAGTCTTCCACGATTTTGGAAGTTTAACGTAAGGCAAAGGGATGTAACTCATTTTATTTACGACGAAATCGTCAGTCAAAATAATTCATAAACTGTTTTGATTGGCTTATTAATAGGTCGTCAACTCATTTGCATATCTTTATAAATTCATAACTTTTAGTTCACTCACATGTGACCTTAAAGCCGGTTTCGTTAGATCTCCCACGCGACATATCAGAAACAGGAACGATGAGAGATCGGTTTTTAATTAGATTGAAATCTTCTCGCAGTGAGATGATTTTGTCACGAAGAGTGATACGAGTTACAGATGAGTTTGAAATGGTATGTATGAAATTTATTTTATTAGATCGCTGGGAGCGATATGATTGGTTGCACAGTGTAGTGCACCATGGAATGTTGTCGCTGGGAGCGATGTGATTGGTTGCACAGTGTAGTGCACCATGGAATGTTGTCGCTGGGAGCGATGTGATTGGTTGCACAGTGTAGTGCACCATGGAATGTTGTCGCTGGGAGCGATGTGATTGGTTGCACAGTGAAGTGCACCATGGAATGTTGTCGCTGGGAGCGATGTGATTGGTTGCACAATGCACCATGGGATGTTGTATAGTTAAATTGATATACAGAAAACAAAAGATTAAATATGAAGGCATTAACTTTGGTACATAATTAAATATATGTATACAATTGATTTGAAGATGAGACTTGTAATAATCATCAATTTTATATGTTTTTTCATTAAATACCACAATTTTGATTTTATTTTATCAGCAGGTCGCATTTACTATAAAACGATCAGATTTTTAGTACCATATTGGAAACCTTATGTATGTGCTAATTAATTCCCGGATGCCACAAATATGCAGGTGTAGGTATAAAAAGTAGCCCGTTTTTATGTGAGATAAATCGGACAGTACCAAGAGTTCAACTTGGAGAGATTTTAAAACGGTAAGCAGTAATATTTTACAGTCCGTACACATGGTACATAACATATTGAGTGGAAAACTTTTTTAATTTAAAATCGATAATAAAAATGTAACAAAGATAATAAGAAACCTTGTACAAAGTCAGAGCTTCAGACATAGCTGTAGACTTTGTTTTTTGTTGTTGTTGATATAATAGATATATATATATATGTTTAGATTTTTATGAATGTAACAATAGGATCACACAGTGTGATATGAAGTTGATGTATGTAGATCTGAGATGCATATATGTTTAGACTTTCATGAGCTATGTTGCGCAGTGTGACATAAAGGATCACAGTGTGATTAGAAGTTGATGTATGTAGATCTGAGATGCATATATGTTTAGACTTTCATGAGCTATGTTGCAGTGTGTAACATAAAGAATCACATAGTATGATTAGTAGTTGATGTATATATCTATAGAGTTTAATGTTTATCTGATTAAGATACAAGTACATGTATGTATGAAGTTTTGATTGTGTTCTTCTTTTTACAGAATCAAGGAAAACAGTTTGAGAAATTATCCATCGATTCAAGATTTGCAAAACATTTGTCTGCATAACCATCTATTGCGGAAGCTTCCGGTTCAATATGTCGTATTTGACGTTCCGATTGTCGACTTGAAACTGATATTGGTCCAGTTTAGTGGTTGAAGATTTATCTTCAATTAGCAATATCTCAAAAGACTTTTTATATCAGCATCTTATTCTGAACTGTTTCATTTCCTTTGTTTCGTTGTTACTGCGAGCAACTAATCCTATATCTGTGTTTGTCTTGTTTATAGCCTATTGAATTAGAAATTAAATGCTTTAAATTCGGACGAGCAGGGCGAGGGAGAATTTAAATAGAAGTATATTCTTCTGTTCACTGTGGGTTTTTTTTTTTCTTTGTCTTTTATGACTCTTCATAACCACGCCTTTCTATAAGATATTCATATTGTTGTTTCTAAAGTATACACTGTAGATATATGTGTATCGGTTCCATATATATATATGTCTTCAACGGGTTAACGCAAAATATTTAATTTTCATTAAAACATCTGGGATACCCCTTCTAGGTGCATTATGGGTTTTTTATGGGTATGTTCGCCCGTTTGTTCTCCGGGTTCGTTCGTTTGTCTGTCCCGTTTAAGGTTAAAATTTAAGGTTAAAGGTTTTGGTCAAATAATAAAATTGAGAAAGGAAATGCGGAATGTGTCAAAGCGACAACAACCCGACCATAGAGCAGACAACAGCCGAAGTATTGTCAAGAATTTCAATAACGGCCGGGAAACAGACTAAAGTCAACTCAACTTGAAATTTAATACATGTGTTCACCTATGATATGATATTTCTAATTTTAATGAGTTGACCCCAACTTCACGGTCCACTGAAGATAGAAAATGATAGTGCGAGTGTACTATGGAAACATTGTTGTGCACTACTAATATATCCATAAAAAGGAACCTGTGTGATGTCCCGTAATGGTGGGCAAATAGGACCCCCCCCTCAAATAGCGATAAGGTGTATGAAACATCACGTGTACCAAACGATTTCATTTGCACACAAAATCTACAAACAATTGTCATTTTGGCTTACATCCACAGAACAAATGCTGAGATGTGTGATAAAAATAAATCTATCGACAAAGAGATTTTAATGGACTGTTACACAGTGGCGGATCCAGAGGGGGGCGTAGAGGGCGTACTTTGTTTGCACTTTTTTTTTTTTTTTTTGTAAAATGATTAATCAGTCTAGACTTCGTAAACTTTGCCGTGTTCTTAATTTTTATGCGACAATTCTTTACTTATGAAGATCTTTTTCGCTCGTGTTTGCTGTAATATATTATTGATTATGTCAAAGTTATATGATTCGCTACGGTGGAGTTGATCAGTACGTCGAAAAAACGTCACTTAGTCATTTTGAAATTCAAATTACAGTAACACATTACTAACAAGATGACAAGCATGACGCCTTCAAAGCGACAAAGTATTGAGCAAGAACGTTTTGACTTCTATTTCACAATTCCACCCAACAGAAAGTAAAACTCTATTACACTCTAATAAAAAAAAGTTCCGCAGCAATTTTATTAACCTACGAACATGTTTAACCCCACACGCCCCCAGCCCATTGATAACATTGCTGAATAGTGATCCCCGGTCAGTAAGCCTTAGATATAGATTTAAAGTCTAAGATACGGACCTTTTGATTTCAGGGGGCAGTCTGAGATATTTTAGAGAAAACATTCTGACCTTGATTTTGCGTTAAAAATTCTGGCTGTATTTAGATTGAACACAATCATCTTGTCCACTTTTATGCTAGGGGAAAAACTATTTTAGCAGAACTATTTAAGCATTACATGAACATTATGAATATTATAGAGACAAACTCAAGATAGATTTGATATGAAATTTGTCCTAACCGATTCCTCGTTATTACCTTAGAAATATTTTGTAAAGGCATTTGTGTGGCATCCGGGGTGACCTTGTTTCATTTTATTTATAATATATAGATTTGCACTTTGTTATACTTTGAGGAATGATCCGTTTCTGAAAGAGAGTTAAGAACTCCTGGAACACTTACATCTGATGGAAATCACCTTTGTCAACAGTCTAATGAACGACATCAATACATCATTATAACTATTAAAAGAGATATCGACGCTCTTATACTAGACGTAGAAGATAATCCAGTGCTGGACCTCTTCACAGCGTCGACGTACAGAGACGAAATTTCAAAACTATCAGAAAAGTTTGAAAAAGAAGCTAACAAATATTTTGATTTCTTAGACATATTTTGCCAAGGCATTTGTGGGGCATCCGGGGTGACCTTGTTCTGTTTTATGTATATAGATTTGCATTTTTTTATACTTTGAGGACTGAGCGAATCAGGTGAGCTTATGAGTTTAGTATGTTTTATTTTATTGCATTGTATTATTATATGTTTGGGGAAGGTTAACTTTCTGGTAATTAAGAGCCGTCATAGCCTGGCTAGGTAATTAGGTATGCAAATGCGCACATTAACCTGTACCGATACAGGCTCCATAATGTCCTCCTTTATACGCCATACATTGTAATTCATGGTGGTGCCCCTAAATAACAGGAGGCTCATACGGAGACAAGAAGACGACAGTTGATTTGTGAGGGTGTGGATTGGAGTTTTCATTTTTTTTTTTTTAATATTTAGGCTTTTTTCTCTATTATTTTTGTATTTTGACCATTTTTCCCCCTTTTCGTTATTTTTTTCGTTATTTTCCCCTATTCCTTTATTTTTAACAATTTATTCTTGACATTGCTCATTATTTTCTATTCTTTAACCCCATGTAGATCCCCTTTCATGTGGTCTTTCGAAGTCAATGACTAAGTTTTGCGTTTTGTAAAATCTACTCACTACTATTGTACTTACCTGTAATATTTGTTTAATTTGTGTCAGTCGTTTTTTGTGTTTATAAATGCATAAAAACGGATAGAGAATAAGCCTGTTTAAATGTCAGTCAAACATAAACAAATGCTGATTTTAAAAGATTCCAGACTCCAGAACTGAATAAACAGAATGGTATATGTTGGTATATGTAAGTAAAGTATATTTTGATAACAATAGATAGTCGATACATGTGATGAAAAACGATATTTCTTATTTTACTATAGAATTAAAACTAGATGGTTATTCGGTAACATATGGAATATGATCTTATATGTTGCCCGTAGACAGTCGAGGGGCATAGGCATTAATCATCGACAACCAATAGGCAACAGGTTAATTATAACAGTAAAGGAAAAGGAAGAGGAAGTTTTGGATTGCATATTATCTTTCAAAAACGGAAAATCTCCCGATGAGACCAGAGTGACTAGCGAACACCTTAAACATGGAGGTCAAAATCTTATATACATACTAACAATCATTGTGAATTTCATATTCCAAAATATACATATTCCAACTGTTCTCAAGAATGGCATAGCTTGTCCAATTTTTAAAAGTGGTGGTAAGCCAATAGACAATCCTAATTCTTACAGAAAGATCACTGTAACCAATCCTATAGGAAAAATGATAGAAAAACTACATTTATCTAGAAACAGCAAAACTATCAGTAAAATCCAAAGTATTTTACAAAAAGGATTTACCGAAGGAGAGTGCCCTGCGATAGCTGGATTAATTTTGACAGAACTATTTATTGAGGCTATTGAAAACAACAGAAACATATTTTTTGCCTTAACAGACGCACAAAAAGCATTCGATATAGTTTGGCATGACGGATTGTTTAGAGAAATGTTTAAATGCAATATAGTTGGTGATAACTGGCTACTTTTTAAAGAATGGTACAACAACGTTCAAACAAAAATCAAATGGCAAGGACAATTTTCACATACTTTTCCAGAATTGCAAGGGGTTAGACAGGGTGGTGTATGGTCCCCTGCTGCATACAAAATATTTATTAACTCTTTATTAAAAATTTATGAAACTGAACAACTAGGTGCACGTATAGGCTCAGTTTACTGTGGAGTCCCAACGGTAGCAGATGACGTGACCCTTGTCTCAAATGATCCGTTCGAATTACAATCTATGCTCGATATCCAAATGTTTCATGCAAATAAACAAAGATACATTATCAGTAGTCAAAAATCATGTTTTCTTCAAAGAAAACGCAATGAAACTCACAGCTGGAATATCAATGGTCAAACTCTGAAAACTCCGGATACAGCAACTCATCTGGGAATTAAACGAGACAATGGGTCAAAAACTGGCACAAAAGAAGTTGTACCCGACAGAATTCAAACTGCACGCAAAACTGTCTATGCTCTAATGGGTGCTGGCCTCCATGGCCTTAATGGTATAAATCCAAAAGTGTCTCTTCATCTCATTAACTGTTATGTAATTCCAAGGTTAGTGTATGGATTGGATGTGATTTGTTTGTCAGCAAAAGATATTAAAAACCTTAGTACTTATTTCATAAAACTTATGAAGCAAATACAGCACCTACCAGAAAGAACTGCTAATACTGGTACTCTATTGCTACTAGGTCAGATCCCAATTGAAGCTGTTGTTCACAAGCGAATGCTATGTACTTTTAGGAACATTGTTGCGAATAAAAACTCTGTGGAATATAATATTGCCAATAGACAATTAGCTATCAAAAGCAAGGACTCTAAGAGTTGGTTTATAAGAATTGTTGAGCTTACTGACAAATATGAGCTACCATCTCCTCATGAGTTATTAGTCAATCCTCCATGTAAATATAAATGGAAAAAACTGGTATCGAAAGTTGTTAATTTTTTCTGGCTGGACAAACTAAAAACTGAAGCCAAAGATAAATCAACCCTAAATTTACTTAACATTGAGGATACAATTATTGGCAAAACTCATAACATTTGGTTTAGCGGGGGAGCTGAGCCGTTTGCTGTCAAACGTTGTAATATAAAATCCAAACTTGCTTGTGGAACATACACACTTCAACAAGACAGAGCTAAATTTAGCAGGCAATCCGTTAGTCCAATTTGTCAACTATGTAAGCATGAACCTGAAGATCGTGAACATTTTATAATCAAGTGCAAAGTATTGGAGGAAGTAAGGTCTCCGTTTATCGACAAACTCAGATGTTATATTCAAGACATTGCTAGTGGAATTCTATTTGATGAATTATTTCAGAGTAATAACAACTTGCTACAATTAATTGTTGACTGCTCAAAGTTTCATTTCTTAACAAATCAACAACACGTACACATTGAGAAAATTAGTGCTGGATTATGCTTTAGCCTACATCAAAAGCGTTCGTCATTGTTAGAATAGTGAACAAAATGCCTGTGATATGGAAATATAAAGGATTAGTAGAAATGAGAACTGTATTAACTGTGTAGATAAATTGTTGGTGGGATATGTACAGTGTACAAAGTATTGGTTCTATAAAGTTTTAACTAACCGATTTTTATCAGTGCACCGTTTTTATTGTGATCGTGTATATGTACAATATGAAGTGACAATTCATGGATTTTAAATAGTTAAATTCACACTGACAAAGAACAACAGTGCCAGTGGTTCATCTGATAGAGGTGGCAAATACAGGATAGGTAAAGGTAAAGACAGTATAAGGCTACGCATTTCAAAACATTGTTTTTTTTTAATTTCATAATAAAACGGAAATTTTAGCTATTCAAAATTAAGTGACGCATTTGTGTAGCTTAAATTCGTAAAAAAAATTAAAACAAATGTATAGTAAGTATTTCTTGTCATTCTTATTATGCTGTTCCTTTCCTGTGGAACTCTTAGGTACCCCCACCCCTTCCCTGTGATACTGTTAGTATCCTTCCCTTTCATTATGATACTGTTAATATCACTCCCTTTCATTGTGATACTGTTAGTATCCCTCCCTTTCATTGTGATTCTTGTTATAATTTATATTTATACAGTCCCTTTCCTCTGGTACCCTTCCCATTTTCGGACAGACTTTAGACTTTTCTGTCATTCTGTGTTTTCTCCTCTTCCGTGTGACACTGGAAGTATACATCTCCTTTCCTGGTATACTATCGTTTGTCCTGTCGTTATGTTATTATCCCTACCCTTTTTGAACATATTGTTATCTTGACAGTTATTCTGTCATTCCTTCCGTACGGTAAGTATCCCTCCACTTTCCTGGTATACTGTAGGTATCTCCTATACATTTGCTGGTCTACTCTTAAAAATGCAATTACTATGATATTATCAGTAACACCATTTACCTTCTTCCTGATAGCGAAGTATCGACATCCTTCCCTGTGATGCTGTAAGTATATCTCCGTTATCTGATCTTCTGTGAATACCTCAGTTCCTGTGATACTGTTAATATTCCTCCTGCAAAGATGACTTGGTATTAAGAATATTATTATGACCGGCTGTAAAACCGTTACCAAAGGTGGGCGTTCGTTTAACTGTACTGGATGTACATCCACAAAGCCACGTCCGGTCTCAATGATGACATTACATCAAATGCTTCTGGTACAGATAGTGCTACCTTCTCTACACGTTTCGACACTTTTCAACAACTCTTATAGTGGTCTGTAGGAAGCCTGTTTCTGGGCTAAATTCCTGTTCCTATCTCAAATACCCTCTTTTCAAGTGGCAGTCCAAATTACGCCAGCTATTCATCGGTAACGGCCTCTATTATAGGACCTACTTTTAGTATTTATTGTTAATTTGTTCTCGTCCTGAATATCCATGAATTATTTCCCACAGGACGTAAAGCAACCAACAGTTACTCGGTCAATAGTATTCCTCCCCTTTCCTGTGATACGGTTAGTATCAATAACTTTTCGCGTTATCATGTAAGTAAGTATGTATCCCTAACCCTTCCTTTACTGCTCTAAGTATCACTTTTTCTGTAATACAATATAAAAACCTCTCTCCTGTAACTAAGTCTCTCCTTCCTGGCGGACATATTTTGCTCCGTGTTTAAGGCCTAACTGCTTTTCGTTGAAGAACATCAATAAAAGTGCTTTTTTTTGTTTTTGTGTGTTTTAAACTAGTATCATTTCTTTTGTTTTATACGGTAAGTTTTTTTCTGATTCTGTAATGATTTTGTCCCTTTCATGTGGTACTATTAGTATCATTCCCCTTCCATGTGGTACTATAAGTACCATTCCCCTTCCATGTGGTACTATAAGAACCATTCCCCTTCCATGTGGTACTATAAGTACCACTCCCCTTCCATATTTTACTATAAGTACCACTCTCCTTCCGTGTGCTACTATTATTATCCCTCTCTTCGATATGGTAAGTATCCCTCTGCTTTCCTGACAAACTGTAAGTATCCCCATAATATTTCCTGTCATGCTATAAATAATCAATACCCCTTTACTGTCTTCGTGATACTGTTTACCCTCCCCTTTCCTGTCTATCCTTTCCTGAGATACTATAAGTATTCCCCCCTTTTCCCTGTCATACTATAAATCACACTAATTATCTTGTGACGTGTCATTCAGTAAGTATCCCCTTTCCTGTCACACAGTTATTACCTTTTCCCTGTGATACTGTAAGTATCAATCCCCTTTCCTGAGATACTATAAGTAACCCCCCTTTTCCCTGTCATACTATAAATCACGCTCCTTGTCCTGTCATACTATAATATCCGTCCATTATCCTATCATTCAGTAAGTATCCCCTTTCCTGTCATACAGTTTACACCTTTTCCCTGTGATACTATAAGTATCGCTCCCCTTTCCTGTCATGTAGAAAATATCCATTGTCCTGCCATCATGTTATTATCCCTCCCTTTCCGGAAATACAGTTAATTTTCATCCATTTTTATATTCTTCCTCTTCCCTGTAATACTGTACTGATCCCTTTCCTTACTTACGTACAATGCTCCAATTTGGAGGCCCAACTGTGTGCGAGTTTGACATGAAGAACAGCAATAAAAACACTGTCCCGTTGCTTTCTGTAGGTTTTTTTTTGTAAATTGCATTGCTACCAAATATCCTTTCCGTTGTCCTGTACGGTAAGTATTTATTGTCATTCTGTAACTATTCCCTTCCCTAACCTGTCATACTGTATGTATACATCCCCTGACCTGTCATCATGTAAGTATACAGCTCCTGATTTTTCATCATGTCAGTATCCATCCCCTTACCTGTCATACTGTGTGTATCCCTTCCCTTCCCAGTGATACTGTAAGTATCCATCCACAGACCTGTCATCATGTCAATATCCCTTCCATGACATGTCATCATGTCAGTATCAATCCCCTGACATGTCATCATGCCAGTATCAATCCCCTGATATGTAACATGTCAGTATCAATCCCCTGACCTGTCATAATGTAAGTATTCATCCCCTGACCTATCATAATATGTGTATCGCTTTCCTGACCTGTCATACTGTAAGTATATATCCCCTGACCTGTTATCATGTAAGTATCCCTTCCCTGACCTATCATATTGTAAGTATCGATCCCCTGACCTGTCATACTCTAAGTATTCATGCCCTGACCTGTAATCAGGTTATTATTCGTCCCCTGACATGTCATCATGTCAGTATCCGACCCCTGACATATCGTCATGTCAGTATTCATCCCATGACCTGTTATCATGTAAGTATTCATCCCATGACCTGACATACTATGTGTATTCCTTCCCTAGCATGTCTTCATGTAAGCATTCATCCCCTGACCTGTCATCATGTCAGTATCTTTTCCCTGACCTGTCACACTGTGTGTATCCCTTCCCTGACCTGCCATACTGTGTGTATCTCTTTTATGACCTGTCATACTGTTTGTTTCCCTTCTATTATCTGTCATACTGTTGTGTCCCTTCACTGACCTGTCATACTACAAGTATCCATTCCTTGACCTGTCATACTGTAAGTATCCATTCCCTGACATTTATAAAAGTGACGAACAAATTGTTTCATCAGTCTTAATGCCATTGTGAAGTCACAAAATTGAGAATGGAAATAGTGAATGTGTCTGAAAGAAGACAACAACCCGACCAAAGGCAGAAAACAGCCAAAGGTCCAAATAGGTCTTAGATCCAGCGAAAAAAATCCGCCCCCGGAAGCGCTCCAATCCCGATTTTACAGCAATATCATAAACGTTTAAAGGTATGGAACGCCGAATTCGGAATTCCAATAAAAAAGACATGTGGATTTATTGTATCCTAATATCATTAAATATAAAAACATCATCAAATAATAAGTGTTATGTTTGATAATTATTTGCATCGGCTCTGGGATCGACGGCGTGCGCATGCTCGACTATATGAAAATAAAAGGGGGAATATTTCTCATATGGAGGTCAACCAGAGCTTCCCCGAGACGTTTCAGTCACTGACACCGTAAGATCAACTCCGTTGTGGAAGACTAGGGCAGTGGTCCCGGATGTCCGCAACTCTACACAATTGTTACAAGGAGAACTGCCTACACTTGTATATGGGTACTTTGGTGAAAGTGACTTGAACGTTATTGCATACTAAAAGGGTGTTGGGGTAGAACACTACTTCGATATTAAGTTCTCGAATATTTGAAGTTTGTCTCCTTCACTGATATGGTGATCTGTACACGACTTATCATTTGCGCCATTTAATGAGCCGTAATAAATAACTTGAAGTATCATTTCGGGGTCTTTTATAGCTGACAATGCGGTATGAGCTTTGCTCATTGTTGAAGGCCGTATGGTGACCTAGAGTTGTTAATTTCTGTGTCATTTGGTCTCTTGTGGAGAGTTGTTTCATTGATAATCATACCACATATTCGTTTTTATATATACAGTTAACGATGAGGTTGTCCTCGACAAAAAAAAAATTATTACAAAAGATAAGTCCCAAAATACTTTATGAGGACGTTAGAGAGTATCCTCGCGGGTATATTTTCACTTAGGTTTAACATTAAAAAAAAATAAGAAGCTTTAATTCTTACTTCTACGTTTACTGATATACGTTTTACTAGTTAGTTTGGTGTGTTTGACAGCGAATTGACATTTTTGCCCCCAAAAAAATGTTTGCAAGTTCAATTGTTGTTTTTTTTTTATTGTTTTTGTTTCTTTGTTTGGTTTTTTTTTTAATTGTTTATTGTTTCTTTCCTTGGATTTGGGTTCGGTTTTATTTACTGTTTCTTTGTTTTGGTTTAGTGGGGTTTTTTTTATTGTTTATTGTTTCTTTGTTTATCTGTTCATAAACTATAGCATTTAATTAATAAATATTTTTTCTTTTACTTGCAGAATAACCTGTTGAAATGTATCAGTAGGAACCATGAATTGGTAGTCGCTGGAACCATGAATTGGTAGTAGCATGTAGGAATCAATTCGTCTGACTTCATATTAGATTACAGAATATTGTTCCAAGTCTTCTTTAATTATTACAACGTGGAGAGGGAAAAGTTAACAAAGGGATATTCAAATAAACCGACAATTGAATAGTGATATTTTGCACAAAAATTATTGTAGACCTCATTCAAAATATACGATGAACAAAACAAAACAAAACAAAACACGACCAAAGGACAAACAACAGTCTACAGAGAATATCACAACAGAAAACTAAAAACTGAGTAACACTAAAAACTGGCCATGATCTCAGATCCTGCTCCGAATGAGGCACTTGTTATCTGAAAATATATAATTTATGCATATGATATTATTAAATGAAAATCATTTCCAACTTCTCTTTAAACGAGTTGTCATATGAAATTATTCATATTTTAATTGTCTACGGATTCTTGTGAGAAGGTTCACATTTTAATTCAAATTCAATGTTTCTAATTTCACTAATGTGAAACTAATCGGATGTGAAATAATTGCCAAAAAGAAAACTATCCCCAAAAACTCAAATGGAGTGGATATAAGCAATAATATGCTACACTAAAGCCTTCAAACATGAGAAAATCCCATAATGTATATACTTAAGATTGTTTTAGATGTTTGTTATCATTTTTTGTCTCGCTTGAGGTTCGGAACTACTAGTGGTATGTCAATGATATTTTGTATGCAGTTATATAACCATTGGCATATCTCATTTCCATGGAGATTATTGGACTCCACCCCTTTGTCATGGTATATCGACTTTTAAAATTTTTGCTTAGTTAACATGTATTAGTTTGTGATTATGTCAGTTTAAGGGTAACCATTAGTGGTAGACCAATGTAAATGCATTAGCACATTTCCTTTCAATTTAGAATATTTGACACCGTCCCCTCAGTCATGGTCTATCGACTTTGAAACTTTTGCTTAGTTTACATGTATTAGTTTGTGATTAGATCAGTTTAAGATGAACTGCTAATGTTAAGCCGATGATATTTGGAATGCAAGTTATACTTTTCTTACACGGATCAGTTTTAGAACATCTGAAAAAAAGCATTGCGAAGGATTTTTCAGAAAACAAAGTGGAGCTTAGTCCGATCCTCATACATAAAGATTGTAGGAGATGTCGAATTTGGGGTGACAAACATATTGTCGCTTATTTGACTTCAATTATTTTTACTTAATTAAGGTAGATTCATGGTATACCGCCATCTTGGATTGTACTATCGCATTGCACAATCAGTCAAGTTATTTACACAAATCTGCAAATTTGTAGACAGATGTGCAACTGTATTGGTTAGACTGTGTAAACAAATACCAATCATTTGTGTTTAAGAAACAAGTTTTTTAAACTAAGCAATTTAAGGGGAGATAACTCTTCTATCTCATAGATTTCTTTTTATGCACTAAATTGTGTTTTTTCATTATCATTCTAAGCACATTTAGGCAATTTTCAACGATTCATTGCTTGAAAAATAGCACGGTGACCCATCCTTTTTATTATATTTTTGAAAAGAGCATACTAAAATCTTCATTTTGGCAAAGTATAAGAAAACTCTATATCGAGAAACATATACCTATGATCTACCTTAAACGTTTATATTCTTGTACCTGGTATGATTATAATTAGATGTGAAATAACGCCCCTGAAACAACAAAAAGTAATGAAAGACATATACAGACAACATATAGTATTGATGTAAAGGTCGTACGGAAACCTATTGTTGACTATAGGGTATGGTTTTGCTCGTTGTTAAAGGTCGTACGGAAACCTATTGTTGACTATAGGGTATGGGTTTTGCTCATTGTTAAAGGTCGTACGGAAACCTTTTGTTGACTATAGGGTATGGGTCTTTCCGTTGTATAAGGTCGTACGGAAACCTATTGTTGACTATATGGTATGGGTTTTGCTCATTGTTAAACGTCGTACGGAAACCTTTTGTTGACTATAGGGTATGTGTCTTTCCGTTGTTAAAGGTCGTACGGAAACCTATTGTTGACTATAGGGTATGGTTTTGCTCGTTGTTAAAGTCGTACGAAAACCTATTGTTGACTATATGGTATGGTTTTACTCGTTGTTAAAGGTCGTACGGAAACCTATTGTTGACTATAGGGTATGAGTTTTGCTCGTTGTTATAGGTCGTACGGAAACCTGTTGTTGACTATAGGGTATAGGTTTTGCTCGTTGTTAAAGGTCGTACGGAAACCTATTGTTGACTATAGGGTATGAGTTTTGCTCGTTGTTATAGGTCGTACGATAACCTATTGTTGACTATAGGGTATGAGTTTTGCTCGTTGTTAAAGGTCGTACGAAAACCTGTTGTTGACTATAGGGTATGAGTTTGCTCGTTGTTATAGGTCGTACAGAAACCTGTTGTTGACTATAGGTATGGGTCTTCCGTGTTAAAGGTACGGAAACCTAGTGTTTGACTATAGGATATGAGTTTTGCTCGTTGTTAAAGGTCGTACGGAAACCTGTTGTTGACTAGGTATAGGTCTTTCCGTTGTAAAAGGTTGTACGGAAACCTATTGATGACTAATGGGTATGGGTTTTGCTTGTTGTTGAAGTCGTACGGAAACCTATAGTTTACTATAGGGTATTGGTTTTCCTCGTTGTTAAAGTCGTACGGAAACCTGTTGTAACTAAGGGTATGGTCTTTCTGTTGTTAAAGATTGTACGGAAACCTATGTTGACTATAGGGTATTGGTTTTGCTCGTTGTTAAAGGTCGTACGGAAACCTATTGTTGACTATAGGGTATTGGTTTTGCTCGTTGTTATAGGTCGTACAGAAACCTGTTGTTGACTATAGGGTATGGCTTCCGTTGTTAAAGTACGGAAACCTATTGTTGACTATAGGGTATGGTCTTGCTTGTTAAAGTCGTACGGAAATCTATTGCTGACTATAGGTATGAGTTTTGCTCGTTGTTAAAGGTCGTACGGAAACCTGTTGTTGACTATAGGTATAGGTCTTTCCGTGTAAAAGGTTGTACGGAAACCTATGATGACTAATGGGTATGGGTTTTGCTTGTTGTTGAAGGTCGTACGGAAACCTATAGTTTACTATAGGGTATTGGTTTTCCTCGTTGTTAAAGGTCGTACGGAAACTGTTGTTAACTATAGGTATGGGTCTTTCTGTTGTTAAAGATTGTACGGAAACCTATTGTTGACTATAGGGATAGGTTTGCTCGTTGTTAAAGGTCGTACGGAAACCTATTGTTGACTATAGGTATTGGTTTTCCTCGTTGTTAAAGTCGTTTTGAAACCTATTGTTGCATACATCTACGTGATGTTTGATATTTGTCTCATTGTCAACCATACCACATCTCCGTATTTTATATTCAACAAAAGACAGGTGTTTATACAAACATCTCTAAGTCGTCTCTAATCGATGACAGTTTTAAATCGTTTAAATAATGAACACCAAAATTTTAAAATAACAAAATCATCAAAGATATGACATCGGACAATCAACGATGCGTTTTCTGACTGAAAATCTACATTATTATTTTGCAGAATTAGGCATTTTTGGGGGATCTCTATCCCTATGTTTTATCAGATATGCATCGATGAAACTATGGGAATTTTTTATATTCTGGAATGTATCTCTCTCATTCATACCTTTTTGCTCTTTCTTTATGTCTTTGGTTGGTTACTTTTATTATTTTTTTTCATATCAAAATAAAACTAAATTTAGTATTTTGGCTTCGATCATCACGGAAAAGATGGGATCTTGTCGAGGTTTCGAAGTGTGTGTATTATTTTTCTAGTTAATGTTATAAAAAGGCGAATGGGGTAATTGTGTGCAACTGTTTGGGCATCACCACTGTATGTGCATGTACAAAGACTGACTACCTTGACCAAATGCTTTTCGTCGTTGTAAGTGTTTGTATGGTTATTTTCTTGAACGAGTCTAGCGTTGATTGGTGTGGTTTGGTGTACTGTTGCAACTCTTCCGTGTAAATACCAAGCTCATAAACTCAGCAGACATGCCTTTGGATAAGTTCGGAGAGCCGAAAACCTTGCTTACAATTTGTTTTATACTGTTGTGTTGGTAAATTCGTATCCGGAGCAGAACATTATTATGTATTTAAATTCTAGATTCATACTTTTCTAGTTAAATTTAAAGAAATTTTGAAAATAAGTAAAATGAGTTTTTGATTCACATAAAAGACTACGTAATCGAAAAGTCACTTATAATAATGTTGGTTTTTTCAATGTGTTAGTTTTCTGGTGTACATGTAGTTTGAATTCATCAATGAAACATCAAGTGCATCCAACTTCTTCATTTGCACAAAATCTAAACAAAACACTAGTCCTTAAAAAGTTTCAACGTGTATTATAAGAATGATATATGATAAAAACAAATTGTCACAGCTGAACTTATCAGGAGAATAGATTATGTGACGAGCAATAAATCTATCACAAAGTCTTAATGAAGGGGAGATAACTCTTATAGAAAAAGTCTTAATGAAGCGGAGATAACTCATACCGAATATCGCCTCACTTGGAAGAATTTGGCTAGATTATTAAACAAATACATACCGATATTCTAATACATGAAAAATTGAAATCGAAATGTTTACGATTCAAAAGATTTTTATTTTTCAAATTTTATTTTTGTACTTTTGTCTATCATTTACAAGTACCTCTCAAAACAACAACTTTGACAGTGAGTCTTTATAAAAAAAATACTCCTTGAACATTTTAGTATAAATTACGGTCAATCTGTAGATAACATACATATTATTGACTTATTAAACTGTAAGTGTTTTCTTCATTGCAGAAGGTTTGTATGGTTATCTACATCAAAGTCATTTAGGCCCTTTGTCTCATGGGCAATCATTACACATCTCTTTATTTTTATTGTACAAAGTTTTTCGTGAGTGTCCTTATGTCCTTGGATTTCGTGGATGAAATCGTTTTCCCTCATTTTTGCGGGTATATGTGAACTAGGCATTTTACTTATTTAAGCGATAAGAATAAAATAAAAATTTATTGTTTTATGCAGAACTTTTAA
The DNA here is from genome assembly GCA_019925275.1 of Mytilus edulis. Taxonomy (NCBI): domain Eukaryota; kingdom Metazoa; phylum Mollusca; class Bivalvia; order Mytilida; family Mytilidae; genus Mytilus; species Mytilus edulis. The sequence goes on along the minus strand of CM034354.1, from coordinate 71,463,032 downwards.
AAACCATGAAATGAAGTATCCAATTCAATACATTTTTTCCACAATGGTCGATAATTGATTTAAACGATATTGAATTCAAAGAATCATCGATCAAGACCGATTTCACAGACATTAGTTCAACCTTAAATTGAGATCGAGTGGCCAAGTGAATAATCAATGAATGGCATTTTTTTCGAACAATGAACTTTCAATGGTATTTTTAAACGGAATGTATAATTCCATAGAAAAGTATGATACGAGTTAGATCATAAGTTTAGAAAGTAGAATTTCATCTTGTGTCATACACGTACAGCTACATCTCTCTCTATCACAGACGCCTTTAGGGCAATTGTTATTACACCATTTAAGAAGTCCGGGAGTATGACTCCATTCCGGTGTTACGGTACAAGATAGAACAGTTCCTGGTAAACAGCTCTCCTCTGTTACACTTCCGCCTCCCATCATTTGTGAAAAGAGTGAAGCCATTCCTACATCCATAGCAGGATTCCCTTTAACTGCTTTATTCCCAACGGTTCCGGTTGAAGACATTGATCCCAGATTAAAAGTATCGAATGGCATCTCTGTTCCTAATTTACCAAATGGTGAAGTATCCGACCTCTTTGGACCACCAAAAAGATCAAACCCTGATCCCGTAGGAGTCATCGTATTACCTCCAAACAAGTCTATACCGCCTTTTCCGCCAATTCCATTTCCACCCACTGCATTTAACATACCGTTACCTTCACCACCAAGACCCATACCAGGCAGTTGGGCAAGTATACCACTAAGGTCAAGGTTAATGGCCCCTCCAGGCTTATTGCCAGATCCGGGTATCTTAAGTTTTAAGTTATTTGCGGATCCAATCCCGGAATTAGTTCCGTGTCCTCCTTTACTTCCACCATGGCCGTTACTTCCAGTTCCACCTTTTCCACCATGACCTCCAACCCCGCCTTTTCCACCATGACCTCCTATTCCGCCATTTCCACCATGACCTCCTCCATTACCATGACCTCCAGCCCCGCCTATTCCACCATGACCTCCAATCCCGCCTTTACCTCCAATTCCACCATTTCCACCATGACCTCCAGTCCCGCCCATTGCAAAATGACCTTCACCATTACCATGACCACCACCATGAGCTCCATTCCCGCCTATTCCAGTGTGACCTCCTCCATTATTATGACTTCCAGCCCCGCCCATTTCAAGATGACCTACTCCATTACCATGACCTCCACCATTGCCATTAACTGTACCAAAATCAATGAAACCATGGCCCATATTAGTACCTCCTGCTCCATGACTGCCTACTCCACCATTATTTCCAGCGGCCATGTCAAATGGATTGCCAACAGGTATTCCGCCAGCTCCTAAATTATGACCATTGCCCCCATTTGAATGTGTAGCAATGTGACCATGTCCATGACCACCATTACCGTGGCCTTGACCACCAATGCCACCATGACCATTATTACCACCTAGACCTTCAATTGCTCCAAGTCCCTGTCCTGGACCCGCAGGACTGTGTACATCGATTTTCACTTGTACTGTTTCAGTTTCTATACCATGAAGAGGTGCGATTGGTGGCTCTTGTGCTTGTATTGGACCTGCTACAGAACCATCAATGGGTGATATCAGTCTTATTGGTTCAGCAAATGCATCACCTTGTATACCATGTAACGGTTGAGGAAATGTATTGCCAATTACCGGAAGTCCATTGTCGAGCAGAACTCCATCTGTTCCATCCCATATAGCTGTTCTATCGCCACCAATATTTTGAACTCCTCCAACAATGTTACCTCCCTCAGATATTAAAACCCCATTATCATGGTTACTGGGTCTAGGGGAGGGAAGGTGCACGCCGTCAAAAATAGCTACAGCACCATTACTGGCTCCAAAATTATCTCCTAAGCCTAATTCAGGGCCATCAAAAACTATTCCGTTTCCAATATCGGTCATCTCTCCTACAGTTCGACGACTGCCTCCGTCTATATGACCACCAACAGTTCCAAGAATGCCTCCGTCTATATGCCCACCAACAGCCATTCCAAGTCCGACCTCCGCGTCAAAGTTGTGTTGTTCATTTAAATTTAGTTCTCTTCTTACATTCAAACTGTTAGAATTGCCAACAACTTCACTTATAAAGGTTCTTCCTGGTCTGTCGGCTACACATTGACAATTACAGGTTAAAGGACATACACCTTCACCACAGCCAATAGCACATAAATAGTTTGTAGATTCACCATAAATCTGCGCTGTACAGGACACAGTCTGATGTTTATTACAAAAAGGTATAAGCTGTTGTTTTTCTACTGGTATCAACAAATATGGAATTAAAGCTTTAGAGAATTTGACCTTGGCCTTGGGTAGGCACTCACAGACACAAGGTTTAAAACATGGCTTCCCTTTACATAATGTCACACACTTTCTTGTTGGTTTCCCGTTGAAAACGTAATACGGGAACTGACGACATTTAGCTATGAAGTTTTTAGGACACATTCTTGGACGTTTACTGTAATCAAAATTTATTTCCGTTTCTTTCCAAACTTTGATGGCCTTTTTGGCGACCTGTATAGGAATGACTCGTGCATTGACGCCGTCCAATTTCATCTTTGGCTGAAAAATAAATAGAAAATAGTTATACTACAATATATTAAAATCTTATATATGTATGTACTTTCACACTATATCGTGTAATAATTTTGCCAAATGAGTGCGCAACGCTGTAGTGTTACTTTTCATACCATGTGCTGAACAAATCATATTTTATCATTGTTATAGAATGAAATTCAAAACAGTGTGGCTGTGGCCATTGATTGACGCGTTAAATTCATCCATTGACTGGGACAATTTACGTGAACGTTTGTCTGTAACGACCACTGTTCACGACGTACCTACGATAGACATTTAAACTGTGGGTCACCAAAGGTTTCTTAACGCCTTTAATTATAAAATAATTCGAAAATTTAATCAGGAATAACCTTTATGTTTTGATTTATATAATTGATATTAATCAAAACATCGTGTTATTTTTGATTCATTTTTCGAATTACTTTATTAAGGTGTTGAGAACCTTTGGTGACCCCATAGTTTAAGTATCTTTAAAAAGTACATAGTGAGAAGTGATCGTTACATACAAACGTTCACCTAAATTGTCCCAGTCAATGAATGAATTTAATGTGTCAATCAATGGCCACAGCCACACTGTTTCGAATTTCATTCTATGTGTTTATAAAAACTTGATACACACATCGCATAGAATATTAAAAAAAATCAAGCTCGACTTTTGATGTATATTTTCCCCTTTTGAATCTTATTATTCAAAACTTGCAAGTATTCAGATAGATCAAGAAATATTGACTCCGCTCTATCGATTGTGGAACCCATATGCTCAACGTCTGCAATTTTTTTGAAAGGAAAAGAACAAGGTACTTACATGTAACAACTTTTTTTAACAATATTATTTGTTTCATTTCTATAAACATTTGTTAGTCTCTGTTCACAACACACCTGTACGCATCGCAAAGCAGAAAAACAATGCAACATTTTAGTCTTCATTTGTGCAGTGCTTGTTAACTTTCATTTGTTTGCAGGTTGCATCGAATAAAACTCATGAATATGCATAGTGCCGGAATATATTAGTCGAATTACTTTTTATGTTCCTTTTTCAAAATGACAAAATTTTAGTAAATGAAATTAATAACGACATTTTATGAGACAATTACATATAAACAATGAATAAAATACAACGATGTACTTATCATTCTTTGATGTCATAATAACCATATTGTTTTGGACAACAATGGATTCAAACGACCCCTAAAAGCAACAAGAACAATTTACTGATCATTTGATGGTTTGAATGTGACAGTTATTTTACTTTTTACGTAATAAACGTGTTTTGAGTACAATTGCCGTATTAATATATAACACAAATTAAACGACTTATTCTGGTCCAGGCCGCTTTTTAAATTGTGACTAGCAGTTCTTCATTCAAAATAAGATTGAGAATTGAAATGGGGAATGTGTCAAAGGGACAAGCACCCGACGAAAGAGCAGAAAACAACAGAAGGCCACCAATGGGTCTTCAACACAGCGAGAACATTCCACACACCGAGGCGTTCACAAAGTTAATTTTACTGATAAGGACTATGAGAGTCATACGAAGAGGTGACATTATACCAATGATACGGCAACCCAACGTAATAACTACTGTCAAGACTATGTATAGGTCAAAATACAGTCAATACATATGTCTTCAGTATTTGACGTTTGTTGATGTGGTTTCTAAGCGTTTTTCGTTTCTGTTTTTTTTTTTTTTTTATATATACTAGTATATACATAAATAAGAACGTAGGTTTACCTGTTTGAATGGTTTTACACTTGTCTAGTGATTTTTTGGTCCCTTATAGCTTGCTGCTCGGTGTGAGCCAAGGCTCCGTGTTGAAGACCGTACTTTGACCTATAACGGTTTACATTTTTAAATTGGGACATGGATGGAGAGTTGTCTCATTGACACTCATACCACATCGTCTTTAACTATATATAGGTCAAATTAAGGTCTATATAAAATGTCAAGCTTTAAATCCTAGAAAAAATATTATAACAAATTTGAAGGCTCAAGAGTAAATATTTAATTCATAATTTGTGTATTTATGGTGTTTTTCTCGACTTGGAAGATACATTGTATTTCTATTCTTACTAGTACCGCCACACAGGCACTTGTCTCAGAATTTTTTTCCTATATACCTTACTATTAAGTTATTTAAATTCATAACCGTCATGAAGACCACACATAATGGACTATGTAAACGAAAGTATTATGAATGTCTAATGTCATTGTGTCTACTCACTTCCGCTAATAAACTAGTCTGAGACCTGGGCTGATATGCATAACACTGCTTAACTTAATATTTGTGCCGAATGGACGGATTTTTCTACATTTCCTACGATGAATTAGTACTACGATTAGATATCTTAACTTAAGTGGTTTTATCTGGGAACAGTATATCTATATATTTTTTAAAGAATGCAAACCTTTTTTTTCATTAAGAAATATTCAATAATTGTTAACCTCCGACCAAAGATTTCGGTTGAGAAATATCCCAAAAGTTTAAAAGTATCTGAAAAAAGAGGGAAGCAAAGAGAATACCTTTCGCCTTAATGATTTCCAAACAGAACAGTCAAATTCCGACTTTTAAAGTCAAGTTTCCTTCAATTAGTTCCAACAGGGTTTGTTTTCAGTCATTAAATTTTCAAATTTTAATGTCAGAAGAGTTTTTCGACGCTATCATTTAAATTAATTTTTTCTTCAAAATTTAACACTTAGATATTGGGAAAATATGCATTTAAAATATTTAGTTGCCATCTGATTGAGTCAAATATTTTTTTCCATCAAATTGGGGATAAGAATAATTTTAAGGAAAAAATCATACCCCCTTTTTTTTTTAGAGTTTAATGATCTTTCCCTTACTGGTGTGATCTGGTTAATATCAGATTGACAGTATGATTGCCCTGTTGTCTTCGAATGTCAACTTATTGTGGTATATATCAAATTTATATAGGAATCCGAAACAATAAACATGGTCACATGTTGACATTATATATACATGTTGTAAAAATATCCAAAATGACACGTTTATATTTGCGCTTGCTTTTATTTAATCGTTTTTATTTATCTAGCTGTCAGGTAGCGAGGATATATATACTAAGAACCTATATGTACGTAATTCTACGCTTCATTGTAATCAGGAGTTAGTACAACCATGTAGGTTGTATACTATTTCAAATAGTCGAGTAACGTAATATATAACGGTATAAGTTGAGTTCCAATTGACCGACTTGTGACTTGATTACAATACATGATGGTAATTTGATGATAAAACAGATTGTTTCCCTTTTTTTTTATCGTCTTCTCAGTTTGCATATTTTGCATTTAAGGATGTTCGCTGTTAAGTTTCAAAATAAATAACTTTTCATAAAACTAGTATGTATTGATAGGGAATAAATTGAGGAATGAAAATAGCAAAAACAATATAGGGGTCCATGCGCTCGTTTTCGAGATATTAGCCATTGGAATTTTGACGGGAAAATGTTCTCTCTTGATTTTTCATAGCTTTGACGTTACGCACGATATTGCGTCAAATTGGTAACGTCAAAATTCGACGTTTTACGTCGGTAATCGAGTATACTTTGTTCGTTTTGATTGTAATCATTTTTGATCGATATGGATACTTCAAAGTCTTGAATATGTACGAAATATTTGCTACTGGTAGATACGCAAGTAAATGAACTTTTCGGACTTCTGATCCGGCTTGTGTTGTATTTTTCTTTATATGTATTGTAACTTTTATTTTTTTGCTCTTTTCTTTTTAGTTTCTTTATCTCTTTACAATATTTAATTGTCTCTGTCTCGGATATGAAATTCTTTTGTTCTGTAATTAATATTTTACCTATATATATTTACAAATTACCATATGTTGTTTTTTTCACTTTAGATAATTATTCATTTTCTATTTGATTATAACTACTTTTATATATTGCAGTTCTTTAATATCGTGGTTTCTATGATTCTATCTATTTTCGAAATTTGTAATTTGGTTATTTTGTTTTGTCCTCTGATCTTAAAACATAAAATCGAACCGTACTTGTTATTTAAAAACAATGAAATATCGTTCACATATATGATAATACGAACTGCTTTCAAATTCGATGGCCTAGGAGGATGATTGGCCTAATGAGTTCATATAAAGTGATAAAAAGCATGGTAATTTTAAGACACGCTCGTGGCGAGATTTGTTCGACTCCGATGCTAATCGACAGTTATTGCATGATGTCCGGCTTCTACCTTTGATGACAGATCAATAAAATACAACAAATGTCGCTTATACATGATGTGGTGTTTAAAACCAAAACAAAGAACAAACTTTTAGAAATAATTTGAAAATACATATATGTATAGCGTCCCGAATCGAAAACGTTCAAAACGTAAGAAAATTGCTCAGTGGACAAACTTGCAAGACATTTGATTTGTTAAAAAACGAAGTCATTTCGACTTAACAGCTTATCAAAAAGTGTGTTATCGTATTGTAGGGTGAAAGCACAATTTCGAAAAAGCACTGTTTTATATGCTACAAATTAAATATTTAATAAAATGACGTTGAAACTGACAGTGTTTTTGTAAAAAGCGGCGAAATTCGACATTGGACAATCTTGCAAGACATTTTCCCGAGGCCAATGCGTTTTTATTTGCGGTGCGAGTGCTGTAAAATTCCGGATTTGAAATGGTCTATCTAAGCACATTTGTAGGAATAATTTATAAAAACAAAATTTTATATCATCTGATATTTTAAAAAGCGATAAATTTTGATAACTTACCATTTTCAGAAACCTGACAATGGCGAGGATTATTCATTTTTGAAAAAATAAATTTTTACCGTTCGATCAACACAAAAAGCAGCAATGGCGTCATAAATTATATTAGACTTTTATCATTCATGCGAATTTTCGCGGATTTTAAACTTTTTATTAGACCACAAAATTCCAGCAAAAGTTATTTTGCGAATAATTTGTTACGTCTGACACGCATATTTTTGACGTTTTGGTAATATTTGTATCATTATTTGAAATTATTATGAAAAGTTAAAGAATATTTTTAATATTTTTGTAAACAGTAATACTTGCCTAATCTACGGATATAAATTTCATAAAGCTGAACTAGTTAGTTTTCATAGAAGAGCTATTTATCAAATTGCTATGTCGCATTTCACGGCATTGACGCAATAACGTGCTTAACGTCTTTATCATTGACCAGCTAAAGTTCTCAAATACTATTAAAAAATAAATAAAATTTTATAAGACTTTTACAAATGACTTATAATTATACATGTAAAAGATTTATAAAAAGAAAAATTGGGGTTCATGGGGATATTTTTTTAAGGCATTCAAATGGATAAAACCCGAGAATTTCAAAAATCTGACAAAAATTCCAAAACATGACAAGCAGACATCCTTAACTTACAATATGAAGATATAGTATTATTGCCAATGAGACACCTATTCGCCAGAAACCAAAGGACCTAAAATTGATTAACTTAAGGTCACCAGAGACATATAATACATGTATTATATGCTTCTGAGGTCACGGTAAGGCCTTCAACAATGATAAAAATCCATATCTTGTTTAAAAAGCAATTACAGAATAAGTTTGAATTTTGTTTCAATTAACCTTCTAACTTATTTTAAAAGCTGCTATGTTACGATGTACAAAAACAATAGTTATTAACAACTAGGGTTTTGCTGTGCCTGAATAAAGTGTGTGGATAAATGTTGTTAAAACAAATAATTACAGATTTCAATAAGTTTGGTTCTAGATGACAAATATTCTTGTCGACCATTATACTTTGATGTTAGTAACATTAAACTGTACCAATTTTACTACACTTGATCTGCATTTTGTTCATATGCTCTCGAGACCACATATTTAAAAACCAAAACCTGATACAAACTTTTGCGAGCTGATAAAACCAAAAAGGAGCGGAATAATAAACAAACCCGGCCAAGAAATCAGGGCATTGCATGCGGGAGATCCTTTCATTAATCGCACATGATTCTTATTTTATTTTATATAGTACGCTTATATACAGCAGCATATGAGTCTGCGCAAAACCTAATGCTAAGAAATTTTATTAAATATACCAGACAAACTTGTGCAGTACTAGATAAATTAAAACGATAGTTATTGAGTCAAAAATAATTCCATATATCATTTGACGTTTAAGTGTAAATCAAGATACCTTCTCCTAAAATCATGTAGGAATGGATGGATACGTTTTGAATTATGCCACTGGTTCCTTTAAAGACTGCACAAAGCTTTAATTTAACACATGTTGCTTTTTTTCAAATTATTATTGTTCTAATTAAGTTAAACGAAAAAGCATTTGATGTACCAGAACGCGCTTCGAAGACGCTTTTGGCACGTAGTTTGTTGACCGAAAACACAATTATCGCCATTTGGTACCAAAATGGACTCCTCAACAATGTATAACTTGCAAATTTTTGTTATACTCCTTCCTAATTTATTTTTTCGTCTTTTATGCATGGAATATTTAAAGGGTGATGAAATTACACTGGAAAAGAATTAAGTCATAGATTTTAATTTGCATTTAATGTTCTAATCGAACGCATTACAAATTAATTGTGTTATTCTGAAGTTTGATTGGGCAATCAATTTTTATGTGTTGCTTGTTTTAATTTCGGTATTTTAAAACATTTCATTTAATTTCTTGAGGTTTTTTCACGAAAATTTAATAATTATCTACTTAATAATTAGTAATACAAGATTCTTTGATTTAGCTACAGGGAGATATTTTTTGCAAAAAAAAGTGCGTAAAAGATGTAACATAACTGTATGAGGGAGGGGGTATTATAGGGGATATTACTGCAATCAAACCAAATAGTGCACTTTTGTTGAAGAGTAAACTGAAAAGAAAAATCCTAACTTGGTTCAAGTTTCTGTGTGAAAATATAATAAATAGTGCCCTCCCCTCCCCCCCCCCCCCCCCCCCCGAAAATAAAAACTTCTGTAGATAAGTGTTCATTGTACTTCCTTTTCAAATATAAGTGGTTCAAAATTAGCAATGTCTTTATAGATGAAATAAGATTTTACCTCTTGAATACATATCTACAGAAGTTTTTGTTTTCGGGGTGGGGTAGCATTATTTACTAAAGAGCAGATAAATTTATTTTGTAAAACATACAAAACTGGAGAAACGCTTACTAGTAATCTAATTTTTACCTGATTTTTCTTGTATTTTAATGAAAAATAAAGTATCATAAACTGTTCTTTGATCGGGTTGTTTACTCTCTGTCACATTCCCCATTTCCATTCTCAATTTATAAATTAATATGTAATGTTTGAATAATGAAGTAATATTCTTCATCTACAAAGACTTAATATGAAAGATTAATGTAAAATACTCACATATGGAGCAGGGACATTTCCTGGAATGTTTCCAAATCTCCTCAAATTATTGAAATTCTCTCCAATACGTCCGCGTTTGTTCCAATTATACGAGGGCTGCTGTATTCGTCTCGGACCATAATATTTGTTCAAAACTTTACGGTAAAATGACTTGCTTATTGGTCTTAATCTGTGACATTCTATAACAAATATCAAAGTCTGTAACATCAAAAGTCCAAACAATTTCATTTTAAAATTTGTACTTTTAAACAGCAACACTGGACATTGAAATGGCCCAAGACAACCAGCACCTCAGATGAAACGGACACTAGTTCTGATTAGAATATAAAATAGTAGAATAATTATGATTAACCTGACATGTTCATTCATCTGTACAAACAATCACATTAAATATGACAAAAATCCGAAAACAAACGGAATGTCACATAGCTTTATCAATGATAACTGTCTAATTATACGTTTATCGATACACACCAAGGGAACGAGTTAAAATGGTGGCACATGTACATGTTTTATGGTTATTTTTAAAATAACCAATATTGTTCGGATGTGTTTATATATTTAATGATATTGTTTTAATATATGGTACATGTACATATTATATGTTTTTTAACAGCAAATATTGTTCGTATGTATTTTAATATTTATTGTTATTGTTTTAATATGTGGTACATATACATGAGTCAATAAACAGATTTATGGATAGACAAAGAATTGCATACTACGCTAGATTAAAAAATCTGCCCAATAATCGGCTGTCTAAAATTATCCTAGATGAAATTATATTTGTTAAATGTAATGAATGGAAATATATCGAAAATATCGAAACTATTTTACAGACTGCGGGTCTTGACCATTATGCAAATGGAAACATAAACGTTAACACCTTTAATAAATTTTATGGTAACGAAACGACCAATACTCAACTATGTAATATTTTAGGAAAGAGTAGCCTAAACTTGTACCAATACTTTGTGGTTGTTAGTCGTAAGCAGCCGTATCTGTCAAATGTTGACGACTTCCGCTCAACAAGGCTAAAATTTTTGACAAGAACGAATTGTCTGCCTATAAATGCAACGCTTCAACGAATGAATCTGACAACAAATAATGAATGCCAGCTATGTTCCTCAAATGCGATTGAGAATATCTTTCACGTTATGTTAGATTGTTCTTTTTTCTCGGCTATAAGAAAAAGAACAAGTACTAACATACAAGCATGTTTCGAGAATTTAAAAATGGATATCTGTTTTTCAGAGTTGCCACCCTTATCACAAATACAGTTCATGATAGGTGATCTGGGCTACTTGTATTATCCAGACTTAGGTAATAGTTTAGATAAGATCGTTAAAAAATACCTTGTAGACGTAATGAATGAACGTTCTTTTCAAATTGATAAGATTTCCAATGTATAATATCTTGAACTGTGTGTGAACGTTTTTAGTTTTAAGTTTGATTTTTTTTTTCTTTTTTTTTTTAATCTTTTATGGATGAAAGATTTTAAAGTATTTATGCATATGAAATTGTCACTGTAATGTACTTTTACGAAATAACCAATTTATTATGATATTTTAGCGTTAATGTATTTATAAGACTTATAAAGCCTTTTGCAAGTATCTTATATCATTTTTACTACAATCATATAATGTTGTTTGTAAATACTATGATGTGCATGTTTGATGACGCAGGTGTCAGTACCCCGCTGGCGCTTGCCCCCGTTGTAAAGGGGTAGTTTCACAATAAAATATATATATATATATATACATATTATATGTTTTTTAACAGCAAATATTGTTCGTATGTATTTTAATATTTATTGTTATTGTTTTAATATGTGGTACATGTACATGAGTCAATAAACAGATTTATGGATAGACAAAGAATTGCATACTACGCTAGATTAAAAAATCTGCCCAATAATCGGCTGTCTAAAATTATCCTAGATGAAATTATATTTGTTAAATGTAATGAATGGAAATATATCGAAAATATCGAAACTATTTTACAGACTGCGGGTCTTGACCATTATGCAAATGGAAACATAAACGTTAACACCTTTAATAAATTTTATGGTAACGAAACGACCAATACTCCACTATGTAATATTTTAGGAAAGAGTAGCCTAAACTTGTACCAATACTTTGTGGTTGTTAGTCGTAAGCAGCCGTATCTGTCAAATGTTGACGACTTCCGCTCAACAAGGCTAAAATTTTTGACAAGAACGAATTGTCTGCCTATAAATGCAACGCTTCAACGAATGAATCTGACAACAAATAATGAATGCCAGCTATGTTCCTCAAATGCGATTGAGAATATCTTTCACGTTATGTTAGATTGTTCTTTTTTCTCGGCTATAAGAAAAAGAACAAGTACTAACATACAAGCATGTTTCGAGAATTTAAAAATGGATATCTGTTTTTCAGAGTTGCCACCCTTATCACAAATACAGTTCATGATAGGTGATCTGGGCTACTTGTATTATCCAGACTTAGGTAATAGTTTAGATAAGATCGTTAAAAAATACCTTGTAGACGTAATGAATGAACGTTCTTTTCAAATTGATAAGATTTCCAATGTATAATATCTTGAACTGTGTGTGAACGTTTTTAGTTTTAAGTTTGATTTTTTTTTTCTTTTTTTTTTTAATCTTTTATGGATGAAAGATTTTAAAGTATTTATGCATATGAAATTGTCACTGTAATGTACTTTTACGAAATAACCAATTTATTATGATATTTTAGCGTTAATGTATTTATAAGACTTATAAAGCCTTTTGCAAGTATCTTATATCATTTTTACTACAATCATATAATGTTGTTTGTAAATACTATGATGTGCATGTTTGATGACGCAGGTGTCAGTACCCCGCTGGCGCTTGCCCCCGTTGTAAAGGGGTAGTTTCACAATAAAATATATATATATATATATATATACATATTATATGTTTTTTAACAGCAAATATTGTTCGTATGTATTTTAATATTTATTGTTATTGTTTTAATATGTGGTACATGTACATATTTTATGGGGATTTAACAACAAATAGTATATGTTTTAATATTCAATGTTATTGTTAATATATAGACTCTCTGTAACTCTGTGCGGAAGCCGATAAGGGCAATTCAAAAATAAAATCGTTTATTTGGTCATATTCACGTATTTAACATGGAAAGAATCGACAGAAAATCAATATGAAATCTTTATTGGACTAACGGGCATCTTTTTTGTAAAAAAAAAAGTCATAGTAATAAAATTGAGGAATATGTCAAAGAGATAAACAACCCGATAAAAGAGCAGACAACAGCCAAAAGAAAACAATGGGTCTTCAACGCAGCGAGGAAATCCTACACCGGAGGTAGTCCTCAGCTTTATATACATGCATCGCTCATTCTAGATGCAACCATCATTAAATTGATATAACTTAACGTAAAATATGTGTTAGTTTTTTCTTAGGAAACTATTAAACACAGTCATGTTCATTTTAACCACAAAATCACGGATTGTAGCAAGAACCTTTATGTATTGTTGCACTTTTCGTACCTGAGATGACGGAGTAGCTTACAATTGACTTGATTAAATGTCAGAACACTAAAACAGACATGTTATTATTGATAAGAAAGGCATGTTTATTGCTGTACCTGTTTTAACATGTACAAACATATATATTAACAAGGTGGTCACTTAAGGTCAAAAGGTTAACTAATTGATAAATGTTTTATTTATGAGTTACTGAACTATAGATTTTGAATTTATCACTATAAATTAACTTCTTGGAACTTTTTGGATTTCTGATATTAAAAACTCAAAGATTTAATACTCTTAAACATTGTCTTGAGCATTTGCACGATTTGAAAAAAAAGATGTGTTGAACTTTTTTGCCTAAATGAATTTATTCAAAATATTAACTTTGAAGCTTAAATGATCAGAAAAAAACCTGGATAAAACAGTTATGTGTGGTGTTAGTACTTTATTACTCTATTTTAAAAATTGAAGCCAAATAGTATCATGACCAATTTCCAACGGACTTTGTTTATGTTATCCATGCCCACCGTCATTTTGCAGCAACTTTTTAAAATTTTGAAAGCCTTTTCGAATAATTCTCTAGAAAATATTTCAATAGGTTTCAAAATTTATATTGTAAATATAACCACTGCAGTTATTTATAGATAAATAAAAAAATATATTGTACCCTTACATCCAATCACGGCGCTCCTAAGTTGACTTCCTTCACCTGTCTTGGGTACACAAAAGGCCAACCTAATGCTGGGAAAATGTAATAGTACCGTTTTCCCTGAAGCTAACTAGGGTTATGTTTAAACAATGTATTATTCGTAAACTTTTGCAGACATTTTATACAATTATAAAATCTTCAAATACAGATATTTTTATGATTTTAATTTGTCTTTAAAAAATTGATTCATAAGCTATAAACTTTTCAACATTTTTGCTATTTTAAATTGTTCTTCCCTCAGTTCATTTTTATAAGTAAGTATAGCAAAAAATGTGCCTCTGATAATGCTGTTACAATTATTGCCGCAGATTAGGGAGGATTTTAAAACGTTCACAAACGAGTAAACACCGTCCCCAAATTAAGTGACTGTAATTCGGTAATTGGCGATGGTTGTTGTTTATTATATCTGTTTTTCAGTTATTGTTTTGTCATACATTAGTCCATTACGTTTTATTGTTTGAAATGTATCATATTTTCTATCTTCATGTCAGGTTTTTTATAACATAATATGCGGTATTATTGTTTGAAATGTATCATATTTTCTATCTTCATGTCAGGTCTTTTATAACATAATATGCGGTATTATTGTTTGAAATGTATCATATTTCTATCTTCATGTCAGGTTTTTATAACATAATATGCGGTATTATTGTTTGAAATGTATCATATTTTCTATCTTCATGTCAGGTCTTTTATAACATAATATGCGGTTTTATTGTTTGAAATGTATCATATTTTCTAACTTCATGTCAGGTCTTTTATAACATAATATGCGGTATTATTGTTTGAAATGTATCATATTTTCTAACTTCATGTCAGGTCTTTTATAACATAATATGCGGTTTTATTGTTTGAAATGTATCATATTTCTATCTTCATGTCAGGTCTTTTATAACATAATATGCGGTATTATTGTTTGAAATGTATCATATTTCTATCTTCATGTCAGGTCTTTTATAACATAATATGCGGTATTATTGTTTGAAATGTATCATATTCTATCTCATGTCAGGTCTTTTATAACATAATATGCGGTTTTATTGTTTGAAATGTATCATATTTTCTAACTTCATGTCAGGTCTTTTATAACATAATATGCGGTATTATTGTTTGAAATGTATCATATTTTCTATCTTCATGTCAGGTCTTTTATAACATAATATGCGGTTTTATTGTTTGAAATGTATCATATTTCTATCTTCATGTCAGGTCTTTTATAACATAATATGCGGTATTATGTTTGAAATGTATCATATTTCTATCTTCATGTCAGGTCTTTTATAACATAATATGCGTATTATTGTTTGAAATGTATCATATTTCTACTTCATGTCAGGTCTTTTATAACATAATATGCGGTTTATTGTTTGAAATGTATCATATTTTCTAACTTCATGTCAGGTCTTTTATAACATAATATGCGGTATTATTGTTTGAAATGTATCATATTTTCTAACTTCATGTCAGGTCTTTTATAACATAATATGCGGTTTATTGTTTGAAATGTATCATATTTTCTACTTCATGTCAGTCTTTTATAACATAATATGCGTATTATTGTTTGAAATGTATCATATTTTCTATCTTCATGTCAGGTCTTTTATAACATAATATGCGGTTTATTGTTTGAAATGTATCATATTTTCTAACTTCATGTCAGTCTTTTATAACATAATATGCGGTATTATTGTTTGAAAGTATCATATTTTCTAACTTCATGTCAGGTCTTTTATAACATAATATGCGGTTTATTGTTTGAAATGTATCATATTTTCTAACTTCATGTCAGGTCTTTTATAACATAATATGCGGTTTATTGTTTGAAATGTATCATATTTTCTATCTTCATGTCAGGTCTTTTATAACATAATATGCGGTATTATTGTTTGAAATGTATCATATTTTTTTCAGTCTTTATACATATATGGTATTATTATAGTTTATTTTTTAATTATTCATTTTTTAACTTCATTTCGGTATTATTTTTAAATTATATTTTTTATTATGCTTTTTTAACATATAATATTTATTTTTAAGATCTATTTTCTAACTTAATGTCGTTTTTATAAATAATATGTATTATTGTTTAAATTCATTCATTTTTATTTAAATAATATGCGGTATTATTGTTTGAAATGTATCATATTTTTATTCATTGCAGGTCTTTTATTATATATGCGGTTTATTGTTTGAAATGTATGTATTTTCTATTCATGTCAGGTCTTTTATAACATAATATGCGGTATTATTGTTTGAAATTATCATATTTTCTACTTATGTCAGGTTTTTATAAATAATATCGGTTTATTGTTTGAAATTATATTTTCTATTCATGTAGGTCTTTTATAAATATATGCGGTATTATTGTTTGAATGTATATTTTTTATCTTCATGTCAGGTTTTTATAATAATATGGGTATTATTGTTTAAATGTATCATATTTTCTAACTTCATAGTTTTTATAACTAATATGGGTATTATTGTTTGAAATTATCATATTTTCTCTTAGCATTTTTATAACATATATGCGGTATTATTGTTTGAATGTTCATTTTTTTCTTATTCAGGTTTTTATAATAACTATATTGTGTTTATTTTTAATTTTATTTTTAACAAATAGTTTTATATAATTACGATTTTTTTATTATTTTTATTCATTAGGTTTTTTTAATATAATTTATCTTTATTGTTTTTAAATAATATTTTATTTTGATTTTATATTTATCGATTAGTTTTTTAATAATATTTTATTTTTGAATTATCATATTCTATTTTGATTATATATTACTTATGTTTAAAACATATTCATTATGTAGTTTTCTATTGTATTTTTTAATAATATGTATTTGGTTATATTTCTATATGTTTTTATATATTATTTTGTTTAAATATTATTTTTTGATTTCTATTTTTTTATGTATCTTTTTACTATTGGTTTTTAAATTATCTATTTTTTGATTTATTATTTTTTTTTATACATATTCATTTGTTTTATATTATCGTATTTATACATTTCTTATTATTTTAATCGTTTTTTTTATTCATTTTTATATCGGTTTTTTTAGTATATTTTATTCATATTTTATACTATATTATTATTGTTTGAAATGTAATTTTATTCATGTCAGGTCTTAACATAATATGCGGTATTGTTGAATGTATCATATTTCTACTTCATCAGGTTTTATATTATGGGTTTATTTTAATTCATTTTTAACTTTCGGTTATATTGAGTATTATTTTTATCATTTTTTATACATTGTATATTTGTATTATTTTTATTTCATATTTTCTAGCTTATTGTTTAAATTATTTTTTCTACTTTCAGGTCTTTATACATAGCGTTTATTGTTTGAAATGTATATTTTACTTCATGTCAGTTTTTAACATAATATCGGTATATTGTTGAATGTATCATATTTTCTATTATGTCAGGTTTATAACATAATGCGGTATTTTGTTTGAATTATTATTTCTTATGTCAGGTTTTTAATAATATGCGGTTTTTTAATTATCATATTTTCTATTTTCAGGTTTTTATACTATATGTAATGTTGAATTTCTATTTTCATCTTATTTAATATGCGGTATTATTGTTTGAAATGTTATTTTCAACTTATACATTATAACTATTGGTATTATTGTTTGAAATGTATCATATTTTCTAACTTCATGTCAGGTTTTTTAAACATAATATGCGTTTATTGTTTGAAATGTATATATTTTTAACTTCATGTCAGGTCTTTTTAACATATATGCGGTATTATTGTTTGAAATGTATATATTTTCTATCTTATGTCAGTCTTTATAACATAATATGCGGTATTATGTTTGAAATGTATCATATTTTCTAATTCATGTCAGTCTTTTATAACATATGCGGTATTATGTTTAAATGTTATTTTTTCTAACTTCATGTCAGGTCTTTTATAACATAATATGCGGTATTATTGTTTGAAATGTATCATATTTTCTAACTTCATGTCAGGTCTTTTATAACATAATATGCGGTATTATTGTTTGAAATGTATCATATTTTCTATCTTCATGTCAGGTCTTTTATAACATAATATGCGGTATTATTGTTTGAAATGTATCATATTTTCTAACTTCATGTCAGGTTTTTTATAACATAATATGCGGTATTATTGTTTGAAATGTATCATATTTTCTAACTTCATGTCAGGTCTTTTATAACATAATATGCGGTATTATTGTTTGAAATGTATCATATTTTCTATCTTCATGTCAGGTCTTTTATAACATAATATGCGGTATTATTGTTTGAAATGTATCATATTTTCTATCTTCATGTCAGGTCTTTTATAACATAATATGCGGTATTATTGTTTGAAATGTATCATATTTTCTAACTTCATGTCAGGTCTTTTATAACATAATATGCGGTATTATTGTTTGAAATGTATCATATTTTCTATCTTCATGTCAGGTCTTTTATAACATAATATGCGGTATTATTGTTTGAAATGTATCATATTTTCTAACTTCATGTCAGGTCTTTTATAACATAATATGCGGTATTATTGTTTGAAATGTATCATATTTTCTATCTTCATGTCAGGTCTTTTATAACATAATATGCGGTATTATTGTTTGAAATGTATCATATTTTCTAACTTCATGTCAGGTCTTTTATAACATAATATGCGGTATTATTGTTTGAAATGTATCATATTTTCTATCTTCATGTCAGGTCTTTTATAACATAATATGCGGTATTATTGTTTGAAATGTATCATATTTTCTAACTTCATGTCAGGTCTTTTATAACATAATATGCGGTATTATTGTTTGAAATGTATCATATTTTCTATCTTCATGTCAGGTCTTTTATAACATAATATGCGGTATTATTGTTTGAAATGTATCATATTTTCTAACTTCATGTCAGGTCTTTTATAACATAATATGCGGTATTATTGTTTGAAATGTATCATATTTTCTAACTTCATGTCAGGTCTTTTATAACATAATATGCGGTATTATTGTTTGAAATGTATCATATTTTCTATCTTCATGTC
Organism: Mytilus edulis; assembly: GCA_019925275.1. NCBI lineage: Eukaryota > Metazoa > Mollusca > Bivalvia > Mytilida > Mytilidae > Mytilus > Mytilus edulis. Next base: position 71,443,804 of record CM034354.1, on the reverse strand, counting down.
AGGTCTTTTATAACATAATATGCGGTATTATTGTTTGAAATGTATCATATTTTCTATCTTCATGTCAGGTCTTTTATAACATAATATGTGGTATTATTGTTTGAAATGTATCATATTTTCTAACTTCATGTCAGGTCTTTTATAACATAATATGCGGTATTATTGTTTGAAATGTATCATATTTTCTATCTTCATGTCAGGTCTTTTATAACATAATATGCGGTATTATTGTTTGAAATGTATCATATTTTCTAACTTCATGTCAGGTCTTTTATAACATAATATGCGGTATTATTGTTTGAAATGTATCATATTTTCTATCTTCATGTCAGGTCTTTTATAACATAATATGCGGTATTATTGTTTGAAATGTATCATATTTTCTATCTTCATGTCAGGTCTTTTATAACATAATATGCGGTATTATTGTTTGAAATGTATCATATTTTCTAACTTCATGTCAGGTTTTTTATAACATAATATGCGGTATTATTGTTTGAAATGTATCATATTTTCTATCTTCATGTCAGGTCTTTTATAACATAATATGCGGTATTATTGTTTGAAATGTATCATATTTTCTAACTTCATGTCAGGTCTTTTATAACATAATATGCGGTATTATTGTTTGAAATGTATCATATTTTCTATCTTCATGTCAGGTCTTTTATAACATAATATGCGGTATTATTGTTTGAAATGTATCATATTTTCTATCTTCATGTCAGGTCTTTTATAACTTAATATGCGGTAATATGTTCGGCCATTATGTTCTTTTTTTTTGGAAATTTTTTTAATTTTGTCATTGTCTCTAAATGAATATACCTTACAAATTCTACATATGAAATTAAAATGTTTTTTTTTGTTTCAGAGATTTAGATGACGGTGTGGATGATGTTTGCAATAGAGAATAAGGGGAACAGAAATATAAAGAAATAAATAGATAGAAAAAGAAAGTACAAAAAAAGAATAAAGGAACACTTTCAATAGAATGTTTGAATTGGTTAAACTTGTCATTCTTTTCCATTTCGATTTCTCTCGTTGACCGGATGACGAACATGGCGGACCCACTTTTCTAGCTGCAGAGGAAAACTGTGTTATTTTACTGTTTTAGTCATACCATTTTATATACACATTGTTTTATTAACACCACCTCTACTCCAAAACAATCGTTCATGTTACCTGAACATTAAAACTTTTATATTTCACCTGGAAAGCTACGAATCGTGTGTTAAACCGGCATCTGCTGACGACGCCATCTTGAGTTTTTTGGTAAATTGATATTTACGCATATATACTCCACATTTATTGTGTCTTTGTCTTACCGGACTTTATAAGCAACCCTTCCATAGAACTATTTTTACCTTTTAACAGATTTTATAACATTTTTAAATGAATCTGTTCTTTTAGTCTTAGACATTTTTTAACTTTTTTAAAGTTTCGTTTTACTGCTCATAATTTTTACTGGTTTAACCGTGTGTAGTAAATTACCTATCATCGATATCCATAGTACTACCTCTCGATATATATCACTCATCTCCATCGAAAAGTAAATAAACAATAATGGAGATAGCAAGAAGAAGGAGTGACCGAGTCAAAACAAAACGCTCAGCCTATACCCCTGCCAAGACAGCACGTAAAGCTGTAACTGTTACCTCAACTAGTGACAAGTCATATATCGTCGATACTTCCGATCACTCAGCTGAATATGCTCTAAATAAAAACAAAGCAATTCGTCAAAAACTTGATGCCTCAAATCGAACATTCTCAGTAGTACCTGAATTTAGTCCTGGTAACTTGGTGCTTACATTCACTGCCGGTGCTTATGAGGAATTCAAAATCGTGTCCCTGAGTGTGCTTCAAGGTCAGGGTCTCTCAATAAGAAGGACTAATACCACTGACATAAATAAAGCAGTAGTCTCTGAATCTGTCGTTGTCAATGATGCACAGAACAAACTTTATGTATTAAACTTTTACAATACCTCGTCAAAAGTAGTTTTGAATGGTAATCAGCTACATATGTCAGTTTTTATTTCGTCAACCCTACCTGATATCTTGAATGTATTAGACCACAATAAGGATTTCATAGCAATTAACAGTAAAATCAGACATTGTTGCACAGCATATTTGAATTCAAATCAGGCCAGTTGTATGCAAACTACAGACATTAATACTAGTACTCAACAAGATCAGTGTCAACATTCTAATCAAAATAGTGCTTCTGCATCTTTAAAGACAATAATAAATACTTCTGATCAACTAAATGACTACTGTCCTACATGTGAAAATCTTTGTAGTTCTGACGATAAGGCAGTTGAATGTGAGATCTGCAATAAATGGCTACATTATAAATGTGAAAATCTAACCGATAAGGAGGTTGACGAGATAGAAAACGATTTAACTCTTCAATACAATTGTAACAGCTGCAAAACTTTAAAAACATTGCAATTAGATCTACTTGCTCCTCAACTAAAACATGCACCGGAAAACATTGGTACCCGACCAACCACAAGTATTCGGTCACGTTTAGAAAGTAATGATATTTCTACAAACTTGAGTCATCCCACTGCTATGGGCTCCACTCCGCCACGTTTAAATAACTGTAACTCATATCCTATTCCTGTGTCCATCAGTGCCACTCCAACAACAACGTGTAATAACACTAACATTTTAGAAGAGGAAATAAAACATTTAAAATCTCAACTTGGACTAAAAGATAAGCAACTGAAAACCAAAGAATCACTCATTTGTAAACAAGATTCTGAAATAAAACTAATGAAAAAGGAATTGGCTACTAACAGAGCCCTCACTATTAAATTAGAGCAAGATAAAAAGGATCTTGAACATTCATTATTGATTCAACAACAAAAACCCAACAATACGGTACATGAACCATCTGCATCTAATCGAGAAGATAATGCTAGATCATATGCCATGGAACAACGTGTGCGTTCATTAGAATTCGAACTACTTAAACAAGATACCGTATAGCGGGTTATTTTCGCGGGTGTAAAATTTCGCGATTTTCATTGAACAAGGTATACGAAATATTTTAGCAGTTATTATTTTGGCGGATGAAAACTTTTATTAATACCTTTGCATGTACACCTTTAATTTGGCGGAATTTATTTTGGCGATTTTCTTCTATCCGCGAAAATAAGCGAAAATTTACACCCCGCGAAAATAACCCGCTATACGGTAATAAAATTTCAAATTTAGCTGATAAATTCATTGACTTTAAAATAGATAATGGACGTAAACAACCAAGAATAAGAAAAAAGAAACAAAAAGTGTTTAACAATCAAACTGCTGACCAGTTTAAGTATGAGAATCCTTCAAATGACTCTTGTACAAATATTTTATTTGACTCTGAACTTGAAATGCGCGATGACGAGGCAGGAGATGAACAATCGCCCAGTCATAGTATATCATATAATGAACAGTCGCCTTTTTTAGGCCATACTCGTGCGCCGAAAAGACACCTGCCACATATGAACTACTCTCCACCAAAGAAACCAATGTACCACCCTCCTCCGACAAGACAGAGAAATCAGAATCATGTTCGTCAATCAAATGTCCTTCGACAATACCAAGTGATCCCGAGATTTCAGAATCAGAGTCATCAATCTCACCTATCGAATCAGCCAAGAATTTAACTACACATATGTTAAATATTTTATCTTTTAACATTGAAGGTCTGACCTCTAATTTAGTGTATCTTTATAAACTTATTAAAAGATCAGATATCATCTTACTTCAAGAGCACTGGCTCTATAGTCATGAGAAGGATAATTTGTATTCTAATTTTATAGATTTTAACTGTCATATTAAGTGTTTTGACGATGGAATTATTGATGATGTAGTTGATAGAAAACGTGCACATGCTGGGGTCGCAATTTGCGTAAACAATAAATATAGTCCATATTTGGAGAAACTACCTGATGGAAGTAATAGAATTGCCGCAATACGTTTGAACTTTGAAGTACCTCTGGTGATTATTTCTGTATATTTACCTTCTCGTAGTATTAATTATAGTCGTGATGACTATCTTTCTGTATTAGACGAACTTATCGAAATTGTCACAAAATATAGAGACTCTGCTAATATTTTAATTGGTGGTGATATGAATGCCTCAATTTTCAGGAATCATCCTAGAGATAATGATTTTAAAAACTTTCTACGTAATAATAATCTACGTATTCCTGACAACTGTGTTGAGCGTAGTACATTTTATCATTTTAACAATCGTGATGAGTCACAAATTGACTATTTTATTCAGAATTTTGATATTATTAATACATACTGTACGTATAGCCGTGAATCAGCTAACACCTCTACTCATGATCCGATAATGGTATCAGTTATAACAAAAACGTCAGATAAACCAAATGCTATTCCAAAAAACAATCATTTGCAGCGTATTAATTGGAATAAGATTGATAAATGTGAATATCAGCGATTATTGGAATTAAACTTACAGTCAAAAGTAACTGAAATAGATAATCTATCAATTGAAAACTTTGATGAATTTGTGTTCTCTGCTTGTGAGATAATTACTCAAACTGCTGATTCACTTCAACCTCCTAAAAGTAGAAAACGTGGGAAAAATAATAGATGCTGGACTCCGAATATGACTGAAATTTTAAACCGTAGTAAATATCATTATTGGATGTGGAGACAAGAGGGAACATCAGATAAACTAAGCATTCATTATCAACAAATGAGAATACTTAAAAAGAAACTGAGATCAGAACAAAGGAAAATAGAATCTGCTAAGAGACAGTCTAAATTTACTGATATTATGTCGCTATCTGACAGAAATGATAAAAATTTCTATACTTTAATTAACAACCAGCGTAACTTGCGCTCTTCTGTGACATCTATTTTAAAATATGACAATAAAATAATAAATACTGAGGGAGAAATTTTAGATACCTGGGCTTCATATTACGAAAAGCTAGCTACCCCGGTCGATAACCCGGACTTTGATGATACATATAAACTTATTGTGGAACAGGACATATCAGCCTTGACCGATACTTATACTAATAATAGAGATACTCTGGCCCCAGTCTCAGAAAAGGAGGTGGTACAAATTATTAATTCACTTAAGAATGGAAAGGCACCTGATGCCTCTAGAGTAACCTGTGAACATTTAAAATTTGGTGGAAAAACTCTCTCTTATGTTTTAACATCTATTATAACATTCTCATTTTCAAATCACATTATTCCAACTGTATTTAAAAATGGACTTGCTTGTCCTGTTTTCAAGAAAAAGGGGAAACCGAAAGAGGATCCTGGTTCCTACAGAAAAATTACTATTACTAATCCCGTTGGGAAATTAACAGAAAAATTACATCTTGTCAGGAATAAGGACAATATTTCCAATATACAAAGTCCGTTACAGAAAGGCTTTACTCAAGGTGAAATACCGCTTGTTGCTGCGCTTATTCTTACTGAATTACATACTGAGGCTAAAGAGAATGGGAATCCACTAATTATTGCACTCACTGATGCTAAAAGTGCTTTTGATGTAGTTTGGCATGATGGTCTTCTTCGTGAAATGAATAAAGCTGGACTTTGTGGTGACAATTGGCTTCTCTTTAAGGACTGGTATAATGGGCTGAACTCTAATATTAAATGGCAAGGACAAACGTCAAGAACATTCCTGGAATCTCAAGGTGTCCGACAGGGTGGTGTCTGGTCCCCAACCGCTTATAAGATTTTCATAAACTCTCTTCTCACTACACTCGAAACCTATCGTTTAGGTTCTCATATTGGCTCAATCTACGTAGGAGTTCCGACAGTCGCAGATGATGTCACCTTAGTTTCAAACTGTCCATACGAAATACAGTCTATGTTAGATTTACAAACTTTTCATGCTAATAAATTTCGTTATCTTATTAGTAGTCAAAAATCATGTGTATTAAACTATAGATGTGCTGACTCTTTCGACTGGTCTATTAACGGTGAAATTTTGGATACTCCGGAAAACGCAGTTCATCTCGGTATTAAACGTGATAAACTTTCCCGTTTAGGCACTAAAGAAGTTGTCCCTGGTCGCATTCAACTAGCCAGACAGACTGTCTACTCACTGATGGGTGCTGGACTTTATGGACTAAATGGAGTCAACCCTAAGGTTTCACTTCATCTTATCCGCTGCTACGTGATTCCTAGGCTTTTATATGGACTTGAGGTCATACTGCTTTCAAAAACAGACATTAGTAATATTACAATATATTTTGTGAAACTTTTAAAACGTATTCAACATTTACCGGACCGTACAGCAAATGCTGCTGTTCTACTATTAATTGGACAAATTCCTATTGAAGCAGAAATCCATAAAAGAATCCTTGGTATTTTTAGAAACATTATTGATAATGATAACTCTGTCGAACGTGACTTAGCATTCCGTCAACTTGCAATGAAAACCGAGTCATCAAACAGCTGGTTTCGTAAAGTAGTTACAATTACAGAATTATATGATCTGCCGTCACCTCATGATCTACTTGTCAACCCTCCTTCAAAGTCAAAATGGAAAAAACTGGTTAACTCCTTAGTAAACTACTACTGGATAACTAAACTAAAATCTGAAGCGTCAGAAAAATCATCTTTAAACCTTTTAAACTATACTGATGCTGAATTTGGAAGCATTCATTCTATTTGGAATACTTGTGGATCTGAACCTTATTCTACCTTACGTGCCTGTATCAAATCTAAGTTAGCATGTAACACTTATACTCTACAATGTGATAAGTCTAAATTTAGTAAACGACAAATTAGTGCAATCTGTCCGCTATGTGGAACTGAGGATGAGAATCGGTTACATTTTATCTTGAGATGCAGTAGTTTAGATAATGTGAGAAACAGTTTTATACAGAGTCTAAAAACTTTTATTAAAGATGTTGTAACTACTAAACTTTATGATGAACTATTTAGTTCCGAAATCAACACTTTACAGTTAATTATCGACTGCAGTGTATTTCATTTTCTGTCCAGAGGCGATGTTTTTAAAGTGGAATGTATTACTAGAGGACTATGTTTTAAGTTACATCAGGTGCGATCGAATTTATTGAGGTAGTACTAATAAATCAATATCAAACAGCTTAATGAATAAGTGTGCAAATGTGACAATTGATAATTTGAAATGGAGCAACGAACTTTTTAGAGTCCAATGACTTGCGCTCCAGTTTCGGTCATGTATATATTCATGGGATGTATTCATTCTCGTGTGTAAATAGAGGTGGTGGTTAATGTGTATAAACAATCAATACTAGTGCATTGGATTAACTGATAATATATATACGTATGATATTCACACTGAAAAGTGGGTCGTCTGATATAGGCGGAACAGTACAGACTAAAGTAAAGTAAAGTAAGATAACTTAATTCTTATTTTATTTTAAATCTACTGTTGAAGAGCTGCAGGCATAACGAAAGTTATGTTTGATCAATGATTTTGAATTACTAACATTTCAGTAAAGTATTTTTCAAATTGACAACGTGAAATAAATTCTGATTAATTTTGTCCTATCTCTTCGCCCTAATCTAAACGAAAGATGTTAAACTAATTTGAAGACACAAACCCTCCCTAACCTGGGACAGTGTTGTGACAGTACAACATAAGAACAATCTATAAAAATCAATTTAAAAACACCATCAAATAGATACAAATAGAAATACATCTAACAAAAAACACAGAGTGGACGTGGACGATAACTTGTCCATCCCAACAAAAACCAAAAAAAAGACACTGCGTACAGATCCGAGGGTACGCGCAGCTTTTAAGTCATGATTCATAATTATCATTAGTAGTCCTTTGAATTCATCGTATCGTTCATTTAATGCAGTAGGCAGAATCAGTATGGGAAAATAATACAAAAAAAATCTACTTTAGTTTTTACTGGAATCCCTTTAGGAAGTTAGAGTTATCTTTCTTAGTATATCACTGTTATATATCAATATATCTACGTTAAAGTGGTACTAGCAAGGAGATGCATAAAAAATATTAAATTTGATTTTTTTTTTGTTCAATCAATCAATGAAAGTAAAATAGTAAAATAATTTATCGCTTTTAGCTTATGGTTCAATTTTGTCAAAATAAAGTAAGAAACATCACATGGATGATGAGCATTGATGATGAACATTTATTGACTCTGTATGCATGTGAATTTCAATGAAATCCCTTAGCTAGATTTTGATACCGCATGCATTGTGTGTTTCAATTATTTAAAGGAAAGAAATGTTAATATTGAAAGTGAAACAAAGGTAAATCATTTGATTGATTGATTGATTGATTTGATCCTCAAAAAATAATTCTTATACAGGAAAATACAATGACTAACATATATTTTTGATCTATAATATGATATTAAACAGACATAGAAAAGATACCTAAAGATGTGTTCAGCTTTTAACTTTGGTATAGTTGGTTGTTTTCAAAGACATTCAACCATATCCCCTTTCACACAAAACGCTTGTTCCGTGTTAAAGGTTGTATTTTGACTTTGAGAAGAAGCATACCAATTAAAGATATGTTCCTCTTCTTATTTCTGCTCATGACAATATCTATCTAAAATTATTTACTCTGTTTATGATGATGTTTTGCTGAATACAAGGTTAAAAAAAAAAAAAAAAAATAACGTAAGATTAGAATTATGACTTTTTTTAATTTAAAAATACAACTCGTACGTTAATAATAAAAAAGTCAGTTGCGGTTGTTGTTCTATGCCGGAAGTCTGATACATGTACACATGTTATCAATACAGTGACGTCTATCTTTAGCACAGTTCCATGTATCACCCAGATTCAAACAATCCTGCATTGTCGTGCATTCTGAAAAAGAAGTTAAAAGCTTTTATTTTTCTTTCATTTTTTGTACATAGATTAGTTTTCTCGTTTGAATTGTTTTATATTGTCATTTCGTGGCCTTTTATATCTTACTAATCGATGAGGGCCTTGCCCATACACCTTATCGCTATTTGTCCGCCATTGCTGGAAATCACACAGGTTCCCGTAAAATTTTGACGTCATAAAACAAAATGTCTGACGCCACAATGGAAAAGTGATTGTTGTTGACGTCAAAAGTTCAAGCGGACGGGTCAGCCGGGAATAGCGATAAGGTGTATTAGTTGAAGGCCGTACGGTTACCTATAGTTGTTAATTTCTGTGTCATTTTGGTCTCTTGTGGAGAGTTGTCTCATTGGCAATCATACCACATCTTCTTTTTTATAAAGTTGAAGACCTTGCTTCATTTATAATGGAAAGTGTGTAGTTACTTGCTCATTTTTGTTTCACATGTTTCAGTGCAATCACACAATTGACTATACACAAGAAACTATACAGATTTAAAATGAACATTATTTTAGTTGTGCGGACATCGATTTCATTTTTATAGGTTGATTTATTTACTTTGTTTTCACTGAGTAGTGTACGCTAAGAACACGACACTTTTCAAATAAACGTCAAAACAATTTCCTATTTAATGATTATAATTAGATAAATAATGTATTAACAGTGTCAAATTGATGAAACAATTTCAGATCTTCGTTAATGATAGCATCTCCAGAATTTCTCATCATGATGGCATACGAAGAACACTTATTTCTGTGTTTTCCATACTTTTAATGAACTCCGTTGTGCAATCGGCAATCCTCGGGTGACTCCGCTTCTCTCCTTCTGTCCGTTAGATGAGGTACGGAATCGACCGAGTTGTGACGAATGACTTACTCTACAATCGGCAATCCTAGGATGACTCCGCTACTCTCCTTCTGTCCGTTAGATGAGGTACGGAATCGACCGAGTTGTGACGCATGACTTACTCTACAATCGGCAATCCTCGGATGACTCCGCTACTCTCCTTCTGTCCGTTAGATGAGGTACGGAATCGACCGAGTTGTGACGAATGACTTACTCTACAATCGGCAATCCTAGGATGACTCCGCTACTCTCCTTCTGTCCGTTAGATGAGGTACGGAATCGACCGAGTTGTGACGAATGACTTACTCTACAATCGGCAATCCTCGGATGACTCCGCTACTCTCCTTCTATCCGTTAGATGAGGTACGGAATCAACCGAGTTGTGACGAATGACTTACTCTACAATCGGCAATCCTCGGGTGACTCCGCTTCTCTCCTTCTGTCCGTTAGATGAGGTACGGAATCGACCGAGTTGTGACGAATGACTTACTCTACAATCGACAATCCTCGGGTGACTCCGCTACTCTCCTTCTGTCCGTTAGATGAGGTACGGAATCGACCGAGTTGTGACGAATGACTTACTCTACAATCGGCAATCCTCGGGTGACTCCGCTTCTCTCCTTCTGTCCGTTAGATGAGGTACGGAATCGGCCGAGTTGTGACGAATGACTTACTCTACAATCGGCAATCCTCGGGTGACTCCGCTACTCTCCTTCTGTCAGTTAGATGAGGTACGGAATCGACCGAGTTGTGACGAATGACTTACTCTACAATCGGCAATCCTCGGATGACTCCGCTTCTCTCCTTCTGTCCGTTAGATGAGGTACGGAATCGACCGAGTTGTGACGAATGACTTACTCTACAATCGGCAATCCTAGGATGACTCCGCTTCTCTCCTTCTATCTAGATGAGGTACGGAATCGACCGAGTTGTGACGAATGACTTACTCTACAATCGGCAATCCTAGGATGACTCCGCTACTCTCCTTCTATCCGTTAGATGAGGTACGGAATCGACCGAGTTGTGACGAATGACTTACTCTACAATCGGCAATCCTAGGATGACTCCGCTTCTCTCCTTCTATCTAGATGAGGTACGGAATCGACCGAGTTGTGACGAATGACTTACTCTACAATCGGCAATCCTAGGATGACTCCGCTACTCTCCTTCTATCCGTTAGATGAGGTACGGAATCGACCGAGTTGTGACGAATGACTTACTCTACAATCGGCAATCCTAGGATGACTCCGCTTCTCTCCTTCTATCTAGATGAGGTACGGAATCGACCGAGTTGTGACGAATGACTTACTCTACAATCGGCAATCCTAGGATGACTCCGCTACTCTCCTTCTATCCGTTAGATGAGGTACGGAATCGACCGAGTTGTGACGAATGACTTACTCTACAATCGGCAATCCTCGGGTGACTCCGCTACTCTCCTTCTGTCCGTTAGATGAGGTACGGAATCGACCGAGTTGTGACGAATGACTTACTCTACAATCGGCAATCCTAGGATGACTCCGCTTCTCTCCTTCTATCTAGATGAGGTACGGAATCGACCGAGTTGTGACGAATGACTTACTCTACAATCGGCAATCCTAGGATGACTCCGCTACTCTCCTTCTATCCGTTAGATGAGGTACGGAATCGACCGAGTTGTGACGAATGACTTACTCTACAATCGGCAATCTCGGGTGACTCCGCTACTCTCCTTCTGTCCGTTAGATGAGGTACGGAATCGGCCGAGTTGTGACGAATGACTTACTCTACAATCGGCAATCCTCGGGTGACTCCGCTTCTCTCCTTCTGTCCGTTAGATGAGGTACGGAATCGACCGAGTTGTGACGATTGATCCGTTGTGTACACCGATATCATAGTATTACTCTTTAAATTATTTTTTCACAATCAATAAGTGTTTGTAGCCCCCTCCCCCAGTTTGTAACTGCGCAAGTTTATGGTACTAATATGTTTTAAAATACCAGCGTACGTCAGAATTAGACAGAAAATAGTTTAGATAAAAAGACAAGCATAAAATATTAAACAATTCGAATTACCTCATAAAATTGAAACACATACAGGTGCTCCCGAATGATAAACACTTCGAATGAACCCATCAACACCGTAACACACTGATGTTCTCCTGAAGGATAAACGCTTCCAATAGACTAACCAACTCCTCGACATACTGTTGTACATGTTCTCTTTGAGGATGAACACTTGGAATAATCCCAAGAACCATGACACAATCTTCCGATTGATAAACAGTTGAAATAAATACTCCGAATAACCCAATAAACACCGTGACATATTTAGGTGGTACCGATGGATAAACACCGTGACATATTTAGGTGATACCGATGGATAAACACTTCGAATAAACACGTCAACACAGTAGCAATCCGATGAACTCCTACATGTAATAGATTAACACTTCGAAAACAACATAACCACTTTGACACACTAAGGTGCTCTCGAAGGATATATTCATCGAATAACCACGTAGACACCGTGACACACTTATCAGTGTGCCCCCGATGTATAAAACATTCGAATAAACCCATCAACGCCGTGACACACTGATGAACCCATGAAAGATAAATACTTCGAATAAGCCCATTAAAAACCATGACGATATTCAAGCTAAGGACAAACCATACGAATATCTTCATCAAACGTGACACATGCAGATCTTCCCGAATGATCAAACCTTCAAATACCCCCAAAAACATCCTGACACTCTCAGGTGCTCGCTCAGGTGGTCCCGAATGATAAAACCTTCGAATATCTCATGAAAACCGTGACACACTCATGCATGTGCTACGGAAGGATAATCACTTTTGTAATGTAACAACTTTAAATTAATTTACATACTCAAGTTCAGCGTGGGTTCACAGGAACATAATCCGTTCACACACTGGACAGCGGTTGTATTGTCACAAATTGTGTGTATACAAGGGCCAGTATCTGTCCCTTGACATTTCTCACTGATAGAGTAAGCTGAAAAATATCAAACTTGAATTAATAAAACCTAATCCGTAAAGGGAACACAGCTATTTGTGTGTGCTCCCACGCTGGAGGGATCTACATAAAAAAGAAAGAAGAAAAGAATGGCATTTGAAGATTTTGGGTTGTTCGTCTACAACAAATAATAAACACTTTACCGTTGAAATTCAATTAACTGAACGTGTCGGTAAGAGGAGGACGTGTCGGTAAGACGAGGACGTGTCGGTAAGAGGAGGACGTGTCAAAAGTTTTAAATGATTATATCCCTTAGATTTTGGATATGATATGAATAAATAAAGAAATTGACTTTCTTTTATGTATTTCATTAACTAATCACTAAGTAATCATTTTTAAAGTTATTTGCATAACTTATTAAGACAAAGAAAAAAGAAAAAAATCATTTCAATTGAAATAAACTTTGTGAAATGAGTTTTTCATGTTAAGATGAACATATTTAGATGATAATGAAAAAAATTGCGGATTTTCCCTTTGATAATAAATTTGTTTCTTTCCTTAATATTGAGTCATTCCATTCTTTTATTCAAGAAATTGACCAGAAACAATAGATTGCTAGATAAGATTTCTAAATTGTAATAGAATGTAGGAAAAGTGAGCACATGATACAAAAATCAAATATGTTTTCAAACATTTGCCAACCTAAACAAAATGGTCGCGTAGAAAGAATGATTATGGTCCACTCACCTATGTAACAAGCCACAATAGTTAGAAACAGAAACTTCATTGTCTTCACTGATCGTTTGATAATTTGTTTGGCAAGTGAATAAAGGTCCCAGGGTTTATATATATATAACGTTCACTGGTTAGTGGTCAAATGATCTCTGATTGTAAAGGCCACACAAACTAACAATTTTCCTAAATGTGTGCCTGTCACAAGTTAAATCAGTAGCCTGTGGTTAAGTGAGTGTCTTTGGTTGCTGTTTATCAGGTTGTTCTTTTATTTGCATGTGCACTTTATTGTGGAAGTATGTGTCATAATGAATCTTACATTTCATTTTGAAATGAAGGTTAATTTCAGAATGACGCCAGATTTGTGTAAGCCAATCAACATGGTGTATTATAATGAAAGATACATGCAATGTTGTTATTCATACATTTATATTTGTTTTTCGTTTGTTGATTTGTACACTAAGAACGGTCGTTGGTTTTCTTATGTGAATTACTTTTCTCTTTGTCATGTCAGTGCTTTTTATAGCTGACTATACGGTATGTGTTTTTGATTGAAGGACGTACGTTGACCAATAATATTGTTTTGCTTTCATTTACGTCATTTTGTCTTTATGGCATTTTTTTTGTATTTATCGTGTTTAGGATCTATAAATTTTGTGAATTTTGCACAGGACAAATAGAAAATGAGATGCATTTATTGCTTGAATGTCCTCAACATAATAAAATTAGATATAAATATAAATTCAATAAATGAATTCGATTAATTTGAATAAAAATGTTATCAATGTTTTAAATTCAAGTTCTGAAAAAGAACTAAAACCAATTTGTATGTATATTGAAGAAGCTCTTGATTTGAGAATCCTTTATAAAATGTAGTAGATTGTGCATATACACAGATATATCTTATATAGGTGATTGTGTTTTTAAGGTAAAATTGTGAACACTTAGAATAATCCTGCTGTATGTGTATGGTATCATTATGAATTATGAATGTAATGGTATCCATACAATTTAATTATGACTTGTTACATGGATTTTTATTGCATTTATAGTAGAGGTTCTTGTTGATTATAATATTATCTGTATTTGGAGCATGCCTCTATTTTGCTCTTTCCAATAGAATATTGAATTGAATCAACTCATTTTACTGAATGTTTTCTCTACTAGAGCAATCTCTATGTTTTGTTTTTAATCAAATATCGTGGGGGTGGGTGGGGGGTCTCACATTATCAGTGCGTTTTAAGTTGTTTAAATAACATACAATGACAACAGGATCATGTAAACACTAAGGAAACTGATGGAATTTATGGAGTCTATCATTATGTTGGAGGAAGCCGAAGTACTCCGACAACTCGGCGGGAACAGACTAACCAAAGAGATATCTGTTAAGATTGATTTCCCGGTCAAAGTCGGCGGCAGTTTGCACCTTTATTACACAAACAAAACTACTCAAACATAATTATGACGAGGAATACTACGTAGCTGAAAATGACCCTACATAAGTTTTACAGTCACCATCACATCATGATGAGCTTTACATACTCGTATCTGATCTGTCAATTTACCGGTTGTGTCCTTTCCCGATTGTAATATTTTGACAGAGTATAAATTCACATGACTTGTGATATATGAGTAAATAGGCAAAACTTAAATTAAATCATTCGGCAATCCTCGGTAGAATCCGCTACTCTCCTTAGATGAGGGTACGGAATCGGCCGAGTTGAGACGAATGAAATTAAATATCACTTTACGGATAAATGTATACCTCTGTACTATATTGAATATTTTAAAAACAACTAAAAAACCGACACATTATGCTAACTGACAAACTATCATGAAGTTTTCATGTTGTGTTTTGTGGACTTTTGTTTATCTGTTGATATTTTTCTTTCTTAACCATGCCGTTGTCATTTTCATTTCGTCTTATGTATTTGGATGTTCTTTTGGTATCTTTCGCCTCTATTTAATGAAATGGTGAAAAAACGTAAATTGTAAGTTAACTGTATTAGCTTATATAAGTATTTTTGGTTTATGGTTCACATATATTGATACTTAATTTGATGCATATACATATATTGTGTGTAATTATATTTTTGGTAAATAACGCCTCTGTTTCTAACACACTTAGAAACTGACTATGAAACATTCCACTGCATGTTAATTATTTGGCCTTTTACTGACAAACATGATATCTTGTCATGGATTGTTCGAAATGAACAAAGATGACCTTTATTCCTTATCTTGTAGAAACAATTTATTACCTTAGCCGTATTTGGCTAAAAGTTTAGGAATTTACATAATAATTGACATTAAGCCAATCTACTTCTTTCACAAATAAGCTTGTGAAAAAGAATTTAAAACGAACAACCAAACAAACAAATATAATACAAAAAGGAAAACAAGACAAAAGGAAAAAGATGAAATAAGAAGGAAAAAAGAAACTAATTGATCGCTTACCTCTAATTATTTTTGTTTCTTTTCTTTTTCTTTCTTTATTTGTTTTTATGTTTTGCTGGTACACCGGCTACTGTCTCAGGTTAGAAGAGGGTTAAGCGATTAAAACATTTTGTATCCTCACACATTTTATATGTGCCTGTACCAATAAAGGCAAAAATAGTATACCGCTGTTTGAAAGTCATAAATCGATCGATTGAGAGAAAACAAATCCGGGTTACAAACTCAAACCGAAGGAAACACATAAAAAATAAGAGGAAAACAACGAAACAACAGAAACACTGAAGTGCAATAAAAACAAACGACAAGACAACACATACAGAAACTAACTATAAGATACCAACTGCCAATTTCCTGACTTGGTACAGGACATGTTAAGAAAAAAATGGTGGGTTGAATCTGGTTTTGTGGCTAGCCAAACCTCGCGCTTTTATGGTAAAGTTTAAAATAACACTGAAATGACAACATTACATGACAGAAATACAGTACACATAAATTCAAGAACATTCACGACAGAGAAGTACACAAATAAACAATACAATAGAACATTTTGACAAGACCAAGTCAGGAGTCTGTAATTCAATGGTTGACTTTGCGTCATATCTTTTTTATAGCAGACTATATGGTATGGGGTTTTCTAAGACATTGTTGTAGGACGTACTGTGACCTAATATTGCTTACACCCACTTTATTTGAACTCTAGTGGACAGTTATCTCATTACATCACATCACCTTAATATTATTTTAATGGCCATTCGAAAGCAGCCAATCAATAAACAGTAACCGAAAATGAACCAATACAAAGGTCAAAGAACATCCTAGAACACTGCAAAGGCTCTAATATCATTGTAAATGCCCTTATATGCTTTAAGTATGCTTTCAAGCAAAATATTATTTAACAAAACATTATAACATACTAACGAAAAATTACAGCACTAAGGTAAATAATGTAAATGTATATATTTTTTGTGGAATTTTTGTTATTCATGAATGGATTGTATGTGTATAAACAGTCATAGAATTAAATATCTTTTTGATACACTGAGTTTAGAAATACAATATATACACTTCATTATCTGATACTAGTAGTCAAAACGTACCAAATATAAAAAGTAAAATAACTCCAAGTTAAATACGAAAAGTTCCTTAACAAATGGTAAAATGAAAAGCTCACAGACATCTACAAAAAACAACAAGATTCCTGATTTAGTACATGCTTTTCATTGTGTAGAAAACGGTGGATTAACCCAGGTTTTAAAGCTTGCTTAACGTCTAACTTGTATGACGGTCGCATTTGATAACTTTATTTTAGTTCCTAGTTGAACTTCGCCGTTTTAAAATACAAAGGACTAGGTTATTTAATTATTTTACAGGAAAAAAACCAGTGTCACGTCATTGAATGATTAATTCTTAAAAGAGGGGCTTGATTTACAGATGCACTATCCAGACCATTACATGGCAGAAAAAAAGTTTAAATCTGATTACATGGCAACAAAAAAAGTTTAAAGTAACCAAGTGTGCCATCCAATTGTTCTATTCTTAAATCTGATACTGAATACCTGCTGGTATTTGGAAACGTTTAGTTACATAAAAGATTGACAAAAATGGATTTTGACAAGTTTTATGGGGAGAATGTTTAGGATAATAAAAGTCTCCTGATCATTAGAAACCAGGAAAACAATAAAGCATGTACCTCGCAGAAATTCTAAACAACTTATAACATAAAAACAAGATGTTGGTCATGAACATAGAGAATGTTTCGGGTTTAAAAGTGTTTGCTGGCGTCAAACCCTCCTTCTATCCTACTAGAACAAGTTAACAAACAAGTTTCTTTCAAAACTCTCTGATGAGATCGATTGATTGATTGGTGGTTGGTGCTTGATTGGTGGTTGCTTTACGCAACATCAGCACAAATGAAAAAATTTGATTTGCCAACTTAAGGGAATGATAACCCAAAAGTATACATACATCATAAACATGATAAACAGTAAACTATATATATCATAGGAACTCATATGCATGCAATTCAAGATATCCAGATATACGAGACTTAATGTATGCTAAGATCATAAGACAGAAATAAATGGCAATTCAAAGCCGTTTGGCCAATCTGGAATAATCAACGACGAATACTTTCATTATGATCGAAAACATTGACAACCACGTGGCTTATTGCATTAATAACATCTATCCAAAAATAGCAGAAACAACAATATCGATTCAGCAAACGGTATTTTTGTTGTTATTAACCACGATTTGGTAATTTAAAATAGACTTTATAGCCGGCTATGCGGTGTGTATTTTGCACATTATCGGAGACCGTACGAAGGCCTTGTTTGTACTCGTCTATGTCATTTGGTCTCTGGTGGAGATTTGTCCCATTGGAAATCATACCACCTCTCTTAATTTCAATATTTATTACGCTTAACAAGGACTGAAAAAAGCTTGTCTTATATTTCATTTTTATTAAGACGGACTGATGACATCTACTACTGCTTAAACCATATTTTCTACTTGTATCTTATAACAGATATTTACATATAAATAAACTGCTCTGGTCATATTGTATACTCCCATTATTCTATCATATAAATTCACTTTTCTTATAACCCGAATAATTCAGTCCCTCTCCGTTATTGACTCTCCAACTTGTTGCATCGTAAAGCAGCGGAATTAACCGATCGGCAATCCTCGGGTAAATCCGCTATGTATGGTATCGGACGAGTTATGACGAGTGCGGAATAAACGAATGTATTATTCGGGTTACATGTACCTTGATAGATGAATACAGTACTAATTTAAGATAAAGGTATTACGTACTAGTATTTAATGTTCGTTCATGTTATGTTGATTCTGCATTTTGTTCAGACAACAGCAAACATAGAATGTTCGTGTATTTATACTATTTGTAAGGCTGTTTTATTTCATATTTATTAAAAATTATCAAAGCACTTCCAACTTGGTGTATTTCCGAATGTATTTGGACGTGACAAGATCATTTCATTCCTTTTAATTTACCTAGCATAACTTCATTCAAAATATCGTATAAAGCAGGTTCGTGTGCCTTTGTTTGCATATATGGATCCACCATGTTTAAGAAACCACCATATGCTATAATGTTAGATGCAGGTGTAGTAGAAAAGGGGGACAACCAACCCAACGCAGATTGTATAAATGTTTGTGGAGTTTTCATTGGTACGAATTGCGTTGTTGGTGGCTTTAAAGTTGATGGTCGAATCGTAATTGTTTTTATGGTAGTTGGTCGAATCGTTGTTTTATTTATGGTAGTTGGTTTGGGCGTTGTTCTTTCTATGGTAGTAGGTTTTACTGTTACAATTGTCGCTGTAGTAGTTGTTATGGTTGTAGGTTTTACTGTAATAACAGAAGTAGGTCCCATTGAAGTAGATGTTGCATTATTTAAACGCGTTGTTGCGTTCTGTGCAATTGTGGTACTAGTAGTTGTCGGTTCGACCTCGCTACTAGTGGTAGACATCCCTTCCTCAGGTTCAATATCATACTCGCTAAAATCTATTGGAATTGTTGTTTCTTCCGGTTCAACAGTAGTAGGTGCTGCAGGTTTTATGGTAGTAGGTGATGTAGGTTTTATGGTAACAACTGATGTAGGTGTTAGGGTAGTAGGTTTACCTCTATATACTGAATTCATAGCCGGAGTTGGACCAGGTCCATCTAGGCTTGTACCATTTGGGAGTTCTATTTCTTCCGGTATATCGGTAGTGTTAAGTCTATCATGTTATTTCTAATTTCCGTAAGGTTTCGTTGGTGGGATTAAGCAATGCCAATCTGTGAAGGGGTTCGGCGTCAGTTAAGACTGTTGAATTACTTGTTCCGCTTTCTATCCATGGTGTCTCTGTACTCACTGCCGCTCTTAAATTAATTATTCGTACCCCGCCCCTTCCGTCTGGAATTAATCGAATACCTTTTGATGTTTGGTTGAGTCTAATCACTAGGTTGTCTTTTGTCGTTACAGTTGTAGATGCTACAGTCGAATCCTGCATAACTGATTTTTTTGCCTGGGTAACTCCTGTCTCGGCGGGAGAAAGACTAGAGTTACCCGAAACTTCTAAAGGGAGGTTAGTAGCTAGATTGAGCTGTTGATCTTGTTGTAGTCTCTGTAAGGGTAAATCGAACCCTTGTGATGTTTTATTGATTGTGCTTAACGGACTGACCGTCGTAGGCAACGTGATTGGTGGAGCTATTTCTATTTCCCCTGCTGCCATTGGTGGAATTGGGTTGAAGGTGGGTAAGATCATTGTTCCTAGTCCATGTTGGCCGAGAATTTGTGATAAAAGTTGTTGACTAACCAATGCTTCCAAAGGATTTGGCTGGTTTGTAGATACGGTCTGATTCAATGGAAGAAACTGTTGGTTTACTAACTGAATTTGCTGGTTTGAAGATACGGCCTGTGTTTGTTGGTTCGACGGTTGCATTTGCTGATTTGGCGATATGACCTGTGTTTGTTGATTTACTGGTTGTATTTGCTGCTGGTTTGTTGACACGACCGGAGGTTGTTGGTTCGATGATTGCATTTGCTGGTTTACTGCTTCCATTGGCTGGTTAACTGGTTGTGTTTGTTGATTAACAGGCTGTGTTTGTTGATTTACAGGTTGTATTTGCTGGTTTACTGGTTGTATTTGCTGGTTTACTGGTTGCATTTGCTGGTTTGTAGATACGGCCTGATTAAGTTGGTTCGATGGTTGCATTTGCTGGTTTGTAGATACGGATTGGATTTGTTGATTTAGTTGTTGAATTGCTGGTTTAATGGTTGCATCTGCTGGTTTAATGATTGCATTTGCCGGTTTAATGGTTGCGTTTGCTGGTTTGGAGATACGGCCTGATTGAGTTGGTTCGATGGTTGCATTTGCTGATTTGCAGATACGGCTTGTGTTTGTTGATTTAGTTGTTGAATTTGCTGGTTTAATGGTTGCGTTTGCTGGTTTGTGGACGCAGCCTGTGTCTGCTGATTTGACTGTTGCATTTGCTGGTTTACTGGTTGCATTAGCTGTTTTGTAGATAAAGCCTTTGTTTGTTGAATTAATGGTTGAATTTGTTGGTTTGTACTAAGCGTCTGTTTTTGTTGTGTTCCTTGATTTAACAGGTTTGAAAGTTCAAGATTACTGGTTAATCCAAGCTGTTTTAGTAAATTAATGGTTACTTGATTTCCTTGAATAGGCGATACTGGTGGCGGTTGTGGTAGAGTTTGTTGTTTTGTCACAGTATTCGAGACCAGATTTGTCCCCTGATTCAATTGATTAAGATTATTTCCGATTAATCCGAGCTGCTTAAGCAAATTATTTGTTACTGGGTTGGCTTGGAGAGTCTCGGTATTTCCAATCAGATTATTGTTCACAGGAGTAATACTGTTTGTTTTAGATTGCTGTTGTCCTTGGGACATACTTGTCATTGGGGATGAAGCTTGCATGCCAAGTAAGGCTTGTAAGATTGAATTGCTTTGAGATTGAGCATTCTGAGGAAGTTGACGAACAACTTGTTGATTATTTAAAATAGTTTGTTGTTGTTGTAAAGGTTGAACATTGTTTTTGGCATTCAGTCCGAGAAGTAAATTATTTTGCTGAATAATCTGCTGTTGTTGTTGTTGCTGCTGTTGTTGTTGTAGCTTTTGTTGTTGCAGTTGTTGCTGTAGTTTTTCTTGTAGATTTTGTTGTTGCAGTTGTTGTTGCAGTTGTTCTTGTAATTTTTGTTGTTGCAGTTGTTGTTGCAGTTTTTCTTGTAATTTTTGTTGTTGCAGTTGTTGTTGCAGTTTTTCTTGTAATTTTTGTTGTTGCAATTGTTGTTGCAGTTGTTTTTGCAGTTCTTGTTGCTGCAATTGTTGTTGCAGTTGTTTTTGCAGCTCTTGTTGCTGCAATTGTTGCTGTAGCTGCTGCTGCTGCAATTGTTGTTGCAACGGTGGTTGTATCAGTTGTTGTTGCAATGTTGGTTGTATAAGTTGTTGCTGTAAAGACTGTTGTGTTTGTTGTTGGTTTTGTTGTAAAAGTTGTTGTATTAAGGCCTGAGTGTTTTGTTGATTGTTCTGTTGTTGATTTTGTGTCACACTCATTTGCTGATTTTGTAAAATGTTAGATTGTAGTACATTCTGCCCAATTACTGGATTATTAGACACCGATTGTCCTCTGTTTGGTAGTTGATTCATATTTTGTTGCAAGTTGAGAGTTTTACGTGGTACAGAATTAATAGTATTACTACCACTCTGTCCGTCGTTAAGTTGCACAAGTAATTGTTGCAAAAGTGATGTAAGTAACGTCTGTTGGTTTTGGACCTGGTTTTGATTATTAGTCTGTTGATTCTGCTGTTGCTGGATCTGTCCTTGCTGAAATTGGTTATTGCTCTGTATTGTGTTTTGACCCTGAATCTGATTCAGGTTCTGCACATTTAGACCTGTTCCCATTTGTCCGCCACTATTTTGTTGAATCTGTCCTTGACTA
Organism: Mytilus edulis; assembly: GCA_019925275.1. Lineage (NCBI taxonomy): Eukaryota > Metazoa > Mollusca > Bivalvia > Mytilida > Mytilidae > Mytilus > Mytilus edulis. Next base: position 71,421,500 of record CM034354.1, on the reverse strand, counting down.
AGAATAGTATTTACAGGTGGGGACATATCCATGTTATTCTGTATTTGACCATTCATCAGTGATGTTGTTAATGCATTACTTTGACTTTGAATTTGCTGCTGTTGCATTCCGGGTAATTTGTTTTGGTTCTGTTGTAACACCATCTGGTTAACGGGTGAGTTCTGCACCACTGGGACTTGATTTTGTTGATTAAGCATCTGGTTCATATTTTGCGTGTTTCCTTGTACATTAACATTTTGATTAAAAGTTTGTCCTTGACTGCCTGCGGATTGTTGTGGTATGTTATTTATCAAGTTTTGACCTTGAAGTAAATTATTTCGATTGTTCGTCATCATTCCTTGCATTTGCATATTATTTGTCATTGTGTTTTGACTTGAAACCATTTGACCTTGTCCTACTCCCTGATTACCTTGACCTTGATTATTTGTCAATGTGTTTTGACCTGTCACCAGTTGACCCTGATTACCTTGAACTTGATTATTTGTCATTGTGTTTTGACCTGAAACCACTTGACTTTGTCGTACCCCCTGATTACCTTGACCTTGACTGTTTGTCATTACATTTTGAGATGCCACTAACTGATTATTATTATTCGGTAGCATTCCTCTATTAGAATTGAGACTCTGATCTTGTGTTATTCTATTCAGTGAATTTGAATCTGTTGGAGATGACATTGATGATGTTGATGGCGGTACAGCTGGTTGTTTTCCTCCGGATAACAAAAATGTCGGTTCCGGAGCAAATCTGTCCATAAAATTTCCAGATTGTGTCCATGGATCACTTTGTTGGTTTTGATTATCTACTCCAAATCCACTTGTAAAGTCAGGTAGTCGATTCCTATTATTATCAAATCGAGGCTCTACTTTATCAATAAATTGTCTTGTATTTCTATTCTCAACCGGAAACGGGTCTCTAAGATCTATAAGTGGGTCCGGACTCCTAGAATTTATACTGTTCATTGTCTTTCTCGGTCGCCTTTCACTTAAATCTTGACGCCTATCGAAATTTTTTTGTCTTCTACTTTGACTTTCGGGCTCTCTTGACTGTCCTCGTTTACCAAAACTCGCACCAATTCCAACACTTAAATTTGGCATGCTCGATCGAAGATTTTTAATAAACTGGTTAATTGGCGAAGGTAACATATTTCCAATAGAACCCAAACCATCCATTGTCTTATCAACATCTCTTTTTGGAACTGGTCGCGTGGCTTGACGTTCAGCTGCCGTTATACTGTTTCGAATACTATTACGGCGGGAATCGCTTTGTGTCGATCGTGTTGCTCCTGTTGTTTCCGGTCTTGCGTTCTGAAAAATAAGTAGAATAAATAAATAAAGTTTCTAAGCACATAAATACACGTTCACGTGCTAACGAAAACTTATTAGTCCATCTTTCTAAACATTGCAATGCAGCTCAAAAAATTATTAAACAAGTTTTCGCATGTCATAACAAAATCCAATCTACCTTAAACAAAATATATAACTCTGATTTCATCAATGTTTAAGTATATTATATATCTATATTATCAAACCCTTTTGTCGATTATCAATACTGTAGGTGCGATATTCTTTTCTCATCATATATTCATAAGCACCAACTATAGAACCAAATCGAGGCTAAGGTCGGAAAGTGAAACAACAATAGACACCAAAAAGACATTTGATCTAAAGGAAATGATTATACATGACAATCAGTGTTGTGTTCCCTATTGATATTCAAAACAATTGGTTTTTTTTATTGGTTTATCCTGATTTTTTTTACATAAATTGTTATTCTGCCTTTTTTGTTTGCAAAGTACCGAATCCTGCCTTTTTGTTTACTTAAAACTCCCGTCTTGCCTTTTTCAAATTTCATCCTAGGCCCCATTTAAGTCAAATGGTAGCTCCCTTCGATGTTTCATCTGTCGTAACGATGGTGATAATACTTTTTATTACTCTATTTTTTGGGGAAAAGGGGGATTTTCCCTATTCCATTTATTTAAGCCATTGTTCTAAATCCTTTTTATTCATGAACCCCTTTGTATAGGGGATGTCGAACCTTTATCGGGACTCCGGGATCGGGTGTTTTTAAGCTCTGGCTTTCGGAAAAGATCCTTTCGGGATCCGGGAATTCTTTTTTTCGAATTTCGGGATGGCGGGATTTAAATTTCTTCAAATTCGGGACCTCGTGATTTTATGTTTTTAAGCCCGGGATTCCCTGATCAGGATCCCTCCGACTCCTCCTCATTTTTCTGTACTCTTTATTTTAGTTTTGGTTTAAGATTTCGAATTAATGAACACGTTGTTATAGTGTGTTTGTACGATTACATATTCCTCCTTCTAATAGTTGTCATCAATATAAATTCCTTGTATTAACAAAATATATGGTAACACACGAGGCCAGTTATCTATGGTAACACATATTTAATGTCGTAATATAGTTAAGGATGATCGCTGCTCAGTTTCAAAATAAATAACTTTTCATAAAACTAGTATGTATTGATAGGGAATAAATTGAGGAATCTAAAAAGCAAAAAAAAATATTGGGGTCAATGTGCTTGTTTTCGAGATATTAGCCATTGAAAGTTTGGCGGGAAAATGTTCTCTCTTGAATTTTCCTAGCTTTATCATTGACTAGTTAAGGTTCTCAAATATTATTAAAAAATAAATAAAATTATATAAGACTTTTAAAATGGTTTATAATAATACATATAAAAGATTTATAAAAAGAAAAATGGGGGTTCATGGGGAAAATTTGTTTAGGCATTCAAATGGATAACACCAGAGGATTCCGAAAATCTGACAAAAATTCCAAAACATGACAAGCAGACATTCTTAATATTTGATTGACAACTAAATATTCTTGTTTGTTCATGTTTATTGATCTCTCTATTATCTTTATGTATGATATCGCGCCTGCTTGGTGTTAAGTTTAAGAAATAATTCCTTCATGTCATGCTCTATGCTCATTTTAACATGGGTAGGCATTATATTTGTCGATATTTTACACTGAGCGTTATTATTTCGATTCTAATAGAACAAATACAGTATTTTATAGGTCAAAGCGTACGAAAATACCGTAAAAATATTTAGCTGTTCCCGTTTCCTCCCCGAGGAGTCTGTACATTACATTTCATATTTGATAAGTTTAAAAAATACGAGCAGGGTAAATATATGTTGTTCGATATAACATATATTATAAAAGTTTATGTAAGCTACTTGAATGTATATATTTTATAGGATAACGATGGAAATAACTTACATATTTTGTGCTCATTAGAACACGGCTTTGTTTACAAAGCGTATTAAGGACGTCATATTAGAATTTCTTGCATATTTGGTTTTGTTTCTTTGTTCCCCCATCTTTATTTTACTGAATGTATTTTATATGAAGTGTATCTTATTGCAATCGACGTAATTTGCATGTCTTTATTCCAAGATAAGATAATTAAATAGCGGTTGATTCATCAAAGAAATTTATCTCTGTCAATTTGATTTTTACATACATTGCTTATTTTCTTCTTAAATATGTTCAAGGTATTTATGAAATAAAGAATGTCTTTAACAAGTTCCTTTGCATGAAATATCTTAATAAATATAACATTTACGCAAGTTTTCAGCAAATATAAATTTGTTTGAAAGGGCTTCATAAAAAATGATTTCATGATGTATACAAAGCAAAATGTGCCCGATTTTACGCCTTTTTTTGTAACAAAAAATATATATAATATTTTAACACTCATGTTTAAATGGTAACTGGAATTTGTCATTTAGAATGTATTCGTGTCGGTTTGGGATTGTATAATCTAATGTTCGGATTGACGGACTCCTTGTGTTTTATTTGCGGTACAGGGTAAAATGTGTTGCCCTATTTCACACGGCATTCTTTTTCATATAAGACCTTTTCATGAGATGACCTTTTTCATGAAATGACCTTTTATAGGTCATTTAACAAAATTTATATATATTTCCTTCCTTACGATTTCAGACCCAAATAATGTCAATGCTAAATATAAGGTAATAGTCCGATTAAGTCTTTTCCTGCCATTTAATTGTAAAAAGTTAAATATCTCGAAAAGAAGTTCCATAAACTATTAATGTGTTGCTTATTTTGTCACTTAACTTATGCTCTTCTTATTAATTATTTCAATTTTAAAGTCCAGATATTTTTTAATTTCACGCGACTACATCCTAACGTATAAATGTTGATATTTTTATTCCCATCCTTTGTCTTTGATTTAAAAAAAGAAAATGGACAGTGCTTGGACTTGCTACAAAAGCAAACCAAATTGAACTGATACGTAATGGTTTTAGACAGGGTTGTCCATTCAATCGTATTTTATAAAACCAGTTTGTCCCTAATGCTTCATACAATTTGCCGTTTCAGAATCTAATGCATCCTGGGTAATATTTTCAAAAATGTACACTAAAACATCGTGATCGGTTAATAATGTCATAAACAATGGAAATTCAACCAATGACATGACGTTATTTTCATTTATGGGGTACGAGCAATGAAATTACACATGATTCTTTAGATTCTGAAAAGGCGACTTACGCAATTTATTTGATATGCATTAAAAATGGTTTTCCTTATATACAGGTGTTTTCTTATATCTGTAAGCTTTTTCGATTTATTTTGATTTTCTTAATTCTGAATTGCATTCACATTTGAATTTTGTCGTTATTTGTGAGTTTAAAGTCATAAGACACCTCAAATTAAAAAAAAATAATCAATGCATATGTTTTTTATAACTCAATGGAAAGTTTTCATTATAAAACTTATGAACATATACTTTTTTCTGAAGAATTTTTTTTAATTTGTTCATATTTAGAAGAAGTTTCCTTTATTTTAACTGCTTCCTTCCAGGAAGCAATTCCCCGACACATTTTCCGTATGCAAAGTGACCTCAGTGTGACCCATCTCGTAAAAATCCAGTGATCGCAATACGCATGGATGTCCTTAAAATAAACTATTATCTGATTGTACATGTTAAACACGTGCTCAATATCCATGCTCTTTTGTTGTTTGTTGACAAACAGGTGACAATCATTAAACTTCGGCTTAAAATCACGAACTTTAATTACCTGCCATATTTTCACAACAACACTGACCGATTGAAAAAAAAATATGATAAAACCGTGCACAGAAGACTAAGTTTATGATGTTTGTATACATTGGTTCCAGAATTGGAATAACATTATTTTTCACTAGTCACTCGTTTATTATGACTTTAAATTTACAATCCAAGTATTCGACAATACTAATTTATTTAAGGAATGACTTTTATGTTTTTTCTGTCTATGAAGAAATAACATAAAAAAATGTGGTGCACACTGAATAACCCGCGTAGCATGTTATTTTAAAGTGTGCACCACATTTTTTTATGTTATTTCGAATATACATCCAAAATTAAATTATATATCGATATGGAAATAATTTAATATATCAAATATCACTATTACATCACTTTAATTATTTTACCAAATATTGGCTACTTCATTATGGATTAAATAAATATTGGTGCTGCTTGAGAAAGTGGTCAGAATGGCCAAATGTCCTAAATAAGACCTCAATATGCATGAAATAGTTGCCACTAAATGTTTAGCGTTATTATTACAATTATTAAAAATTACCACATCAACTACGGAAATTCACAGTATTTTAATATATGTCCCGAATAAAAACTATATCATTTCACAGACACGACTCTGCATCAAAAATAAAGGGAGTTGGGGCGCATATATGTCAATCAGATAGCAAATCGAAGACATTGAAAAATGTCTGTAGTTCAACAAATACTTGTAAACAACATTTTCAACAAAACAAAAAAGAAATATATTTCTTATTTAAGGTGGTACCTAACACTACAGGGAGATAAGTGTTCGATAGGTGAAAGAAGGAATTATTTCGATCGAGCACTAGTCATGCATGTAGATGAATATTGTTTTTTTGCAAGGTTTTGAAATAATTTCATTTTTATGCTATCGCTCGTGGAAATTTATATAGCATACACGGTTAATCGGAGGTAACATTAGTATATATAAATTCAAGAATTATTTCTCAAGTACTATTAAACCAATATCTTGCAAAGAGGAATTTATGGACAGAAATCATATAGATAATTCTTTTCGATTATTGTTGGAAATGCAAAGTTATACCAAAATTTCTTCTTTGATCCAAGTTTATAGGACACTTAATTATATTCATGCTGGAAAAGAGACAATTTGGTTTCTTTGATATAAAATTGTAATGTTATCTTATTAGTATGTCACAGTTTTCGGTCGGGTCAACAAAATAATATTTCAAACCTATGTTTATTATAAAAGTGTTAAGCCCATAGTAAGATAAAAGAGTATATATATTAGAAAAAGCATTAACCTAACACTATGTGTAATAAAAAGATCAAGATTGACGGATGATATATGGTTCATGTCAGGTTTATGTACATGATGGTCACTAATATTTAATGGGTTCTAGGTCATTTCGTATATTACACCTTTATTCTCATTGCACAGTATGTCTACGCCAGATTGTATTCAGAACAAAACAACTGACAAAAAGCAAATAAAGATGACGCAGACACAGAAGTGTTATCAGAATAATTAAGCATTACATAGGAGTTTCAGGGGGCCTGGGGATCACGGACACAGACTTTTGTGGGAATAAAATGGTTCATTATATAAAGAATCACTGTACATGATGGTCACTAATATTTAATGGGTTCTAGGTCATTTCGTATATTACACCTTTATTCTCATTGCACAGTATGTCTACGCCAGATTGTATTCAGAACAAAACAACTGACAAAAAGCAAATAAAGATGACGCAGACACAGAAGTGTTATCAGAATAATTAAGCATTACATAGGAGTTTCAGGGGGCCTGGGGATCACGGACACAGACTTTTGTGGGAATAAAATGGTTCATTATATAAAGAATCACTGAAGCATGACTATAGCAGGCTCCTCTCATGGAAGCCAGTGCCCCCTACCCTTAAATAAAAAAAGTTCTGGATCCGCCACTGCATCAGCCCTTATAACAATCATGCAGTTTTAAAAAGAGTAAAGGGTTACCAATGGCATGGATGTAAGCTACAGATATATATAGGTTGAATGTTATTTGAAACATCATGAAAATGGTACTATACTGCCTGTTCATGGATCGATTTTGACTTGATAGTTAAAAGGTCAGGAATGCGCATCAGATCATGGAGTTATCCCCATACAACTTTACTGAACTTTCATAGTGCATTTAAAATAATTCTGTTTTCTATGAACATGGGTTAATCAGAAACTATAGACAGCCTTAATTATAACTTTTTTATCTTAACAAATATCGAAAATAATTATTTCTGAAATTTTCATCCATAAATCATCTTTGCTTTAAGTACAGGAAATCGTACAGTGGTACTCAATTATTAACGTAGGCAGTATTTCATAAAACGATATTGGTGTGACGTCAGCCTAAATTCTTATTCTAAATTGATATCAGTGCTGAGAAGTTATTCAGTGATTTAAAGAAACTGGAAACCCTACAGATGGTATGAATGAAAAGTAGGTAGTGTGTTTGTTCATCAATAGGACAGCAACCTGACGACACAACTAATGGTAACCAAAAGAGATTAAAGGCTTTCAATCAGTCTCTATTAAAAGACTTGGCACGCATCCATACAGCTACTTATTAAGCCAGTAAAGATTTGTTTCTGAACGGGTTTTTTCTACATGTCCTATGATAAGTTAGTTATCTCTACTTTGATTTAAGTAGCTAAATTCAGTCGGGCACAGGTGTCTGTACAATATGTTTTGCTATACATCGCCCCGAATCTGAAACGGATGCCAATAAGGAGCTACGTTCTCATTGTTTTTCACTTATTACGCTTATGTGTGTTTCTAGAGAAGGACCTGAATTTTGATGTCTTAACTCGTTTCGGGACCTGCAATTAATCTTGACTCGCGTGTAAAGCAATTTATATTTTTAAAGGGTGTATCAACTTCATTTGAATTAAAATAGATATAGCAGGAAAAATAGATATATCATTAAAATATACAACGTGAAATTGTGCATTTTTGATAACATCTCTCGAAGATTTTAGATATTAAACCCAATTACTTTTTAATTTTGAAGAAGGGGTCACAAGGTCACGTGAGGAGTGAGGCGTGCAGTAAATCTCTACTTTGACCATATATATGTAGGTCCACTAAGGTGCACTCTGGTTTCCCGCTACCTACTCCCTAAATATGTACCGACCTTAAAAAGAGTACTTGGCGATTTTATTCGCTTTAATAGTGGCTATTGTTGCGAGAACTTGTCGTCTAGATTAAGGTGGTACCTAACACTACAGGGAGATAACTCTATGAAATCAGCTAAACGTTTTAATTACGTTGCGTTGTTATGGGAATATTTAGCTTCTCAATGATTAAAATTAGTGTTTGTCAAATTGCTATATAACCAGTGTAATTTTTCTGATAAACTGGTTGGTTCAAATATTTTGAAATTTTTATATTTTTGTCAAAGGGTCAAAGTTAATACTTTGTCAAAATTTTATGAAAATTAACTGACGAGCCAAATTTATTTTAGTGAAGGTGTTGGGTACCACCTTAAATAGTTTTACGTAAGCAAAACAAATAACTAAAAAGGCCACCCTTGACTATAAATGTTAATCAAATAAAAATTAAAATGTTCCTGATATAATATTACGATATAATGGATTGGACTTTTGTTTATACATGTATGTCTATAAATGTAGTAGAAGTTTTGTGTATTATTTACATTAAAAAAAAATGCATACTATTTTCAACAAATGGTTTGATTAATTTTCTCATTGATCAATGATCCTCTTGTGTGTACATTTGAATAAGATAAATAAGGGTCAGATACGAAACAAAAAACAAAGTGTGTTCTTGATCATATATGGTCCGTTATTTTTTATGCTTCATGTAATATTTTCAAAAAATCAGTCTGTCTTTACTTTAAAGTTTATAAAAAAAATATAATTAAAACCTCGAATTTTTTCGATCATGTAGGATGCGTAAAATTTAACAATTTTCTGTATTTTCTTTTTTTTTATGGTCATAACAAGATTTTGTTGTATTCATCTTTTTCGTTAGATACTAATTAACCTATCTGCAGTTTAACACTCTTAAAGTTACACAATATACTTACGTTAACCGATGGTAGAAATGTTTTAAAATTTAATTCTATGTTAACAATTTATTATTACGAACCTGTGAAATCATATTCCCTCTCCGAGAGTTCCCATTTGAATTAGTTCTACTCCTTGAATTTATAGAATTAGCATTTCCATTTTGAGTTCTTCGTAAATGAGAAAGATGGCGGGAGTATGTGATATCAATAGTTAATATTGTAAACAACACTACTAATTTCCACTTAGTGGCCATAACAAGTCTGAATCATACGAAAATACGAAAATAATCACTTTAAATACGGGTAGAGTATATATCTTATCCACATTCAAAATTCGTCATTTTCAGATTTGAATTTTCATATTAGAAACTGATATTATCTTCCCATTGTAGTGTGTCGGAAATCCCAAGGCGGACAAGACTTTTCCCTTGTTTGTTGTACAGTGACGAATAACTATAAAATGATAACTACATGTCTATGTTTCTGTACGTCATCCATCAACCATTGGCAATCATGTTACACTATAAATAATTAATTCAAATCATTATTCCTATTCTCTGGACTGATTTGTTCCTTGTTCAGTGAATTACTATTGTCTTGAAATAAAACTGACAAGACGCCCACTACCTTTATTTTCTGGACCAAATATTGTAAATTTTCTAAATGTCGAAATATCTCCCGCTATTTCATTAGTCACATGACTTTAGCCAATGAAACTTATTACGTTTCAAGTGTTTTATGATATCCATTGGAAGATTAACCCCATAGCAATTAGAAATAGACATTTATTAGATAAGAGTAGTTAAACGTATCTTATTCGTGCTATATGGTATTGAACAAGGTTGTCCGTTTCTCCATCTATTATATGATTTTCATTTCATGATGAAACCAAAAAATCATGACAGCTAGTGTGCACAACGTTCGACAATACGTCTGGTTGCAATAAGATTAAAATATATGATTTTGAATCGAAGCTATAAAAAAAACGACGTTTAACTTTAGAATCGAATGTCATTTTGGTTCAAACAAAACATAGTGGGTGATGAAAGACATTCTATCTCATGAGCAATGTTCGGGTTAAAATTGTCAATGTTAAACTTTAACATATATTTTACAGTTGAGATCACTTCTAACCTCTCATCAAATCTTTCAGAATCTGGCAGGAGAACTGTTCTAGGACAGTGTGTAGAACTGTCATACTGACACCTTTTAAACAGTTCTAGCTAGAACAGTTCTAGCCTAGAACCGATTCGGTCAGTTATGTATCCATAGAACCGTTTTAAGAACTCTTTGTCTTAAACATAAATAAGTCCAAAGAATATATTATATATTAAAAAAATCTTTATCAACGATAATAATAACACTGAATGGTGATTATTGAGATGCCCTAACAGCAGTGACGTCATTTAGAACTGTTCTACAATCCTAAAGGGTTTTGTCAGTTCAACTCTAGAACAGTTTAAGACCGTTCTACTGACAGTTCTACGGTTATAACTGATTTAGTCAGTTCTGCTGACAGTTCTACGACTTGAACTGATTTGGACAGTTCTATCCAAGAACTGATCCTGACAGTTTTACCTAGAACTGATTCGGAGAGTTCTACATAGAACAGTTCTAGGATAGAAGATCTAGGTAGAACTGTTCTATAACAGTTAAGAACAGTTCGATGACAGATCATTCTGACAGTTCTACTTAGAACAGTTCTAGGTAGAATTGTTATAGGACAGTTTAGAACAGTTCTATGACAGATTTTTCTGACAGTTCTAATAAGAAGTCAGAAGTGATTTCCACTGTAGCTTTATTCGATACTTAAATGAATAACATAGTAAATATAAACCGATCATGACCGATGATTATCATTAGTTTCATATAAACAAATTAATGTGTGTGACAAAAACATAGTTATCCATAATAATATACAGCAAATATGAATAATTTTACAAAACCAACAAATATATGGAAAGACAAATGTGAAAAAATAACAGAAAATTAAAGAAAATAATAGGTATTTTACGTGTTATTAGCTACATGCTTTAAATCATTGATTTTTAAGTTTTTCGTTTTAAGATTATGGAATTAAGAGGCCAAGTCAGTAAGCACTTAGCTTCACATGGAATGTGAATTTTTCTAATTTACATGCATAAAAACATGCTAAATCATGGGAAATATAACATAAAATATTTGTGCAAACGTTGGACTAAAACTGTTTTCATAGCAACGAAACTCATATAGCATGCTATATAGTCTATAATTATGGAAAAATCCTCAAAAATATGGCATTTTAGCTTGTCAAAACAACAAAGAAACTGTAGATAGTATTTTTGTTCAATAATTCCTATAAGGATATGATCAATTATAATAAATAACAATATGTTAATTATAATCTTTTCGTTTATACAATATATAATGCGTTTACCCATATCTAAAATAGATATATATATATGTTCCGGACCATATGAGTATTTGGACCATACGCGTATGGTCATGACCATATGCGTATACTCATATGGTCCGACCATACGCGTATGGTCCGACCGTACGCGTATGGTCGGACCATATGAGTATATACTCGTTTGGTTATAAACGGGCCGGACCATATGAGTATTTGGACCATATAGGTATTTTTTTCAATAATATACTTGAGAAAACTTTATAAAATAACAATGATTGCTACATGAAATTGTATTATTTACAATTCAAATAACATTAAATAGTGAAGCCAAAGTTAGTTTTCATCGCTAATTGTATTATTCTTGCATGGATGCGTAGGGTGACCTTTACATCAACACGGTACCATAGCTTTTCTTGGGTCCTGGATCATTCCGATGTGTCTACGGTGAAAAAGCTCTAGATCTCCAATATCGTAACATCATCATGACGGAAGTACATCATAGCACCAGACAACTTTAAAAAATAAACTAGCGTCCTTGCCGGTGATGTCATTCATTTTTTTTTAAACAAAACACGTAAAGTTTAAAAAATTATGAATATTGCATTGCTAATGCTAATCATATTAAGTTTCAAAAGTAAGCAATTTATTAGACTCTTTATCATGTCGACTTTTACGTAAAACAGTTGACTTCTTGTGTAACAGTTCATTCAAATATTTTTGGAAGTTATCTTCCGAGGTCGACATTTTGCCATGCATTCACTCGTAATAACATATCGGTATTAAATGTCTTAAATGAAAAAATATGTGTTTACTATAGTTTTGACTAGTGATAAAATTTACTGTGTGAAACTGCTTATTTTATTTTGTTAATCTTGTTATTACTAATTTTTAATGAAAAAATTACCTTTGGTAGTGTCTTTTTTAAAATGACGTGACAACTAGACGGGTTACATAAAGATGTTAGCATAAATGTACCTGTTAATTACCCCGACCATACGCGTATGGTCGGACCATATGAGAATATACCCATATGGTCATGACCCTACGCGTATGGTCCAAATACTCATATGGTCCGGAACATATACATATATATATATTTGAATTATAATATTTAAAAGTTTTTATATTTACTTAACATATATATTCAGAAAATATTTCATGGAAATTATAATACGAAACCAAGAAATAACTTATTTAAAGTTATTATATTTATTCATAGATATATATGATTTCTTGAGTTCCATTGCATAAAATTTAATTATTTATTGTTAGTTTTGACGTTCATGTGCAAATGTAACAACATAATGCATGTCATTTCTGTCTCTTTTTCAATGGTACATCCATTTTATTGTATTACGGGTGTCAAGTTACCCATAAACATGCAATGACGGATAATCACAACATGGCATAACCCATTATGTAAAGTGTATGTATATGACAGAAAATCTTCATGATCACCACAAATCACGAAATCCTCTAACAAATAGTTCAAGCTAAAATTACAAAAAAACAGTACAGATGAAACTGTTGGGTAAACGTCAAATTGATAAAACACCCGACGACTCAAAACATCAATATGCAAACAAAAGATAAAAAAAAAACCATTCAGCTACACAAATTCCCACGAACTCGGGTGCTCGGGAAGGGTAAGCAATTCCTGCTACTTAAAATTTTTGAAATAAGCGTCAGGTGCTTTATCGTTTTTGTTGTTGCCTAACATAATTTCTTATAATTTAATATTCTCTTTGTGTTTCATTCAATTGTTCATGCATAAAATCTCAACTATTTCCAAAAGCAGAAAACGTTGCTTTTTAAAACTCACATGAGGCATGATAATACAAACAAACAATATACATGAACAAAATAAACATAAAAAGTATGTCCAAGTACATCATTGCGTGAAAAGGTAAATATAGACATTACAAGTTTACAGAATTTTGATACATATAGATTCCTTCATTGGTACCAGTGGATTATCGGATTTATCCAATCGAGATTGTTAAAATTGATATTTTAACTATCGAGATTTTATAAATCCCAAAATCCACGAACACCTATGAAAGAATCCGTTTCTCTAATGATTATCAAATAAATTTCAATTTTAATAAACTAAATTTCATTCGAATGCATACAACAAAGGTTGTCAATATCATTAAAACCTGTGCGAACAGTTTGAATCATTCAGTGAGATGGTAAACGGTTATGACCCGTAAACTCTTCCAATCATCTTTTAAGATTATTGTTTTATAAATTGGGTCCGGAAAGGGTTAAACTGCCGCGTAATTAGAGATAACGGATTATCCCTCCTACTAGTAAATAGCATAAATTGTGCCCCCTTCGTGGCAAGCATTTCTTACATATTATCACTGCATTCAACTATAGCGATTCAATTTATATATATAATTGATAGTTTACATGACATTGTTTTGCACCTTTGTCAACTATTCACCCATAATGTTACATTAAGGATGACAACTTACATGTTAAGCATGTAATAATGTTTACATTATGGGTGACAACACACATGTTAAGCATGTAATAAGTTTCCATTAGGGTGACAACATGACCAGAACGGTTCTATGTGATTAATGCGTGAGCAAGCACAATACACATAATTTGAATTGGGGTGTGTGGCATGCAATGGGTTGGACAATGATGTTTCACATGTGCAACCAAAATTTCAGACAAAATGTTAGCGTGGTTGATAAAATATGGTGTAAGGGAACGACTATTCAACTTCAAAAGTGGGTATGTTACTCTTTTAACCTGTGGGCAAACAGAATGCTGAATCCAGATATTCCCATAGCTTATAGTGTTAAATTTTATACAAAATAATTTGATTGATAGCGTTGAGGAAAACCAAAATTGCTCGCGCTTCTTTCGGACTCGCACAAAAAACATACCCCTCCCCGTCCCCCACATACCCTTGAGGTTAAATGGTTGCTCCCTAACAATATGTGTATAAATTACAGTTCGTCGCTGTGGCAAGTGTTTTATATCCTTTTGTTTGTCAATAATGTATTATGTACCCTATAATATGTTAAGGGGTCGATCTATCCCGCTATGGTCTTGATCTTTGTGCTCATCGACTTGATTCCGTTATCCTTTTAGTTTTATAACCAGAAAGATTTAGACAAATGTGAAAAGAATAAATTAGATACAGACAATATATATTGTAAGTGCTATAGTGACAATTTGTTAATCCGTCTAACTAGCCCTTAGCATTTCTTTATGTGTAATTCTTTTGTTTAATATATGTGATCGTAATGGATACAACCGTGACGATACAATGTTAATTCGTTGGACACTAATCCTTTCTATGAAACTGTTTACATATATACTTTTGTATACTATTTATAAGGAAATTAAGGTCTTATTCTGCTTTAGATAACATCCTGTTACAGATCTTGACACAACCAGAATAACACTTCCCTGTATACAGATCTGCTACAACAGAGAATCAACACTTCCCTGTATACAGATCTAGCAACAACAGAGAATCAACACTTCCCTGTATACAGATCTAGCACACAGCAGAGAATCAACACTTGCCTGTATACAGATCTAGCACACAACAGAGAATCAACACTTGCCTGTATACAGATCTAGCACACAACAGAGAATCAACACTTCCCTGTATATAGATCTAGCACACAACAGAGAATCAACACTTCCCTGTAAATAGATCTACCAACAACAGAGAATCCTATCAAATTGTAGTACTAATTGATCGTAGGGCATGTAGAAAAATTCGTCGCTCGGAACAATTCTTAACTTAAGGTGGTACCTAACACTACAGGGAGATAACTCTGTAAAATCAGCTAAATGTTTTGATTACGTTGTGTTGTAAAGGGAATATTAAGCTTCTCAATGGTCAAAATAAGTGTTTGTCAAACTGCTTTATAACCAGTGTAATTTTTTGATAAAAACGGTTGGTTCAAATTTTTTGAAATTTGTAATATTTTTTGTCAAAGGGTCAAAGTAAATACTTTGTCAAAAAGTATTATTCTAACAACATGTACGTTTAAGTATTGCTTAAAATGAAAATTGGTATGCTAACCATAATCTTATTGAGCTGTAATGAAAACAGATTGACGGTCTATTACAAGCAAAGGTGAAGAAAAAGCTAAAAGTTAGAGAAACTGACCGCCATAAACAATCAAAGTACTGAAGTACTGAACATCGGATGACCGCAAGTTCTTGTTGCTGGTCAAAAGCACTTGTCACAGATAAAAAATCACATATCTATACCTGAAACTGAGGTAATGTACAGAGATATATTTTTTTCTGAGACAAGTTCGGCGTGGATCATGAATAAAAGACAGGAAATTCAACCTCACCGTAATAACTATCATATGTAGTGATACAAATCAGTATGTATACAATGTTTATTGTTATATATTATATAATTTTTTTTACAAAATTAACACTATAAGGTATGGGAAAATCTTGATTCAGAACAATGTTTGTCACTTGCTTGAGCACAATTTTTTTTCTTCATCTAATTAAGGATCTGAATATCTTTTAGGGAAAAAACATACCCCCCCCCCTTTTTTTTTAAAGTAAATTGGTACCCATAGATGTTAATTTTTAAAAGAGAAGTAGTCAAACTACCATATTACCAATTTAAAAATTATTGATCTAGAACAGGAACGTTTTTAAAAGCACACAACAAAGCAACCGAAAGTATATTCTACAACATGTACGTCCTAAACCAGGGTTATGGTGAAATGTATGTGTTACTCTCGCTGTTCGAAACCACTCCATACCTTTGAAAAAGGTTAAACTTTCTCCTTTTTACTTTCTCTCGTATCAGTAAAATTAACACGAATGATAATTGTTTATGAATATTTGTAAATAACAAATCTGAAGTAACATAATTTTGTAAACAATTAACGTTGTTCCGGAATGATGACCGATTCGTTGATCAGAATGATCATTATAAATATATCATGAAAATAAGTCTAGCAGGCACGTCTTTGTCACGTTGTATATGAAATATCAATAAATTCTTGCATATATAATATGACATGGCGTCTGACTATATCGATCAGCATGTTTACGATTACATTTTCGGGTGTTCAAATGAAACACGAAGTAATGTGAATTTGTTTATATTTTCGTAGGTACCAATTTTCGTTGAAAAAGAAAAGATTGAATTTGCGTGAATATTTGATTTCGAAGTTTTACAAAATAAAATTGAGAATGGAAATGGGGAATATGTAAAAGAGACAACAACACGAACAAAGAGCCGAGGGCCACCAAAAGTCTATATTCAAGCCTATCGAAAATGAGCACTTCCTTTAACATTTGATTTAAGGTTGAAAATGTGTATGTATGTAATTAATAATAATGAACTTATCAATTTCGATAATTTCATATAATCAGTGTTTTATCAGACAAGGGACCAATATATAAGTCGCAGATATAAACAAGAATATTATTATCAGTCAAATATAAATCGGGCTATTTGTCCTATAATTACTAAACAAAATTAATGTGTTTGTTTAGGCTATGATTTTTAAGATATAAAGTGTATGTGGCACCGATCATTCATTTTCGATGCTTCGGAGTTTAGTGTGGCGTCCATTTCGCAGAACAATAGTATACATTCTGAGGGGTCAGTTGAAATCCTCCTCCAAGTGCGGGATTTTCTCGCTTCGTTAAATACACATTGGTGGCTTTGGAATGTTTTCTGCTCTGTAGTCGTGTTATTGTCTCTTTCGCCGAATTAATATTCATTGTTGTTTTAAGAACCTTGTGTCTGAGTGTGGAATTTCTCGATGCGTTGAAGAAACAGTTCTGCTCTGTAGTTGGGTTGTTGTTTCAATTCTCAATTTTGCGCGACATATAGATATAAGAAGATGTGGTTTGAAAGCCAATGAGACAACACCCCATCCAAGTCACAATATGTAAAAGATGACACAAAAAATATTTTTTTGTAATTTCTCGTTGGTATATGAACTGGCGTTTTGATATGACTTAGCATTTTATACTATCATCTGTATATAACTGACCATAGTTTTGACAAGCTAATTCTATAACAGTCGTACTATATGGTATGCGTGGGTTTGATGGTAAACGTTTGTTTATCTTATCTTGGTAAAGGTGTGCGTGTATTGACATTTATTGGCACATATGTCAAAACCACAATGTATGGTATTGTATTATTGATACAAATATTATTCAAGAAAAAAACATATAAATGTGAAAGTACAAAGACCAGTTATAAGCTGTCTAATATAAAATTAAGAAGATGAGGTATCATTGTCAATGAGACAAATGGCAAAGAAATTAACAACTGTAGGTCACTGCATGGCCTTCGACAATGAGTAAAACATATACCGCATAGTCAGATGTCAAAGGCCCCGAAATGACAAATGTTAAACAACTTAGACGAGAAAATAAGCAGCCTGATTTATATACTTAGTAATGAACGAAAAACAAATATGATATACAGCAATAAAAGACAATCACTCAATTAGGGAGCTACCATTTGATTTTTATGGGGGCTAGGATGACAAATTTTGTCCTGCATTTTTTTTTAGTTGTAATCTCTGTCCTGCCTTTTTATTTTTCACTCTATTCGGTCCTGCCTTTTTTTTTATTAGTTTATCCTGACTTTTTTTACCTAAATTGTCATCCTGCCTTTTTTTTTGCAAAGTGTCTCATCCTGCCTTTTTTTTAACTCAAAACTCCTGTCCTGCCTATTTTTTTCAAATTTCATCCTAGCCCCCCCCCCCCCCCCCCCCCCCATAAAAATCAAATGGTAGCTCCCTTACAGGCTTTCGATTTGAAACAGGAAGTTTTAAATCGTATATCAATATTAAGGTCGAAAAAATTATGACTAAAGTTTGTTAGTGTTTTTTCGACTATACATAGTTATTGCTTGCGTTATATAAATCTGTTTCACAAACTATACATTCATTAACTGACTTTAATCCAAAACAAAATGGATTTCATTATACATATACTGAGTGCTTAAGTTAAAGTAACACGTGATAGCCCAGACCCCCTTTAATTCTCTTTCAAATAATAGTACAAAAATGTTCTTTCGTTGTATATTCCTCAAAATAATTGGCTACATGTTTGGTCTAGCATCGGTTTTTTATAAGTTCAGTTTTTTGAGTGTGCCCATAGCGGTCAAAATAAAAACTCAAAATGTTCACCTCCTTTTTACTGGTGTTTATTTTATTTTTTTTATTTTTTTTTATATATTGCTTTTTTGATATCAATTGCAGTTTGAAGTTATATGTGTTTTCCTCCCATTCTGAGTGAATAGTTTGTTTCATATAGTACTACAATATAGCCCGTGAGAAATTTATGAGAAGTACAATTACGTATATATATTTAATTAATCACAAAACTATCTATAAGTTGAACGTAATAGCATACATTTTAAATCCGTCATAATTAAAGACCACTTCCAAATAAAAGAATGAAACATAAAATATCTATTTGATCATAGATACTTATAGAGATTAACAATATTTGAAAGGTCATTACTTGATAAATGGACAAAGAAAAGCAATTAAACTAGTACATTTTTTTACTTATACAAATTATCATATATAGATTTCAAGATTGTATTTGAACACTCAGAACTAATGAATTTTACACGGAATCCGTCACTATGATCCTCGATACCACATTGCTTTTTTTTTAATAATTTTTAGGCAATATGAAACTAAAAGATGCGACTAAAACGTCTTCTGACTAAAAGTGTTCTTTTCTCGTCTATATTTATGCATCTGTTATATAAATGATAATTCAATTTACGTTTTCTTGTATCTGAATAAACTCATCAATTATATATATAGATACAAGGATTATAGTAAGCCAGACGCGCGTTTCGCCTACAAAAGACTCATCAATGTTGTTCGAATAAAACCAACTATCAAAGGCCAAATAAAACATGTAGTTGGAGATCATTCAGGACCTTGAAATATAACACTATATTGAAAAAATGTTGATAACAATTTAATGTTGAATAAACTAAATTTAACGTAAGATGAGAACTTATTAAAAACCATACCTGGTAATAAACCAATTTCATATGATCTCTTTAACTGCACGGCCGACACTCGGCTAACCGAGAGATTGGTCGGTTAATCTATATTGAGTATGTGGCTATACCGGCGGTGGGTCTGTTAATCGGGTTGGCTAAAGTCTGTTAATCAGGTGTTATCGAGGAAATCATTTGAAATTCTACGGAAGCGTATTAGCGCCACACATTTTTTTTTTTTATTTTTCTTCCTATGTTTGCGTTATAACGCAAACCTTTGCGTTATAACGCAAACCTTTGCGATATAACTCAAACCTTTGCGTTATAACGCAAACCTTTGCGTTATAACGCAAACCTTTTGCGTTATAACGCAAACCTTTGCGTTGTAACGCAAACCTTTGCGTTATAACGCAAACCTTTTGCGTTATAACGCAAACCTTTGCGATATAACGCAAACCTTTGCGATATAACGCAAACCTTTGCGTTATAACGCAAACCTTTGCGTTATAACGCAAACCTTTGCGATATAACGCAAACCTTTGCGTTATAACGCAAACCTTTGTTTTATCTTATTTCTTATTTAAGATTCAAAGTTATTAATGGAGGAGGCTGGATATAATAAAATTTATCACCTTTGTAGTGATTGCAAAGTAAACTACTTGAATAATTAGATCATATCAATGACTAATAATGAGCATAATAATATAAGAAGATGTGGTATGAGTGCCAATAAGAAAACTCTCCATCTAAGTCACTATTCGTAAAAGTAAACCATCATAGGCCGAATTACGGTCTTCAACACGGAGCATTGGCTCACACTAAACAACAAACTATAAGGTCCCCAAAAACGATATCCAAGTTACTACTAGTATATATATTACAAAGAAAATTGAGTAAATTGAGGTTATACCTAAGAAAAAAATCAACCCTGCTAATATAGCTATAACCGAATATAAATATACTTCCAAAGTAAGCTCTCGTTTGAGAACTGTGTAAAGTAGGTTACATTCAAACAAGCTACCCTTTGGCAATAAATGTATAGAATGAAGATGTTTCATTAATAAAATTATGTTCTCTCTATTCAAATTGCTACCCAAGCATCTTAAAAATACTTCATTATATTGAAATGAAAATTCAATGACTTTCTATCAAAGAATCTTGATCATATTCTGAGATTTAAAAAAAATGTTTCCTTATTAATAATTCATTTTAAAGCAGAAAGATCATTTTGTCTATTTGACTTGGAGGTTTCACAATTATATGACATTATTTTTGATCTTTCAATTTTAATATGACTATATACTATATCTATTTTCTTGTTAAATTATATACTTTTCTGATGCACAAATCAGTCTTAATTTATGTATAATTGCACTTCAATTATTCCATTATTCCTATGCATATTTATTATAATGATTTGGCCTTGTATGTATGTTTCTTTTTTTATCTACTAGTAAATCACATCCGAAATGAATGACAGACGGACATATATACAAAACTTAATGAATAATTGAAATAAAGATGTTTGCGTTATAACGCAAAGGTTTGCGTTATGTTTGCGTTATAACGCAAAGGTTGGCGTTATATCGCAAAGGTTTGCGTTATATCGCAAAGGTTTGCGTTATATCGCAAAGGTTTGCGTTATATCGCAAATGTTTGCGTTATAACGCAAAGGTTTGCGTTATAACGCAAAGGTTTGCGTTATATCGCAAAGGTTTGCGTTATAACGCAAAGGTTTGCGTTATATCGCAAAGGTTTGCGTTATAACGCAAAAGGTTTGCGTTAAAACGCAAAGGTTTGCGTTATAACGCAAAGGTTTGCGTTATATCGCAAAGGTTTGCGTTATAACGCAAATGTTTGCGTTATAACGCAAAGGTTTGCGTTATAACGCAAACATAGGAAGAAAAATAAAAAATAAAAAATGTGTGGCGCTAATACGCTTCCGTAAAATTCTGCATGTTTCATTGTATAACTTTTTAAATATATGTTTATCATAAAAATTATTCATGTCTAACAAAACAATTCAATGTACTGAATCCAGTGGTGTAATTATTATTTTTCTAGCTTCGATGTACGATCTATAAAATGAAAAGGCGTGTTACTCATCAATAAATTTATACACATTTTACACACACAAAATGTACACAAAAAGACACGTTGGTTGAATTTACTTGCATGCGATATTTTGAACATCGAACAAAGACAGGCATTATGTTTGTCAACCAAATTGATATCATTGTGTGAAAAATCTACACAAAAATCTGTATTTTGGTGACATAAATCAATCTTTATTTAAAACCTGGTCTGTTAATGGGTCGGATGTATAAAACCCGGTCTGTTAATTGGTCTGTTAAGAGTTATGAATGGCAATAAAA
This sequence comes from Mytilus edulis, assembly GCA_019925275.1. Taxonomy (NCBI): domain Eukaryota; kingdom Metazoa; phylum Mollusca; class Bivalvia; order Mytilida; family Mytilidae; genus Mytilus; species Mytilus edulis. Next base: position 71,399,606 of record CM034354.1, on the reverse strand, counting down.
GTATAATTTTATTGCTGTATGGGGTGTTATCGGATCAAATGGGTAGGCTCAAGACGAGTGGTTAAAATATACGGAAACAACACATGAGCAATGAAAAATAATATATACGGAAACACTGACATGAACAATGAATTTAGGCCATGAATATTGAAAACTGATATAAAAAAGTGTAATGACGTTGCGCACGATATTGGTGTCACTTTGGAAATATGGGTAAGAAGGCGGATTATTCAAATTCAAGCTCTTATCCTATACAATAAATATCCATGTTATGCATATCATTCGAAAGGAAATAAACCACAGAAATCAATAACATAGATGATTTTGTGCTTTGTCTATTTTTTAATGAAAAACTTTGCTCATTTCGATGCCTATAACGTCATTTCAAGGGTGTCCCGCTGTTACAATTTTGTTTTATGTGAGTCTTTAAAATCCCAGTGCGGATTCATTAGTAAGTAGAATGGTTAAAAATTTTGCAATTGTTTTGTATACATTTAACTTAAAATGAAGTAACAGAAGTTTTAAACTATAAGAGAAGGAAGATCGCCAAAAGAGTTTAAATAAAAAAGAGAAAAAATGTCCCAATTAGCTGCTCAACCCGTAATTTTTTTTTCTGTCTTCTTTTTCATAAGATATAACGGACGAAAATGGATTTTAATAATATCAGAAACATTATACATGTCCCGAAGAAGCTATCTGAAGTCATCATTAAGTAACTGCAGTCTTATTTTAAAAACATCGTCATTTTTCCCGTGTCCAATAAAATGTCCCGATGGACAAAATAACACAAAGAATAATTCAGAGGCTTTTTTTCAAACGAAATTCTACTATATCTCAATTTTTTAACACCTGTTAACTGATATTAATGGAAAATACATTTAATTTCCTTTAAAATGATATGATATGTACTTTTGTTTGAGTTGCAGTTAGAAAATCCGAGACGATCTAAGATGTCCAATGAAATGTCCCCGTAACCGTAATTTGACGTTCGCGTTATAATAACGTTAAACTGTATACGAATTTTCTTGCATATTTGGCATAACATAATTTCATGATATGGTCTGATCTATATAAAATAAAGTTCTCGTATAATATGCATTAAAATACAGATCTGCATTAATTCATGCATATAAGATGTCGAAATATTTAACTCGGATATTTCATAAAGACAAGGCCCCGGAGGTATAACAAAGAGATAACTTACTAATAACCACACTCCCACTTTATAAAAGCAAGATACATTGAGAAAGAAAATGCGATCAAAAGTGAGATCTTCTTAATTATCCTCCTAAGCCAGATAGTATCTGTAATTCCTGGCGTTGCTATTAAAAGATTCGAAGCTATACACATGAATGAAAATTCTCACAAAAAATTGATGAGAAAAAGTACACCTTAGTCGTGAGCATTTCAGTAAAACGTGCAATCATTTTTTTTGTCGCATCGACTCATTTAACAAAACGTTTTATCAGAGAAATACTTGTATGTCATAAACATTTCAGTATAGCTAAGTAAACGATATTTTTTTTTATCTACTGTGAGTAGAACAATTCCTAGTCATCTACCTAGCAATTTATGTTTGAAAAATAAGGTTATTACATTTAGAAGTAGTGTGGCAGAATGAAGATTATTTTCTCGAATCTCCAACAGAATTGCCTGGTACATAGGTATGTGATGAAACTAGTATATTGAAATTGAAACTTTTCTTTTACCACAATTTGAGAAAGAACGAAAGAGAGAGAATGAGAGAGTAGCTGTCCGATATATATGATGGATGGCACACAAACATGTAGCAGCTAGCTCCAAGGTATTATTTTACAGACACTCCCAACTCATTCTAGAAAAAAAATCAACCAATCAATCTGCGGTGTAAAGTAGATTTTTTTTTATCTTCGCAGAACGCCACAAAACATGATAGCTTGAATTTTAATTTTAACATCGCAATGTCCGTGAGGGCATTCCGATGTATTGTTGCCATAGAGATTTGACTTTCGTTTTTGACTGGTAACCGATCGTATAAATACGCGGATATCATCGAGTGCAAAATAACATTTCTTATCGCTTGTTATAAATTCACTTCTTCAATGAATACTCATAAGAACAGAAATTTATGATACGAAAATATTATGTCGTTACAAATATTTATATGCATTAAAAAATGCACACGTACAGAAAAATTGTGTTAACGCATGCGAAAGAATATCACAAGAAAGTTTGTTTTTGGGAAAATATGAATGTCTACTCAAATCCAATCTATTGGAAAAATCGAATTGTTATAGAAGAGTGTCCTCAGTGCACTTGTACTGCACTTTTATTAGAATCGTAGAATAGAATGATATACAATTGGATGAAAATTATACATACATGTAACTGCTATATACAATTATAAATATAATATATATTATATAACAACAAACCAGAGTATACGTATTTGTATCACCACAATATAATAGATATTAAAGTAGTGAAGTTGAATTCCTTGTCATTTATTCATCATCCACGCACGAACTTGTCTCAGAAAAAATATATCTCTGTACATAAACCTCAGTTTTCCGGTATAGAAATGTGATTTTTTTTTCTGAGACAAGTGCTTGTGACCATCCACAAGAGCTTGCGATCATCCGAGGACAGTACTTCAGTACTTTGATTATACTTTTAAAACAATGTAAAAACGAAACCAAAAAGATTGAAACCGAAAACATAAAAATAATCAGATGAATGTCAAAGAAGATTTTGTGTAAACCGATACTCAGTTATATGTTGAAAATGGAAGCGCAGAACCAAAAAAGTTGTATAGTATAAAAAATGCATGAAATGCATTCCTGACGGTCCATAGTTGTTCGCTTGAGAAAACACTGAACTATGTAAACATGCACATATAGCAGTTACTTTAAAAAATCACATCTAGTAAAAAAAAAAGTTGTATTATTCAAAATCGGATTTCGACCTGCTGGTAATCTGTGATGTAGGTATTGGTCTGTGTAAAAGTTTTCCATACTTTGCCAAATTCTATTATTTCAAATATTAAATACAAAAAAGTATTGATTGCCGACCCTTTTTTGAAGCTTGAGTTTGTGAAAAAATATCAGATGAAAGGATAGCTTGCAAAATATGTTTCCGAAAGCAAAAACAAAACAATACAGAATCACTGTTCTCATTTTCACAATAAAGTAGAAGATGCGGCCGTATAAGACCAATTAATAATTTCTATATGCAAACAACAATGAGCAAAACCCTTACCTTATAGTCAGCTAGGAAAAGCCCCGAAATGACAAATGTAAAACAATTCAAACGAGAAAACTAACGGCCAGATTTATGTGTAAAATGTGTAAATTCCTACATAACATGAATTTTCTTAATTATTTGCCTGGTAAAATAATCCTGATTTAAAAAATGTAATCAATGAAAACGTTTTCATTTTAAAAAAAAATAATTTAGACCCCGACCAACTTTAAATTATTGAAAGTTGGCAACGGCAGCATAAGAGCACGTATTTCTTTTTCAAACATGATGCACATTTTATAAAGTCTTTTGTTACAGATTTTTTAAATAATGATATAGTTAACATTTTCTATAAAATCGGGATTGATGTTAAGATTGTGGACTTACTTATACGTTAAAATAAATAATATGAATTATAATGTAATTATAAGTCACTGTTTAAGAAAAATTAAATAAAACCAAATTCTTGGACTTTTATATTAACGTTAGTATACAGTATGATAGTCCCAGGATTAAAGTGTCAGTGATAAAATAAGATTATGAAAAGAAAAATAGCTTGCGATATACTACCTACATCTTTCACATAATCAAAGACAAATCAAGAAGCATTTGAATATTAATTGAGGGAGCGAAATTACCAAATTACAACAAACATATATAAACGTGTAATTGGGGAAAAGAGACAGAAACAAGAAACGAAATATTCACCATTTCACTAGCAAAGATATGAGACGTCTTCTGGCAGAGAGAACATTGCTTCATTTTAAGAAATAGAAGAAACTGATTGTTGAAGGCCGTACAGTGACCTATAGTTGTTAATTTCTGTGTCATTTTGATTCTTGTAGAGAGTTGTCTCATTGGCAATCATACCACATCTTCTTTTTATATATTTAAATCATTTTACAAGACATCAAATTGTCATTTTGTGCTATTGTTGCAGACAATTCTTCGCAAAAATAAAAAATTGTTCATGTATCTAAATATTTTTTTTAATTCAATGGAATTTTGCATTTGCACCGGCTTGAAAAATAAAACCATATAAAGCAACTTCGAACATCTCTTTACTTTATATTTTCACATGAGTAGAATATAAGGTCAACGTTTGAAACTTTCCATGGAACAACGTCAAAATCGTCGTTTTATTAGGAACGTCGTGTAACGCTGAGTGGCACCAATACCGTGCGTAACGTCAATGTTAAAGTATTATTATACATCATGTTAAAATGCCATATTTTGATTGCCTAATAAGAAGGTGTTAATTTACTTTATCATATACTTAGACTAAATAACATATGATTTTTACTGTATAATAATAACATTAAATTAACGTAAACTCCATATTTTATGAATTGGTGCTTAGCGGGCTGATATGAAAAGTTTATCACATGCTTCGATTGTTATCACATGCCTTTCCGTAACGTTATCACATGGCATTCCGGTGATACTCGGTAAATTCCGGAAAATACACCTCAATGCTACGTTTTCAGTGAAAAACATTACAAAGTAGTGTACAAAACAATTATTTGAATACTGGAAAGTAAATTGTGTAAAATAATGAAATTGAATTAAAAAAAAATATATATAATAAATGCATTTTTTTACTTTTTCTGAAACATGATTTAGAAAGTTACTTTAAAAAAGTTGACTTTTCCAAACAATGTTCATTATGTATATTGCTGAATTATTATTTTTTTGTCGATTCGTCCATATTAAAATGTGTTTTTTTTCTCTGTTGAGGCATATGATCGAAAGATTTCATATTGAATGTATCTAATTTTGTGTCCGACGTCCGTGAACTTTTTACTCTTTCAACTTCTTTTCGGGAACCACGTAAAAGGATCAATATATGAATCTGTTATTTTTCTCGACTGTTGAAGCATATGATAAAAAGATCATAAAATGTCATTTTTAATATCGCATGTATTATCAGCCCTCGAGCCATGCGGCTCTTGGGCTGATATTGAACCTAGGGCTGATAATACATGCGATATGAAAAATGACATGTAATAATCTGATACTATCACATTCCTGAGCGGGTGACAATTTTTTGGAATGTCACCCTCTCGGCTAGACCAATCAAAAATCGGCAGTTTAAACGACAATGAATTGAATCTACATCAAGTTATTTTATAGACAATCCTTAAAGTTCTAATTTACTATACAACGAAGCGTGGAACGACTCAAATTTATTTCTTTTACAATTGTTTGAAAAACGCATTTCACTTGTTAATATTTTTACTTTAAAACCTATAAATCATTGTGTGTTATGCTTATTGTTGATATTAAACGCATTCGTTCACCATCGATGGGTTTCAACTGGTGATGTACATTTCATCATGTTCATTGTGATGTATATTTCTCAGCCAGATATGAGGCCTTTTGAAAGGGGTATTTACCCAAAATTTATAAATAAAATAAATAACAATAAATAAATTTGGTGTTTTTACTGTCTTCTGATTGGTTAAAAATATTAGTTTTATTTTCAATGTTGTCAATTTTGATGGCGACACGCCCACTCTGACGTTGTGTATTCATACGCCAACATGTGTGTACGTTGTTATTGTTAATATAAACAATATAAAATGTTCTTTGAGCCTTATTTTTGATAGAAATTTATTTATAATGAATGGCAATAATATATTTTGATTTTATTGAACCATAAAACTAATTTTTGACTCTTCACATTTTACATAATCCGCTTCGCTTCGCGGATTATTCAATGTGAAGAGTCAAAAATTAGTTTTATGGTTCAATAAATTCAAAATAGATAATAGCTATTTTTCATTAAATAACAAAATAACAACAATTGAAAATATTTTTTTTCTTGATAGCAGAGCTTTTTTCCCGTTTCGGGCCTAATCCTTGTATCGTTTATATGTCAAGTCAATGCACTTCTATTGTCTATTTACTTCACTTCTGATGATTTTTAGTCAAATACCCGTTACGCTGTCAAGTACGTGACTACATAGAAAATACTTTATAATAAAACTCATCTGTTAAAGAAAATGATGATAGGACATTCATTATAAGAAATCAAATATCACATAGCTGAGAGGGTGATAGAGCAGATCGGTATCCCTCGAAAAAAAACATTGTCAGCCTTGGCTTCGCCGCGGTTGACAATGTTTTCTCGGGACCCAATCTGCTCTATCACCCTCTCAGCTATGTGTTATTTATATCTTATCACATGATATTTGTTACGGATACGGATAAATTTTAAGATGTTTCATTAAATTGTTATAATTGAACTTGTTTTCCCTCTTTTCTGCAACACTTAAATATGTGATAAATAGCTTAAAGATTATAACATGTTTTTCCATATTTACCCTGGTATCATCCCTCGACCCATATCGGCCCTCGGCTAAAGCCTCGAGGCCGATATGGGAGTCTCGGGATGATACCAGGGCTAATATAGAAAAGGGCCTGTTATAATCTATACATATTGATTTCATCCAAGAATGGTCTCATATATCATGTGGATTCTGTTTAGGTTGTCATGAATAACACTAATTTGTATCTAAATTGGTATTAACCAGTATATAAATCAGAGATAAACGTCGTAATGTAACTAAACATCAGTAAGTAAAATATATTGGGATGCTAGAATATATAAAGAATAAAGAAATAATAATGAGTAAGATAAAATAAAATGTAGAGAAAAGTAACAGACAATTTAAAGAATATAGAAATAAACAACACCCCCAATCCGGACCCTCATTGTATACACGAGAATCTGGATGGAAACACAGAATATATAGAATAATAGATAAGGACAGTAGGAAGTGATGCATTAATAAAAAAGATACAAAAAAAATAATAACTGTTTGAGAATAAAGACATGAAACACCCCTGGGTGTTGAAACAGTAACGGATTGCTATGTACTCATATTGGTAATAAATGCTAAAAGTTTACATGCGGACAACTGCAGTTCTCCTCTGCACTTATGTAGAAAGGAACTGTAAACGGAATAAAATTAATTAAAACTTAAGATAACCAAATGTAGCTGCATTCGCTCCTTTCCATTTACTTCTTTAGACTGATTTGTAAACAACAGATGATTCAGTAATAGAAGAAAAGAACCAATCGGATGATGTTGACGATTTAGAGTTTAACATCCAGTGACAAATATCATGTGCATATGAGAACGACTACACGTTATATGTACCATGTGTTATATTAGAAAGACACTTTCGGACGGATTTGAGAACGTGCTACTTTGAACAGACACAAAAATTAAGGCTGAAGAAAACGTTAATAATAGATTCATGCATATTCCAGCAGGCAATCCATATCCATATATTGAAGTAACACACCTTAATAAAATGCAAAGGAAGTAAAAATAAAAATGTTCTTACTAGAAGGATACTGTTGCAGCGTATTGTCATTTTTTTTTACTCAAGAGCATCTCATTCTTAACTTTTTCAAAGGGAAAATATAAAGGTAGCACAACTATTGTTGTGGCTAAATAACTCTTAACTGACACAATTTCAATTGTCCAACCCATTAACAGACTTTATTCTCATAATGTTCACTAAAACGTGGTATTACTCACGTTATATTACAATTATGAAATATTTACTAATTTCAATTTATATTTTAGAACCAAAGTACGATTTTGTATCCTTTAAATGATATCTAAAATTGTTTTTTTCGCCTTTCATTACAAAAATTGCTATGCGTATAAGCATAAATACTACATACTTGCGCGACGCCTTTTAGTTTTACTGAAAACTGCGCAGACTATGAAATGTTTTTACAGTTGGAAAATGTTCTATGATATATATCATTTTGTCAGACACTTTTCTTTTTTTGATTTGATTCTTATAATGTACCTAAAATCTGTATATTAAATAGATTTTAATATTAAAATTGTGCGTTTTACTCTTAACAGACGTATAACCAACCCGATTAACAGACCAACCGCCGATATAGCCGCATACTCAATATAGATTAACCGACCTATCTCTCGGTTAGCCGAGTGTCGGCCGTGAACTGCTAATATAAATTAATCGAATTAATTACAAAACTCGAAAAAGCTAAAGAGAAAAATACCTAACTTCAAGTAAAATTTAAAACGGAAAGTCATTAATCCAATGGCTAAACCAAAAGCTCAAACAAGCTCCAACAATTAAACGAAAGAAAATCAAGTATCGTATTTCTGACTTAAAACAGCTATTACCTTATGTTGAAAATGGTGGATTATACTGTGTTTTACAGCTATTTTATAGCTCTGGTTTGTCTTTTTCCGCCGAGTGGCCCGGTGCAGTGGCGGATCCAGCCATTTTAAAAAGGGGGGTTCCCACCCAGAGTTAAGCGGGGGGGGGGGGGGGGGGGGGGGGTTATAGAGAGGGTTATAGTCTAGCTATACAACCAGGTTTAATTCCCCATTTTCTACAATAAAAAATGTCAAAAGCAGATTAAATTGTGTGTTAATTGACTGTCACTGATAGTTTGTGTGTTGACATATAAATAACATTGATGATCCTAGTTAATTGTCAAAACGTATTCCCACGACATAATCTTAATCTTAATCCTAAAATATTTCGTGGTGACGCTAAAACGACTAATAAATGTCGTTTGTAAAATTATTTGAAAAATAGTTCCAAATCTTGTTTCCCAAACAAAATGCACTAAAATTATTGCTTAATAAAAGATATTGAAACTTAACTAAAATAAGAAATAATGACTTTTGATACACGACATAAAAAAAAGAAAATGATAAAAATTCACAATTTCACGCATTTTTACAACTTGACAAATGGAACAAATCAGTTTAGACGAGAAGCAAAAATAAACCAAACTACCTTTCAAGAAATGAGGCCACATGCAATAGAATAGTAATGCCTTTAAAGAATGTGGCGGGGTTACACATGTAAGGGGGATCCCAAGAAGAAGAAGAAGAAGAAGAAGAAGAGAAGAAGAAGAAGAAGAGAAGAAGAAGAAGAAGAAGAAGAAGAAGAAGAAGAAGAAGAAGAAGAAGAAGAAGAAGAAGAAGAAGAGAAGAAGAAGAAGAAGAAGAAGAAGAAGAAGAAGAAGAAGAAGAAGAAGAAGAAGAAGAAGAAGAAGAAGAAGAAGAAGAAGAAGAAGAAGAAGAAGAAGAAGAAGAAGAAGAAGAAGAAAAGAAGAAGAAGAAGAAGAAGAAGATAATATTATTCTTTTACAAATATAATAAACAATACAGAACATGCAAAAGAAGAAGAAGAAGATAATATTATTATTTTACAAATATAATAAACAATACAGTATACATAGTTGCAAACACAAATAAGAAACAACAGCATTCGTATATATATGTAGGACTCTAAAGTGCGATGGGGACGCTAAAGTACGATGGTCACGCTAAAGTGCGATGGTCTACGCTAAAGTACGTGGTTCCATACGCTAAAGTGCGATGGTCCGGGAAAATATAGACGTAAAAGCGTAGTTCGATAATGACGTTTATACAAACTAAAAATGAACATACCGGAAAATATATTAGGAATATTTGATTAACAATTTTTACACCATATGTCCATGACTTACGAGTAATTAATTGAATTTAACCGGTCTTTGTTGGCTGAATCACAATGTTTATTTTTTTTCGAGTGCTGGAAAAAGGATTTGTATCCTACAGTCGACCATTTTACTATATAAATACAAAATTGTATACGCATACTTATCCTGCTTCTATTTGAAGCAAACGGGTACATTCGAATCATTGTTTATGCGGCAGTTTACTTTGTGATCCCCGTTAAAATGCCGTCGATTTTAATGAAAAGTAACGTCGGTAAAATAGAGATACATGTTTCCATGCGTTTACTATAAATTGTCTGCTAAAACATAAGTTCATACTGTATATTGTAGGAATACAGGAAAAGAAGAAAGCTCGGCGAACATTGCATTTCTCTCGCATTTAGATGCAAGCTTATGCAAATAAATGTTGCATATTCCGACAATGAACGAATTATGGATTTTTAATTTTCAATGACAAATGTAAGGGAGGTTGTAACATTAGTGTGAACGGCAATCTACACCAATTGACCAAATATTCAATACGCTCCGAATTGTTAAAAAATCATTTTACATGAAATATAATATTAGCAAAACATAAATTACCTTTATAATAGCAATTATTACTTTGTCGGTTTTGTTAATTTAGAAACAATTACTTCCGCCTACCGGTAAATAGTAAAGCCTATCACATATGTTATACCTTAGCATAATAGCTTTTGCAAAAAGAATTTTTAAACCTCGATGTTTTAATACTTCGAATCTTACCCTTTGGACCATCACACTTTAGCGTGATACACCATCATACTTTAGCGAACAAACAACCAACGCACTTTAGCGTAAGACACCATCGTACTTTAGCGTAGACCATCGCACTTTAGTGTGACCATCGCACTTTAGAGTACCATCGCACTTTAGAGTCCTACATATATGTAGGAGTATACATAAAAACTTCGTCTCAGGCACACCTCTAGAAAGTAACAAAAAAGAATACTGTGAGTAGGCTGAATATATCTAGCTGAACTGCAGGAGGCACCAAGGGATGGTGCTATATGGCATGGTAGGTGCATATAAAAATGTGTATCGGGATATTAATGATAGGTAAGATATGTAAGAAGTTGCACATAACTGGTATATCATCCTCGTGCCTGGTGCAGAGGAGTCAGTACTATTTAAAGTGACACAACTGCAAGAGGCACCAAGGGACAATGCTAATTGACATATTACGAAAAAGATAAAATATTACCAGTTTAATCAAAAATATCACAAACAGAAAGGTAATAGAACTTATGCGATGTGTCCTATACCCACCATGCCAACCTCGTGTCTATAGTGCAAAAAGCCTGATTTAAATATTTTTCTTTCGAGTTATATTTTGTCTTCATCAACTTACTCACAGACAGATATCAAGATATCAAGATTCTCTACATTAAGAAGCCATATAAGTTTTTGACTAGGAATCAAATGCATAAAGTTTGGGCATAGTGAGTTAATGGTGGAATTTAAACAATTTCTCTTATCTTGTACAATTGTCTAAAAATGCCAAGATAGATAAGCCTATACCTAGGATATAAAAAATAATTAGCTGTGGTATGATTTCCAATGAGACAACTATCCACCACACTTCTAATGAAATTGATGTAACAAATATAGGTCGGCACTGTACGACCTTCGACAATGATAATTACCCATACCATAATTGGAAGCTTTCTGTCAAACTGTCTTTTAGTATTGATGGATTTCGCAGGGATGGTTAAATGGACTATTATTCTATCCCTCCCCATCCTTCCGGAAAATGATAAATTGACGTATTGCAAACTACTTCCAAACCTCTGAAATGGTTTCATTCAAACTTATATTATTTCTTCAAATGTAGTTATAAATACGTAATGATCGATTCCGTAATGGCCGGTATGTGCGATACGAATTATAAACTTTAATAAGTTTGCCTAATTATGTATAAAAGAGTAAGAAAATAACAAAAGCGGGACAAAGACATAAGACGACCAATGAAAAACAGCACCATTACCAAAGAGCAAAGAAGCCTGAGAAGACAAAACAGCAGATCATATAAAAAAAAACCTGATCTATTTTTAAACAATTATTTGTTCGATGACCATGTTTATAATCATCGCATTATCTGTATTATAAGTGATTTTATTACTCAATTGGTATACTTGTAGTGAATGTAATGAATATTAATTTGTATACTGATTTAATACAAGATTATTATACAAGACATACAGATAACAGGCATAACAAAATCCCCAAGTGAAAAGCCCAAAACAAAATATGCTATCAGTGACTCCCTTGTTGTGCATTTAGTAACTTTTATTAAATATTTCTAATTTAATCAATACAACAAAACATTTCATAAAATAAATGTATTATCTAAAATTAAATTATTTTCCCGTTTATTTTGCTATATTTTGTGCATAATAGCAAAATTTTGCTACTTAAACTATCAAATATGACCACAAATAATGTTTTGATAAAATCATATCATATAGTCGAAAAATCTAATTTACAGTGATTCTATATACCAAATATAGTTATTTATGAAAACACGCCCACACCATCACGGGAGGGTCAAACAAACCAATATAGAAGATAAAATTGTCATATTCACCACAGAAGGATATATGTATGAGGGGGGATAGGACCTTTATCGGGACTCTGGGATCGGGTGTTTTTAAGCTCGGGATTTCGGGATCCGGGAATCCTTTTTTTTCGGATTTCGGGATGTCGGGATTTGCTGTATTTAAATTCGGGACCTCGGGATTTCGGGATCAAGACACCTCCTATCCCCCCTATGTATGGATGATGAATGAATATTTTATTTGCTAAAGCATAAATAATATGCTATGGCAATACACAAACAAGTATATACAATGTGACAAAACAACAGATAGCAGAGAACAATACATAATATAATAAAGGTACAATTAATTCACAATACATGATCTAATTTTCCAAGCATATTTTAGATAAGTACAAAGTTTAATTCTGATTGATTTTGATTTTGCTTGAAGTAAATGAAAAAGATTATATATTTATATATTTATGTCCCCTTCATAATCTATAGGGAACACAAGAGTTGTAAGAAAGACTATAATTACTTGTTTAAAAAGTTCAAAAGCCTTTTTATTCAAGAAAACCTAAAGGTATTGAAAATAATATGAACTTAACATCTTTAAAAATAAAATATAGAATTGGATTCGTTTAATAATTCTTTTTGACACATATGCCTATGGTTCTAACTGTGGCTTAAGATCATGAAATTAATTAATCAATTAATTCATATTCATATAAGATTGCCAAAATTGTTTGTGTCTCTCAATCATAACTAAAATCATAAGCCCTATAGTTGAAATTTCTTTATCTTTATATCTCATAATGTCTGCATGTTTAAAATATATAACTTGGGATGGAGCACTTTGATATAGCTACGTGAGGCATGAATGACAGGTAGGACACTAGGTGAAAGGCAAAATCTGGGGTTTGTGAAAATAAGGGGGAGGGACTAGGGGGAATCATAACAGGGATCATGTCCTCAAACACCTGTGGAAGGAATTGTACCGTATCGTATTATAATACTTCTCTTTTTCTTTTTATAAATTCGCGTTTATTTATGAAATTAGTTTTCTTCTTCTGGGTCTTCAAATTGAAAGACATATCTGGCTATAACAAAAATTACAGGTTTATACTTTTGTACACCAGATTGAGATGCGCGGCAGTGACGCTCGAAAAAATGAATTAAATAGAAAAGTTAAAGGCCAGCTACATTGTACTGTACACATTTTAGACGATAAAGCTATAATTATTATTCAATAAATGTATTCAATTAATTTATGCCTTGTTAATTTGTTTTGCTGTAAATGCCATTGTGTGAGTACAAATACATCGTGAGGATTTGCATACTATCTGAGAATACTAACACAACTTCAGGTCTCACCTACAATTGACCCTCAACTGTGACTATAAATATATCATGATATGTTGTTTCATTCCTCAGTATGTACATAATTAGGGTTCAGAGAAAGCTGAAGGGGTGTTTCTGTCTAAATTGGTAAGAATGGCGCGGAGTGTAGTGAGGCAAAACATTTAAACGATATGAAAAAAGAAGCTGTGGTATGCCGAATGCCAGTGAGACAACTCTCCACAAGAGACCAAAATGACACAGAAATCAACAACTATAGGTCACCGAATGGCCTTCAACAATAAACAAAGCCCATACCGCATAATCAGCTATAAAAGACCCCGAAGTGACAATGTAAAACAATTCAAACGAGAAAACTAACGGCCTTATTAATGTACAAAAAAAATGAACGAAAAACAAAAATGTAACACATAACAAAACGACAACTCCTGAATTATAGGCTCCTGACTTGGAACAGGCACATACATACAGAATGTGGCGGGGTTAAACATGTTAGCGGGATCCCAACCCTCCCCCTCACCTGGGACAGTGGTATAACAGTATATATAGCATACTTTAAAAAATAATTCCGACCAGAATGAGGGGGGGCATTAGTACACTATACATCCGCTTGAACCCGCCACTAAAATGGTGTTTAGTTTTCAAAGAAACATTTTGTTTTATTCAAATCAAATATATTGATTGTGGCATATTGAATTAATAGAATTGGAAAGGACGGACAAATCAGGCATATCAATTTATTATTATCGTCACAAACCGATTTACTGGTGACCATGAATAGCAACAAAAATCTAACACGAGTTACACCGCTTGTATTATAAACATATATTTTTTAATCGGCCTTGAGACCTAGAAAGATATTTTTTGAACCAAGTGGGTTACAAAACTGAAAAAGAAATGTGTTACGGAAGTGACAGCTTTATCGCATTTTCATATAAATGTTCTATTACGATGTTTCGGCTTTGTATAGCATTATATAATCATAAAAATTTCCAAAATTATAAAATATATATCTTTGCATATACCTATACGTAGATACAAAAATAAATGACCTTGTTTAATCTAATTTGTTGAATGTAAACATGAAGTTTATTATAATATTAACATCTTAGTGACCTCAGCCTTGTTTACTAGATATTGACTGGTTATGTGGACGCAGTCAGCGTTTCGTCTGACATATTGACCTCAAAACCTCAATTTTTACAAAATTACCAATAAACAAGTTCAAACCAATCGTTTAAAGTAGGAATACAAAGTGTTCCTTGCCATACAACGTATTGTCTATTTCTGTGAAATATATATTATAAGTAATGGGGTATTGCATTGCGTAATGGAATGCGGAAATACCAAAATGTGTTACCGGGTTTAATTGTGAGTCAAGGACTTCGAGTTCGACAAAGGTTCTACGACATCTTGGAGGTCTCAGCTTTGTGCAGTCTGATTTCTCTAGACAAAGGATTATTATAACATATATCTGGATATACCTTGTTACCGTTATATGTCTGTAAGTATATTATCTTTCTGATTATTAATTAAATGTACCATTTCCTATAACATGACTAGTCTTAATTACTTAATGGCCGGTGAAAATTTGTATGTTGACCCAAATTTAATATTGAGGGTATTATTTCATAATTCTTATCTGTTCTCTGAATTTTCTATTGAAATTTCGAATAAATCAAATGAGGTCACTTTTTTTTCCCATATGACATTTTTATTTTTACTCTTTTAACATTTACGTGCCGTCCTGGCTGTAGTGAAAAAGTTCTATAGATTCGTTAAAATTGATCATTTTATATGTTTCAGAAATTTGTGTTCGAATATAACATTACAACGTTTACTATTGAAACCTCAAATTGAAAAATGTTTTGAAATACTGCGGAATACGAGAATGAGTACTACTTTTTTTTTTAACAAAAAATGCACATTTGTATCCTGAGAGATTGAAGCCTTTTGAACACTACATATATATACCATTGGCGGATCCAGAGGGGTGGTTCCGGGGTTGGAACCCCCCTTTTTTTTTGGCCGATCAATGCATTTGAATGGGGACATATAGTTGGAACCCCCCCCCCCCCCCCCCCCTTTTCAAATGGCTGGATCCGCCCCTGTATACAGAATGCAAACAAACAGATATAAACATATATACGATAGTAAAAGTAATGAAGCAATGTAACACTATCCTTAGTAGACAAAGGATGAAAACTAAGGGTTATCATACCGCCTTCAAATGTCTCAAGTCAAATGTAATGTATATAATGTTACATTTATAAGATCTTATCAGGTTATTGTTTGAACTGATTTTTTTTTATCAGTATGCACTGAACTTGTTAGTCATATCAGAACTGGTATTTTTAAAATTAGAATAAAAACCTCTGCTTATTAAATTCCTAGAAGATTTGAAATACTAAGTGTTTCTGTTGAAAACCTCTAGATTTGCAACTGATGTTGGCTGCTCTAGATCAAGTCAACATTATATTTCTAGTTGCCACTGACCAGTTATATACCATCCAAAAATCGTTTTAGTTATTAGTAACCCTACCGACAAAGTCGAAGGGGAATTAAGGTTTTCACTCCGTCCGTCTGTCTGTCTTATATCCGTCAGTCTGGCAAATCACTTTTTTCTTCTTCCTTGGAGATATTGATTGATTGATATTTGGTATACTGTTTTATCATGATACGTTACAGATCAAGTTCGAATTTTGTTCCGTTTAATAATTTTGTTCAGAGTCACAAGTATGGTCACGGAACAGAAGTTCCTTCATAATATAAGTTCCAAAAGAATAAAATATTCTGGAATATTATTTCCACAGGAATAATATTACAGTATATGTTCCTAACGGAATAAATGGTATAGAATACTTGTTCCAACGGTGACATCCCATTAGTTCCAACAGGAATAGATATTATGACAATGTTTATAACAAAGTTTCCATTGGAACTTCTGTTATAGGCGGAACACATATACGTTGACAGTTTGGCTTCACTCAGATATTCAGTTTTTTCCACACTATTTTAGTAATGCTTGAATCTATTGATTTGCTATTTGTTATGTTTATGTTCCAGACCATATGAGTATTTGGACCGTACGCGTACGGTCCGGACCGTATACGTATACTTGTACGGTCCGACCATACGCGTACGGTCGGACCGTATGAGTATACGCGTACGGTCCAGTACGAGCTGACATACATGTTATTTGATCATATGGGTTAAATTGAAACAAGCATTTATCACAACCTTTATTTTTAGTTTTACAAATTGTTATTGATAATTTATTACAATGATAGACAGAATGAACAAACGAACATTTGAAATTAAGTATTTGTTTAATTGTATATCTGAATCCTATTTTGGTACTCTCGCCCAAGGGGACACAATTCAAGTAACGTAATATTTTTTACATTTTCATGTATGCAGTTCATGCATGTTCCTTTGCATTTGCATTTTTTGTAAAGTTGCTAAATATTCTAAAACAATTGACCTCCCACATCATGTTTACTTCCAATATCTTCAATCTCAGTGATCATAATTGAATTAATGTATTACTGATCGACATGCTTAATTCAAGAGACTAACAGGTTTAATTAGCGTGAATTTAAAAAGAAGTTAATATATAAAGTTTTTGTTTCAATTACAATTGAACTTTTTTATATTAATTTAATAGTTAAGTTATGTTGATCTGCTATATGCATTTGTAACTAATAAACTTGACCAACTTTTTAATATAAGTCAGACCGTACGCGTACGGTCCGACCGTATGAGTATTTTGAAAAAGTACGCATACGGTCCAGACCGTACGCGTACGGTCCAAATACTCATACGGTCTGGAACATTTACACCATGACAAGTTATAGATCAAATTAGCATTTTGTTGCGGTAGAATTGCGATCACATTTTTGACATAATATGAGTTTCTGACACAAAACAAATGTCAAGATCTTACAAATCTATTGCACAATATTGTGCAATTAAAGATTTCTTCTTTTAACTTTTCAAAAATTAAGAATTTGAGAAATTTTAAGAAAAAAAATTGAAAACAACTACAACCCCCCTTTTTGCAATTAGTCCAAAACCTAACATTTCTTTATACATAATATACAAGAAGTGTAAGGGAGGTAAATCCGAACATACCCATGCAACATTGTATATTAAATGTTTTATAATTATCTCCTTTACACTGCTTTTAAATTGTCTTAGTTGTCCATTGACCAGAAATACATAGTTTTTCCCCTTTTTTGCCCCTAATTCTGAAACATTTTGAGCCATAACCCCCCAAAATCAATACTAACCATCCCTTCATGGTATGGAAACTTGTGGTTTAATTTCAGAGAGATTCATACACTTAAACATAACGTCGCTGGGCTTCTAAAATGTTGTAAATCAAAAAAATTTCAAGAAAAAAATATCTCACAAACAGGCTTTGAAAATTTTGGCAAAATGCATGCTTCCAAAATGTCATATGTGAACTTGAACATTTTTGTAAATAGCATTGAAATAAAAACTTTGACATTTCTGGATTATCCAAGAACTTAAATTATTTTCACAGAAATAAAGAAATGTACAATTATTTTTTTCCCAAAGCCATTCTACAACGATTTTCAAGTTTTCATACAACATTTTGGAAGCAAACTTTACAAACAACTGAAATTGGCAATTTTGTAATATGTCTTATTTCACACATTTTGATTGGTCTAACAGTATGCTATTTTGTAATACCAAAGATTTCCTCCCGCCCAGACCATTGGTGTCAAAAAGTATTTTTAGCCAAAAAAAGTCATATACGACATTTTAGAAGCCCAGCGACGATAAGTTATTGTTTGAAAACTACAAAAATGATTATTTTGGGCCCCTTTTTGGTTCCTAATTAATAAACTATTGGGACCATAACCCCCAAAATCAATCCCAACCTTCCTGTAGTGGTATTTAACCTTGTTGTAAAAAATTATAGAGATCCATCCACTTAAACACAAGTTATTGTCTGTAAACTAGAAAAATGCTTCTTTTTGGCCCTTTTTTTGCCCCATATTCCTACATATTCGGAAAAATTAAACCCAAACTGATTCCCAGCCTTCCCTGTGTTATATGGAAACTTGTGGTACAATGTCAGAGAGATCCATACAGTTACCCACAAGTTATTGTCTTGTGTTAAAGTTTTATTGATTTCTTTTGCTTAATCTAAAGTTGATATCCGGAAACAAACGCTGACGACGACGACGACGACGTGATACCAATATCGCAATATACGACCAAATTTTTTTTAAACTTTTGCGGTCGTATTATGAATATGCATGAGACCTTACAGCCAGCATGCATGATTGTGTTAAAGTATGTAAAATAAGGAGCTGTAGAATATGTGCCAATACGACAATTATCCAACAAATAAAGGTAGCCATCACAAGCAACTCATTACTAGCTAAAACAAGTTAACTTATACGCCACCAGTATGTGGACACATACTACTGAACATTCAAAACATGAGTTATCAATGTAAAATAATAAGATGTGGTATGATTTTAAATTATTTTAACATAGTTCAAAACTGAAGGAAGACGCTCTCCAACAATCAAACAACCAATAAAGGCGATGAAGTAAAATTGCGAATGAAACAGCTATCAAACATGCAGTCAAAAAAATCTTGGTATATCGCTTTCTCACGGGGAAACAACACACAGCTGAAAAAAATAAGAGGACACACCATAAACACAGGTACACATTCGACTGCATCTTCAGAACACGAGCAACAAACCATGCAATCAATATTAAATAGAAGAAAAAGATTTTTATTTCTAATTTAAACCAATGAGACAAAGGGCATAAACATTAAAACATCAATAATGTTCATAATACAATACAATCAAGAAACACGATGAGATAAAAAAAAAGAAAAAAAAAAAAAGAAAAAAAAAAAAAGAGAACAATTTAAGTTCTTAAAGAATATGTAGATAAAGAATCTAAAATAATAAGAAAAATTGATATAATTGCCAATGAGACAATTATCCAAACAGAGCAAAAATCTGAAGGAAGATAACTTTCTTACAGGAAAACAACAAATAACTGACAAATGTTAGGGTATACACGTGCACCAGCACGGGGACACATTCAACTACATCCCCACATTACGAACAACAAACCCTACATTCAATATTAAATAAGAAAATGTATAATATGATTGCCAATGAGACAATTATCAAACAGAGTCAAACACTGAAAAGATAGCTTTTTCACAATCTACAAAGAGATGACTGACAAAATTAGGGCCATGCACGAATCACAAGCACGGGACACATTCTTTTTCAACCACACAGCACGAAAAGAAACAAATCCTTCGATCATTCTGATCTGAAATAGGGGAATGCTTTGTGATTCATTACATTGAAAAAAATCACGGCTTTCAATTTCAGAATATATATATGATAGTAAAAGTAGTTATACAGTTGAATTATTGTAGAAAAGGAATAAGGGAGCTACCATTTGATTTTTATGGGGGGGCTAGGATGAAATTTGAAAAAAATAGGCAGGACAGGAGTTTTGAGTAAAAAAAAAAGGCAGGATGAGACACTTGCAAAAAAAAAAAAAGTCGGGACTACAATTTAGGTAATAAGAAGTCAGGAAAAATACTAAAAAAAAAAAAAAGCAGGATCGAACAGAGTGAAAAATAAAAAGGCAGGATAGAGATTACAGCTAAAAAAAAATGCAGGACAAAATTTTTCATCCTAGCCCCCCCATAAAAATCAAATGGTAGCTCCCTAAGAATATTTATTAGTTCAATCACGGATCCTTGATGTACACACAAAACAATACGTTGTGACTTGCAACAGAAAAACATGTTTACATTGAAATGAAATATATTCTTCTCCTTGGACAAAAAAGATAGGGAGCATCGACTGTCCATATTGGAGTTAGAATAACGTTCTAGAGTCCTAAGGAGAAAATAAGGACACCACTCATACTCAAGGTGGATATTGACAAATTGCTTATGTGAAGCAGTACGTTCAAAATACGATTCATCGTATGACAATATGTCTATAGTACAATATGCAAGGTCCATAACCATATCTTATTGTACATATTTTCTGGTCCTTGTATGCATGTAATAATTGCCGTTGAACGTAAAACACCAACCCACCATCCGTATAAACTTTATCAATAAGTCCCAGTTGTAACTGCTTTAAATGCCCTCCCCGCTGCGGCGGGTAATTAAGTTTTACCTTTATCCGTCTGTACGTCCGTACGTACTTACATCCCAATATTTGTTTCCATTCTCTTACTTTAGTTTTCCACAACCAAATCTAAGAAAAAACTTATACACAATGCTTATAACCACAACACAGATTTAGCTCGAATTTTGGTGGCGACACTTTTATCGTTCTAGAGATATGCCCCTTTACAAATGGAAAATTGCTGAAATATTCTTTTCTGTTCTCTAAAGCTAACTAAATTGCTGCAACCAGATTTAATGAAACGTATGCACAATGCTTATAACCACAAAACACAGATCAAGTTTGAATTTTGGTAGCGACACTTTATATCGTTCTAGAGTTATGCCCCTTTACAATTGTGGGGAAAATGGTTGATTTTTATAGGGAATCACTGAATCATGACTTAGGCAGTCAATGGGCCCACACTTATGAAAAATTGCGGATCCGACACGGTGTTTCCTATGGACACATTCACAAATTATTCTGTTTTTTTTCTTCAAGTGTGGTTTGTAAGCTTGGACTTTCAAATAATTTTGCATTGAGTTTTCCTGAAGAAACTGATCATTCAAGGCAGTAAAATTCGAACTGTTAATGTTGTATCAAAATAACATAACGCTTTTGGGACGGATGATAGTGTTACTGGTCTGATCGTTTCTAGAAAGGTGTCAGCCCTATACTGCTCCCTTTATTCAGCTACACCACAGTCACTTGTCTCGGAATTTCCCCCCTATAGACCTTGTTATATGAAGTGTATAGGAAAACAAATTCTGAGACAATTGCATGTAGTTAATGCATGTACTATTTACATGTCCCACTCCAAACGTTGCCAAGCCCCCCCTTTTTTTCAAAAGTCTTGGATCCGGCTTCTGGACCTCGGAGTTCACTTTACGGTACTGAATAATCAATCCTCATCGTATTCAATACAAAGCAACTATTTTAAAGACCCTAATAGCACATATTTATTTGCTTATATTTTAGTAAATATTACAATACTAAGCTTTAAATATAATTCGCAAGCCAAGTGAACTAAATATACATTTACAGGGTCACCCGGTGCCAAGATTCGCGTTAGACTCTCACATTTTTCTCTGATCTAGATATTTCTTCCTAGATCTTTACAACTTTGGCCAAATGGTCCAAATTTAACGCACTTTCTTCATGTAATACTTTTTTTTTATTTTTTAAATTTAAGTCTCGGTTCACTAGTGACAGCTAGTGACAGCTGTATTCTCTCATATTACTCTAGTCATGGTTTAAATTAATAGACATATGAATGGTCATTGTGAACTCTGTTCGTTCCTAGTATACGAATAAGCCAATACACATTTACAAGGACATTGACCTAATTTTATGCCGTAATGTGTATTGCCTAAAAGCTGATTACACAATACAGTTCATTCACCGATCGGGCTGCAAGGTGCTCGTTAGGAATTCTAGTCAAATCGGCACTTGGTTAAATCGGCACCCGGTCAAATCGGCACTCAGTATAGTCAAATCGGCACCTAGTCAAATTGGCACCTGGTTAAATCGGCACTTTATATAGTCAATTCGGCACCCATGTTTATAGATTTGTTTAATATACATATTTTAACAGTAATTTAAGCAAAAACAGTAAAAATAAGGAAGGGGTTGTCCAGAAATATTCACTTAATTATTTCACATTTTTGGGGGTTGATGTATATATATTTTTCTCTTAACTAAATGCATATTTTAGTTAAATATACAATGATCAAGGATTTTTATAGATCTCACTATACAAATCCTTGCAATGATATATGAGGTATTGCTTCTAATTGTCTCATTGTTAAACATTAGCTTGTGTAAGGGCTTCTTTGTTTCTTATGAAGTTTTTGAAGAATAAAACATTAATAAATACCTTTAACATTCTACTGTTGAGTTAAAACCACAAACATGTTAACTATGCACTTGATTAAAGTTATTAAAATTAATTGAAAAGATATCTTATCTTAGTCATAGAATGTTGGGAAAACTTTAAATAATTAACCTATGTTTTCTAACTGCTTGATGTTTTTTAATGATGTAATGCATGATAAAATCCAAACCCCAAAATAGATCATGAATTTATACATTTTAAAATTATTTATACATATATAATATCAAATATTTTTGGATGCCGATTTGACTATACTGAGTGCCGATTTGACCAGGTGCCGATTTAACCAGGTGCCGATTTGACTTTTTCTATGGGTGCCGATTTGACCAGGTGCCGATTTGACTTGTACCCCTCGTTAGCGCCACCTATTGGTTATAAATTAAAGTTCATACACAAAAACATAGTCCCTCCATTTTTGGTTGTAAACATGCGCTTAACGACATAAATGTACAAACCAATTATTTGTTTCTAACTCAAAAGATACTATATTTATTATAGTTTACATAAATCCATGTATATAATCCCTAATTGGTCGATAGAGTATGAAATTAATATTATAATCAGATCAATAAAAGTGAGTGCTGCGTGACCTGGTGGCACAGAAGAAAAGTTATTTTTGGAAATCGGACGGATGTTGCTTTCTTGTGCTTGATTATTTAGGTCGATCTGGGTGATATTAGGGAAGTTACATATATGAATAGGTCAAATAATGTCAACTATCATGAAAGGTTGGTATCTTTATTTTTATTTCTGTGATGCTTTTATGACCACACTTCCTTAAAATCTTACTGGAAATGCATACGTGTTTTGAGAAAATGGCGCTAAAAGTTGAGCAGCCATGTGTTTGGATTTTGACACAGATTTTTCCCATTCTGAAAAAATATACAAATAAATGCTTTAGTGCATTTTAATTATAAATCATTGTTTTAACTTTAAACATCGAATAGAACTTCAAACATTTGCTTGTATGCGTTAATTTTTATCAATTAACTAAGTCGATATCATAAACGTTTGCGCCAGCTGTATTTTGCAAAAGAATTGACACACCCCCTATTTCACGAGTGTAAAATATAATTCATAACCAGCTGACATTGTTTTTCTTGCTCATGTACATTTTAACTGTTTTTAGGGATTGCAGATCATAAATGACGTTTACTTGGCCAACATTCAGTAAAGTTTATCAGTTGAACGTCTTTGTTTACATTGATTTTTGAGTAAGATAATCTCAGCTTTTGATAGTGTTGGACGAGTCCACTTTTAAACAGGGAGTTTATCTTTAAACTAGTACAATTTCCTTCAATGAAATTTTTAAATTACCTTGATCAAATTCATCATGTGTCTGAGGGAATGGAAATTTTTTAAATGTGACATTGTACATGTAAACAAACACTTTTATTTAGCACTTTAAATCTAGACCTTGTTTTGTTTTATTTACAAATAGCATACATAAATTATATTTTTTGAATATATTCACAAAATCTCAAAATAAAGAGTCCATATATTTATGATGTTAAAATAGCTGTTATCATTTAAAGACATCATTTAAATAATAGACTTCTGGTAACCTTAATGCTTTCCTGCGAAAATATATTATATCTGAATTCATACATGACTTACATTGAAAGTCTTCCACTTGAATAAATAATTCGGTTGTTAGTGTAAAATACAACATGAATCTTAAACTCTTAAGACTTTACCACCAGATATAGCGAAGGACATGCCATTTAAAACATGTTTTTTAATTTAATTCTTAGATGATTTGCAACATTATTTTATTCTGTATTTATGGGTGAAAAGGGGGTATCTGCACTCAAGAACGCGAAATAAAATTGCCATTTCACGATGAACGAACAATTAAATATTTCTTGCACGTTGATCTTTTTACTGATTTCATGAAACAGTGAATAACGAACCTTTTTCACGGCTGCACTTGAAATAAAAATGGCAAAACGCATAACCCTTTACCATCCTCTGTATACATTATTTCACTGAAAATTTTCATTGATTAGTGTTGTGCTATGATTTCAAGTAAGACTGACTTTCATGCGGTAGTTTAAAGATTGTCATTTTCTAAAGCCACTCCAGGTCCTATCTCATTTTGCAAACACCATTACCATAATTTCAAATGTACATGTACAGTGAAACCTTATTAAACCGAACCCTGAATAAACCGGAAACCTGTCTAATCCAAACTTGTTCTGAAGACCAATCATATCACATTTTATGCATTGTGAACCTGATGAAACCGAATACTACCAAAACCAAACAATATCTCATGTCCCGAAAGGGTAAGGTTTCAGGGATGATTCCAACATATAGTTTAGGGCCGCTTAGCGGCCCTTTAATCGGCCAGCGGCCCCCAAAAAAAGTACATGAAAATGAATTCCCAATTCAGGAAAATAAAATAAAAATCGATATTTTCGGAGAAGTTCTCTGTCACCGATTATAAATAATTTTTCAAAGTTTGTTGTCAAAACGTTTTAAAATCCGGATAAGAATGCTAGCTGTTTACATCGCATTTTATTAACAACGACTTAATTATGCCAGTCAAAATGTGGTAAACAATTTTATCAGCCGAATTCAATTGATTAATATGATATAGGAGTATTCGATCTTGTAAAAGCAGATCGCCCAGCAGGTTGATAAAAAGGGGTGTCAAAGCAGACCTCGGCAGAGAGAAATTTCAAATTTTGATATAACATTGATGAATAAAATAATACTCAAATTGACAACAACACTTCAAATGGTCTGCAATTTTATTTGCTATGGTCTACATGTTTCGCCTGCAAGGCAGGCTTCATCAGGACAATTTTTATACAGATATTAATCCCTGAAGTACTCAAAGTGGTGCAATTTGACGTCGTCATGGTGAGAGAACAATCAAAAGTGAAAGTAGCAATACAGAGTTATAAATAGATAAGATAAATATAGAAAATTAAGAAAATTAAAGTTTGTTTACAATGTAACTTGAGTTCGTTTTACTATTATATGATACATGAAATTGTTCTAAAGGCTTGGTATCTAATTGGACGAACTTCCCATGGTTCCTACCACTTCGCAAGGCTTCTCTTCCAACCTGGCCATTGTTGGAGGTTACTACTTCCTGGCGCGTCGGCAACAATAGGAAGGTTATGGTCGCCGCTATGGCAAATAAAATTGTCAAAAAATGCTCCCTTGTTTAATTGATGAATAAAGTTTAATGGGCGCAGATCTCGTAAAAGCAGATCGCCCAGCAGAGCCGGTTATATGATATGATGAAGACTTGTTTTGTAAAAGAAATTATTTCCTCAAAAGACAAAAGTTTGAGCGTTTTTTGAAAATAATGTTGATGATAGACCATTCATGAAATACGATGTCATCATTATGGAACTATTTCAAAAGTTTTGAAGATGATTCAAAATAATTTTAAAGAATACTGATTCATGCTTTAAATATCTTATCAATTGAGTATATGAACTTTTGTAATTGCTTTTCTGAATTCGACAATTGACCAGTCCAATTTGAAATCCATTTGAATCAAGGTAAATTTATAGAGATGACCTTCTGTTGAAAAAATACCCGATGAATGATTTTTTCAGTGGTTTATGTTAGCTGAAATATATGTGTTTGTAATAAGATGATAGACTAGTGCATCATGTTCAATGATATTCATGTAATAACAGTAGCCCATCCAGAATTATTCAAACTGTTACAACTTACATGAACACCAGTGTACAGGTTAAACTTAATAATATACATTTTCCATTTTTACAGGAAAATAATGTTATTTCGACTTAGATTTTATGTTTAAAAAATTCCCAATTAGAATAAAAATTCCCAATTTGATGTTCAAGGGACCCATTTGAAAACACCTGGAATCATCCCTGGGTTTAGTCAGGTTTTACTGTACATCAAAAAGTTATTGGTAAATATCAATGTCTTATCATTTGCATGAAATATCAACCAGTAGGTACATGTAACGGGTGCAGATCTAAGTACAAAAATGTATATATAAAAAAGGACAATTGGCAAATTGGAGTGCAGTCTTCATATTAAATGACAAGACCACCAGCCCAGGCTTGTAAAGTGCTTCTCTATTAGCCAAAAGAATCCAACTGAAATATTCATAATATTCAATTGAACTTCAGGTCTGGATTATGAAAACTAGGAGTAAATTTTGCATACAGGGGATGGTTCTGTCTATCTACCTCAAAATAATGTCACCTGACCATACTTGTAAATTCTTAGCAAGTTAATCGACAATAATAAAACAAACTTCCTGGTTTGTAATTTTACAATTTTTTTTGTTATAAGAACAGTCTTTTGGTTTAAATTTGGGTTCAGACATCTAACTTCTTATGTAAAAATACATACTATTGAAAGTAAAGTTATGGTGGAGTTTGTCATTTTCATGTTGAGTTAATTTCTACTCAAATTTAAAGAACAGCCCTCATATGCATGCAACTCGTCTCTTTAAGGTTACACAATGTGTATGGAAAAAAGTGATGTTGCATATGTCATCTTCACTTGGTTGTAGAGTGTACCTGACGACCATCTTAAAGATCATGAAGATAATGTCTACTACAACTGCAGAGTTCGTGAAAACTTATTTTGACCTGTCAGTCTTAATTTTTGCAGTTAATAAACATTATTATTACAAGGCATTGGTACATCTGATGACCAATGAAATACTAAATAACATGCCGTCATAGGCACTGCAACAGGTGTTTTTGCATCGGTCATCAGGACTGAAGCTAGCGATCAAAATGCTGGTCTGGATTGACAATCTTCGTGAAACTCTGCAATTGGGGACACAGGGCATCAATCTAGTGGCTTATGGTGCAGACTGCAGTGCTGAAGGTTCTGGCTCTCTCTGGGCACAGCTGCTTTCTTTACAAGTAAAGTTTGCTGCCTTGATATAGTCAATAGTGGTGAATGTTGAACTGTCACAAACAATCAATTAATAAATATTCAATCATTTCATTTCAGAAAATTCTTCATTTCCCAAAAGTGAGCCCAATCAGAATGTTAGTTACAGCATGGAACAAGGAGAAAATCAATCAACTTCACAAACTTTCTCGATGGCTAAACCTGAAAATGTATCAGCGGCTTTTGAAAGCATTAAAGGTAACTATGGTAACAGAAAATGTCATTTAAATCATCGAAAAGAACATGGTTATTTTAAAACTAATTTCTATTACTTGTCCGCTTTCTACTATTGTTTATTTTCCAACTTTTCGATCATTGAAATTTAAGAACTCAAAAATTAATTTCTATATCATCTACACAAGCAGTTGTCTGCTATCGATAAGATGGATTCAAGATCATTCATTCTGTAGTGTAATTTTTGCTAAGGATAAAACCATGAACACATATTCTTTTGTATGGTTCAATTTGATGCACTCTTATTGAGTTACAAAAATGTTATGGATCTATGTTTTGAGATTTAAAGACTTTCACTTGAACATTTCAGACAATGCCACTTTCCAGTTGGGTGGCCTTCGAGACGGCATCTCTGCTCAAATGTTACAACAGCTGACTCCTGAACAACAACAGATGCTGATAGCAGAAGCTGTATCTAAAGCAATGGGCTCTAATACAGAAAATATGAAAGGTAGAAAACTGTGCTAGATAAGGATAGTTGTGCAAAAAGAAGATTCATTGCCAAGTGATCTTAGTTTTTAACTTGAAAATCTTTCCTTCAATCGTCTTGCCATGTCGATTTGCAGTTATCTATTTCTTCTTTTATTACAATGCCGATTGGTCCATACAAACCCACTTTACTGTAATACAATCAAGCAAGGACCTTTAAACATACTTGTTTGTACCACATGTATGTTTCAATTTGGTTTTATCAAAGAAGGAAGTCAACCAATACACCTCCCAAACAGCTTCCAAGGGAATTAACTCTAAACAAAATTGCATCATATCCGAATGTATCTATTAAATTGAGATTAGAAATGGGGAATGTGTCAAAGAGACAACAATCTATACCCATCTGAGCTGTCATTCATAGATGAAGGTTTAAGGAAATTAGAAATAACTTCAGTAATTGAGTTAACATTGTCTATGTAGTGACAGTAGTCATAACAGAACATTGATATTATACAAAATGATCTTAAAATCCTGAATGTATTTAAGAATTGAATGCTTCTTTTTGTAACTTTATTGGGGTGTAAAAGTCATTACAAAATCCATGTTTTTACGCTTTTACAACCCTATGAAGTTACAAAAAGAAGCATTCAATACTTATAATTACATTTTTTAGCTAGGATCATGAAAACACAATTTACATCAAGTTTTTATTTAATTTACCTGTGCACTTTATTATGGGACCTTGTGTCATCATGTATGATAAGTTTTATTTTGTGATACAACTGATTAAGGAATAACACGTGATGTGCAGTTAGCCAATCAGAATAAGGTATTATAATGAAACATACATCTAATGTAATTATTTGTTGTTGATATGCTATGTATTATAAAAATACTTTTTTTAATTTCAGACAATGGTAATTTTCAGCTGTTGGTCAGCAGGGAGCAATCAGAACTGCTTCTACAACAGGCTGCCTCACAGATCTCCCCACAGTATACAGATGCTGAAATGGTGTCTAAAGCTAGTGATCTTAAAGGTACAATATATGTTAATGGTGGGGATGTCCACAGATAATTACTGGACAGATCTATATTTCAAATATTGAATTTATGTTTGATTATACAGTCCTGGCAAACCAAGATAAGGCAATGAACATTGTTCTTGATGGAAAACAGCTAACCTATTCTCATTTTCTGACTTGAATAATAAGCATGAACCCATTTATTAGTTGAATTTGTTATGAAAACTGTATGGTTGAAGCACAGGTAAATAAATGCCTTCCAACCCCATACATTTAAAAAAGAAGTTGTGTTGTAATTGCCAATGAGACAACTCTTCACAAGAAACCATGTGAGACAGAAATAAAAAAAAACTATAGGTCCCCATATGGCCTTCAACCTGTACATTTAATTTGTTGATAGTGAACTGAATGAAAGCTTGACAACAGTCTCTATTTATATTTTCAGAGAGTTTATCCCATCAGCAGTCAGGTGCTGGGGACCAGTCAGGTCAGTTACACATACAGTTACCTTCACCAACAACTGGTTTCAATCTGAAGAATGATGTCAAAAGTTTTGTGGATAGTAGTAGCCCACGTAAACCACATGAAAATATGAAAGGTAAATTGTCTTCTCTATAGACTGATTATCTTACCTTGAACTGATCTACCTTTTTTATGGAGAATATATTGAATTATCATCAAATTAGGGAATATTGAAATAATCATAAAATTTGACTGAATTCAACTTGACAGACTCCTTTCAAAGAGTCTCAAACCATGCTTTGTATGAATGACCTTATTATTCAGTTTATGTCGATCAATGACCTAATCAAATCTGCACAGTCTTTTAATAAAACTCATATGACGGTTTTTAGTATATTACTGCCTAATAACTTATGAGGACATAGCGACTGTTTGAAAAAGTTGCTATTTGAGAATATTTTAGTCCTTATTATTTCAAATGGAATACTTCCATAAGGGGAAAACAGCTTTTATATATCCTACTAATCTAATGCAAACAATATCACTGGACTATATCATAGGCTTTTGATCTGATCTGGCTTCTAAAAAGATCATATAAATCTGCAGCTGCTTTTTGAATGACATGCAAAATGATAATTAGTGTATATTATTGGGTGTATGTCTTATTTATAAGAGACAGGCCATTTTAGTTTTTACACATGAGTCATAGGTCTTTTATTTAAATTTGGTGCATGCTAATTAATTCCAAGAAAGTATGATGGTATATCCCTTCTTTCCCTACAAATCCATTTTAATGGAATAGTCCTTAAGATTAATACTTCAAAGTGCACTTAAGTTTTGTGTAATCAGATTTGTAAATAAAGTAATTATAATCCTTTGTAGTATTAACACTTAAAGTTTAAATGACATTGGTATTCTAAGTATTTGTTTAGAGCTGATCCAAAGCTGTGAGAAGTGAAGGCTCTTTAATGTAACGGTTACTTACAGTTTAGAAAGTGTTTTGTCCAAGGAAAATTAAAAAAAGTGTGTTCAAACATTATTTTGATTTCCTTAAGCTTATACTTGCTGTCCAACCCATAGAAATTTTAGATTTGAAATAGTCCAAATAAACGCTTGTTTTGTCTTAACATTAGGTCTCAATTTGTGTAAGGGCTGTTCCAAATTTTATTTGTTAGGAAGATGTGGTTGCATTTTCCTCAGAATTTTATAACAGTTCGCAAAATCTTTTTTTCCCTGGTGATCCTTGAAGAAAATCTACTGGTCCTCACTACTAATTCTATTGAAAAATGCTAAAATTGTGTCAGTCCTATGCAAAATTTTGGTGGTATAATCCTGAGGACTACCACTTTTCGCGCACTCTGTTATAAGAGAATGAAAATTGTATTTTTTCTGATAAGTGGCCAGGGTCTTAAAAAGGTGGCAACGCCATGCATTCTTATTAAACAATTGTTTTTGGTACAAAAGGACCTTGCGTTTATGGTTTCTATATAGTAGAAAAACTTGAATATAAAAATATTATTTTGGCCAAGTAAAGTATTAAAGAGATGTAAAATTATTAAAAAATGGATAACTCCAACATCAGCATATCTAAAATTAGTAGTACCCGGTAATAACATTGATTTAAACTACTATTGCAGCACAAATAGAAGTAATACCTTGTAAAGTGTGTGGAGATAAGTCATCTGGAGTACATTATGGTGTTATTACATGTGAAGGTTGCAAGGTAATTATTTTGTTGAAAGTTAGTAATAGAAATTCTTCTACAACTGCTAAAGAGTTCAGGGTATTAAGATATGACAATTGAAAATAAGATTTTCTTTGAAAAATGTTAGCATTCAGTCTTTTCATGAAATCACTTTAGATTTTGTGACATTACACTTAAAAAACGGTATAAAATTTCTTCACATAAAGGCATTAAACTGTCATGATACAGTTGCATTGATTCTGTGAACTACCAGAAACAAGTTCAACCGTGAGAAAAAAAGGACCCTAACATTCAAGTCATCTCACCTCATAGAATGTAAAAAAAATAATGCCACTTTTTATTGTGATTCTATACCAAAACATGACCTACTTTATTCTCACATGAACTGTTTAGAAAGGTGCAGGAATCACTTTGATTTTAGAAACAGTGAAGTGAATAGCTTACAATTTATATTTCAGGGATTCTTCAGAAGAAGTCAGGCTGGACCTGTCAACTATCAGTGTCCGAGGAACAGGAACTGTGTGATAGACAGAGTCAACAGAAACAGATGTCAGTTCTGTAGGCTACAGAAATGTCTAGCTCTGGGCATGTCAAGAGACGGTAAGAGTCTGTCATACTGGTAACCAACTCTAAGCTGGTACATTTTTTTTGTGATTAGCTTTTTTCATATAGATTACAATTCATGATTATATTTATGAGAAGGAATCCTAGTTAGAAATATTTGTGACTATTTATGATTATATTTATGTGCTCATATAAGAAGGAATCCTAGTTGGACATATAGCTTCTATTGATATTCATGTCATTTTTTCACCTGCAAAATTGCACAAATAAAAAACCTAGGAATGAGTTTCAGTACTTTGTATAATCTTTTTATAGGTCATACAAGATAATTTAATTTTTTCCAAGGAACCTTTAAAAATAATAATGCTATACTTAGATTTCTTGCATTATATTTAATCTCACTAATTTAATAAATTTTTATTAACTTTTTAAGATCAGAAAAATGGCAAACTTCTCGGGTCTGATGGATATCTCACAGTGTTTTCTGTGTGTGTGTGTTAAAGTCTCTAAAATTTGAATACTGTGGATTCATTTATTTTCGTGGGTCCCTATCTTCGTTGATTAATGATGACTTTCAAATTTGTGGATATTTAATTTCGTAGTTTTGCTGAAGTCTGCATACAAGCCTATGGAAAAATTTGTCATTCGTTGAACATTTAATTTCATGGTTTTCCTATACCCACGAAATCCACGAAAATTGGTATCCAACGAATAAAAATGAATCCCCTGTATAAATATTTCAATGGTTTATGGAAGTCCGTGAGTACATATTCTTAATATTTTGGTATTGATGTCTCTAATTTATTTTTCAGCTGTGAAGTTTGGTAGAATGTCAAAGAAACAACGAGAGAAAGTAGAGGATGAGGCCAACTATGTTAAACAGAATAGACTTAACGGGTATGATCCAACATCACCGACAGGCATGGTATCACCAAACAACAACAGTCAATTTACATCTCCAGCGTAAGACAAACATCATTATCTAATTCCTGTGTACAGTGGGCACTGTCTATATTGTGATCTTTTGTATGTCTGATCTCGAAAAAACCCCTTGTATGTCTTGTCTCACACATACTGTTTTGTGTATGTCTTGTCTCACACATACTGTTTTGTGTATGTCTTGTCTCACACATACTGTTTTGTGTATGTCTTGTCTCACACATACTGTTTTGTGTATGTCTTGTCTCACACATACTGTTTTTTGTATGTCTTGTCTCACACATACTGTTTTGTGTATGTCTTGTCTCACACATACTGTTTTGTGTATGTCTTGTCTCACACATACTGTTTTGTGTATCTTGTTTTGTACAAAAGCTCTTGTTGATCTTGTCTTTCACCAAACCACCTGTATATCGGTCTTCCTTCAAATTTCTTGTATATCTCTTCTTGCACACAAACCATTTGTATACCTAAATAAATCAAAGCTCTAGTATAGCTATTGTCTTTCTCAAAACCTGTTATATCTTGTATGACACAAAGACACAAAATCTCATGTATATATCTCATCTCTCACAAAAACTTGTGTACATCTCTCCTTTCACAAAAACTCATGTATATCTTTCCTTTCACAAAAACTCGTGTATATCTCTCCTTTCACAAAAACTCATGTATATCTTGTGTTCCACTAAATCTCATGTATATCTTGTGTTCCACTAAATCTCATGTATATCCTCTTTCACTAAATCTATTGTAATTCTTATCTTTCACAAAAACTTATGATTATCTCGTCTTTTACAAAATCTCATGTATACCTCTTCTTTCACAAAACCACTTGTTATTATTCACAAATAGCACAACTTGGGTATTTAGAAAACAGTGTAAGGCTTCAAGAACTCGTATCTATATAAATTTATAATTTTTAAATAATATGTTTTTTTCTTTTGTTTAGTTCAGTGTTTTGTTTGATGACATGTTTAAATTTTTCCTAACATTCCATTTACAGTGTTCCGAAAGTTGACAGTCATTTCTCTAAATAATTTGTCATGTTTTTACTATTGCCTGGTCCTAACAACATTTGACTTGAAATGAATACTTATATATCCTAGTAACTATAGAATAATGGAATAATTTTGTATTTTAGGTTTCCTGAGCCGCCGCAGCAGCAGCAGAATTTTGTATATACTTCCAATGGTTATACATATGCATTACAATCTCCAATGTCACCTGAGACCCCAGTCTCACCTGGTGATCCACCTGCCTACCCAACTACACCTACAACTGCTCCACACCCGGTCGCTTTGCTCAGGGCAATAGATTTGATGGATTCAAGTAAGTTTTTCTTATTAATTGAAAAGAAAGTGAAAAAAATTGTTCGTTCCTTTCCATAAGGGCTGTTGCAAAAAGATGTACATAATACTCAAGGTGAATGTCAAATGCAGGAACATTTATGTGAAATTCTTAATTGGCATCTTCAAGAGACCCTACCCTGCTTGCTATGTATCATTAAATGGAACAGGCTAATTTGATTTTGTTTTCAAATTCAAGATATAGATTTGTAAATGATTAAGGGATTTCAGTAAATTAATTCAAAGTTTCATTCCTGATACTGTTTTTAGTTGAAAGCCTTTTGTTTTTGTGAAAGTCTAAATGCAGTATTAAAGTCTAGATATATATGATATTTTGCCATGTTTGCTCTATTCGTACCATACACTTTTCACAGTAAACAAATTGAAAATAGTCACAAATATGGTAAGTTAAGTACAGCTCTTTGTAAGAACCAGGCAGGGTGCCATATACATGTGATTTATGAGGGTTTCAGATTTTATCTATAAATGGCCTAGAAGAAGCAGTAACTGAATACTGCTCAAAAAATAAACATAAGTGGGAAAATACGAGTGGTTGCCATGGTAACGGACACTCTATTTTTTGGTTGTGAAGCATAGTAAAATCTTCCAAAAATCAGCTAAATCACTACAATTCAGAGCCTGAATAGGAATAGAATCAAGCATTTTTCATTAATTTTCATATGTAACATTGATACAACTTGGTTTTAGCATCATTTTAGTTCAGATTGCATGTAAACCAAATTTGTAAATTTTTTGAAAAATTTTGCCAAAAAATGCATATTTTCAACTTTTCTGAATTTTGGATTTTTGCGAAATTATCAAATTTTCTGTGGTGTTTTTCAGAAAAGAGCAACTGTGTATAGCATGGTTAGCACTTTAGTTCTGAAGTTTAGATACTACTTTACCAAATTAAATAGAAAAAAGCTTGGGACTTTCTTTAGTATTATCACCATAGCAACCGATTTTTTCCTTGGAAACGGAGTTATTTGCAGAATATTGCAGTTTGAGAGCTTTAATGTACTGAATTGTTCCATAACTGATACAAAAAATACATTTAAGCATAAGCTTACTCTAAATAACCATCGTTAATAGTTGCTGACTTCAATCGTTACCATGGAAATACATATTACCCATAGTAACATCTATTTTAAAATGTATCAATAGAAATTTATGTAAAAAATACATATATTATATATAGACGGTGTTTATATTCAAATTGGAATATGACTGCATGCTTTGCTTCACTCACAGTCTTGTCTGTATATAATATATAATGAAACATTAAGGTTAGAACTGAAGGTTAGGAAAAAAAAGGGGAAAGGGGTGGGGGGGGGGGGGGGGTAGGTTTATTTAAAAAAAAATCATAAATGTAGATTCTTGAAAAGATAACGTTTGGTCGGAAAGCCTGATTATGAATAGAATAATGATTATGAATAGAATCAATTTTATTTTCAGAAATTTCATATACATGTATAACATCGATATAACTTGGTTTTAGCTTCAGAGCTTAGTTAGTATTGCAGTTTAACCCCGACTTTTAGATTTTTGTTAAAAAAAAACTAAAAAACATTCATTTTTTTCGAAATCATGAAGTATTGTGAAATTATCAAATTTTCTCGTGTGTTTTTCCGAAAATTGAAAATATGTAAAGCATAGTTAGCATTGTAGTAACAAAGTTTGAATACTACCTGACCAAAATAAATAAAACATTGCGTGGGGCTCTCTTGAATTTTATCACCATGTTAACGTATTTTCTCATTGGAAACAGAGTTATTGTTTATTGAATTCTGCGGTATGGGGGATTCATTGTTCTCAATTGTTTCCAAACCTTTATGAAAAGACATGCATGGAAGCATATATAAGCTCTAAACTGCAATCGTTAAGTATTATTACAACAGTTGCCATGGTGACAAATATCACTGATAACAGTCAATCAAATGATATATATTTAAATATATACACTGTTGCATTTTGGGGGAGGAGTGGAGGTTGGGTAGTTTTTGTTTGAATCTTTCATAGATCAGGATCATGCACAGCTAAGGTGTGCATTAACTATCTCAGATATACAGCAAAGTTCAAATGTACTCTTAACTGATCCTAGACTTTGAAATAAACTTTGTAATTCCATAAAATAAAAATAAACAGCTGCGCCATGAGCGCATGTTACGCCAGTCTTTTTTTCAAAGAATAATAAAAGTTTAATAACTTCTCAATGTCATATCACAAATTCATGAAAAACTAATGGGAGGTTATGTTAATAGATATAAACCTGGCGTCACCAAAGTTTCATAACTGCTCAGAGCATTGTCTGAAAACTGGAATATTCCCCCTTTTTATGATTAAAATCACATTTATCCGTGACCTAAAACGTATACAAATTAAAAGTGAACTCCCGTCAATAAATAAAAGTAAGTGTTGAGTAGGAAATCATTTTATGACCTTGCATAGCGGAGGGGCATTTTTTGTTTCAGTTCTCCAACTTAAGTTTGCCTCAACTAAATGTTATGAAACATATACACAATTCTAATTACCACAAAACTCAAGATCAAGTAGTAATTTGGGTAGTGTCACTTTTAGTTATTGAGTTTTTCCCTTTATAACATAATATGCAAGCAGTTGCATCATGGGACACATTCCCCATTTAATATCCTTTACTTGTATGTTATTGTTATTACTTCAGGTACATTCAGCAAGGCTGTATTAGATGCCCATCTCAGAACCTGTTTATACAGTGCTGATCAGATAGACCTTCTGAAATCCAACCTGCCCTCAACAGAAACAATCAACACATATAAAAATATGGTAGGTTGATGTGTATTAAAGGTAATATCCTGACTTTGAAAGGGAAAATATAACTACAAAAAGACATCAACATCCTGGATTACTGCAAGGAAATGTTTATTCCTGTCTAAATGTGCCACATATATAGATTCGTCTTCTGGACAATTGTTGAATTACATACAAAACGGTTCATATAGGATTACAAAAAGGTTAACTAGTCACAATATAATAGGTCTTGAAACATTAAAATGAAAGTGGAAATAAAAATTAATGATGAATTGTCACAATTTGAGCAAAATATTTAATGTTTAAAGAATTTATTCTCTAAAACTACACATCTTTGTAACATATTTTTCTCTTTTTAGCAATTAAAGTTAAGTTACACATACCAGAAAAAAAATCCAAAACAACAACCTGGGAACTTATAAAACACAAAACAAATTAAACATTTATTGTATAGCAAAGTGAGCTTTGTTGTGTTTTGTTTACTATTGTTGATCTGTTGATCTTTTTCTCTTTTAGTCATGGCATTGTCAGTTTATTTTTTCGATTAATAAGTTTGAATGTACCTGGTGTATCTTTCACCTCTCTTTTAGCAATGTGTGCACCTTTTAAACATCTGATTTAAGCTTTAATTGAAGTTTGTATATTACAGAGCCATAAACAGTTATGGATGGAGGTAGCAGAGAAGATCACTATTGCTGTACAACAGATTATAGAGTTTGCTAAAATGATTCCAGGTTTTATGGACTTATCTCAGGATGATCAAATTATGCTCTTAAAAGCTGGTAAGTACATTGCTATAGGGTTGATTTTTTTTTATCTTTCTGAACAGTATGATCTATATAGATCAGTAATATAAAAAAGAAGATGTGGTATGATTGCCAATGATACAACTATCCACAAGATGTTGACTTTTGAAATAAAAGAGAGCAATGAAATCGCTGTTTAATACTGGAGGCTTCTTTTTCTTGTGTGTATCTAAAACAACTGCTATTGTTTGACTGATTGTAATTATTTGATTTTGTAGGTAGTTTTGAGCTTGCATTGATCCGGTGCTGTAGGGTATATGATTTGTTTCACTGATTGTAATTATTTGATTTTACAGGTAGTTTTGAGCTTGCATTGATCCGGTGCTGTAGGGTATATGATTCCTCTAAGAATAGTGTTGTGTTTGGTAATACTATATTACCATTAGAAGTGTTTGATGCATTTAGTAAGTACATTATAACAGAGAACTGTAGGAATGAATATTGTGATATTTCATGTGTTGAACTTGTTAAAAGCATAAAATTTGTGTTGTGTTATAATACGCAATCTGTCAATCTATCTTAAAGAAATGGTTTAAGTTACATGACAAGACTGGTTGCTGAAAATGTAGCTTTTGGCTGGGATACCAGTTCATTGAAAAACATGTTTGGTTCTCAAACAGGTTGTCCCCTTGTTTCTCTGAAAACTACAAAGTTATGTACTTTTGACCACTTTTGCTTAGAAATTCATATTAAAGTGACAACATGAAATATTCAAAAAAAGACCAGTTGTGAAAAAGAGAGGTACACATTTGTTTTAAGTATACAATTTAGGAGATGTGGTATGATTGCAAATTAGAGAACGATCCACCAGAGTTCAAATGAAGTGGTATTAAGGTGGTACCTAACACTACAGGGAGATAACTCTGTAAAATCAGCTAAACGTTTTAATTACGTTGTGTTGTTAAGGGAATATTTAGCTTCTCATTGATCAAAATTAGTGTTTGTCAAACTGCTATATAACCAGTGTAATTTTTCTGATAAAATGGTTTGTTCAAATTTTTTGAAATTTTTATATTTATGTCAAAGGGTCAAAGTATTTACTTTGACAACATTTTATGAAAATTAAACGAGCCAAATCAATTTTAGTGCAGGTGTTGGGTACCACCTTAAGCAATTATAGGCCACCTAACATCCTTCAACTATGAAAAAAACCACACAGTATTGATGGCTTTTAAAGGCCCTGACTTTGTAACAATTCAAACTAACTGTCAAATCATGACAAATTTTTTTTGATGAAAAACAAACATTTAAAAGATATGAAACAACAACATGTCCTTTCTTTAAGGCTTCCAACTAGATTTATTTCAGAATAAAATATGTGGAAGGGTTGGAAACTACTTTTTTTTCTGTGAGTATTTACTTCTTAATATCATTTATTCACATCAAGTATTTATATTATCTTTTCAGATGATGAAGAAACACATTTACGAGACAGTATTTTCGAGCTGGTGAAAACTTTATTGGCTTTCAATTTAAACGAATCAGAAATTGCATTGTACAGTGCTTTAATATTAATCAGACCAGGTAAGCGTTTTGTTGACTCTCCATAAAAAAAAATACATTTGCCTCAATAACTGATTTAAACTTTACACGAGTGTTTCTTTGAAACGGACATAGCTGAATGACACTTGTGAAAATTATTGAAAAGCCAACCAAATTATAGTGAGGGCTATTCCAGAAAAAAATGTATGGGGTGGGGGTTGGAAGGCACTTTTTGTCAGCACCCGCCACCAAGACAATTGTAATTGAGACTTATAGTGCATTATAGTGTGAAAAGTTGCACACATGTATTATTTATATAATGTGCCTTCCAACCCCCCCCCCCCCCCCCCCCCCCCCCCCCGAATACATTTTTTTCTGGAATAGCCCTGATGAAAAACATAAACAGACAAGATTAAAGAAGGAAGAAATTATTAGTTATAGTGCATCATACCTATTTGGCTGGCTAAATCATTATGTTAATACTCAATGTACATTATATTGTATATATTTAGGTTGCACTCTAATCTCTAATAAACAATATATTCATTCATGTTAGGTTTGATTATGATTTTGAATGAGTTTGAAATTGCCAATTATGTAAAATCAAAAACAGCCCAAATTGAAAAACATAATTACCACTGATCGATGTTAATTTTTGCTTTATACAATTTGTTGCTAAATTAAAAAATCAGAACTAATAGGAAACTCAAATGT
Source organism: Mytilus edulis (assembly GCA_019925275.1). Taxonomy (NCBI): domain Eukaryota; kingdom Metazoa; phylum Mollusca; class Bivalvia; order Mytilida; family Mytilidae; genus Mytilus; species Mytilus edulis. The sequence goes on along the minus strand of CM034354.1, from coordinate 71,359,460 downwards.
ACTGGCTTAAATTATAAATTATGATGCAGGCAGCAATTATAATTCTAACATTGAGTTATAGCCTACCAGCAATCTTAAATAAAATCTTCCTTTTCTTCCAGATCGACCTGGTCTTAAGGAGCTAGTGGATATACAGAAGTTATATGAGAAAATTCTGTCTTCTCTTAAAGGAGAGATCGTCAAAACACATGCAGACAATCAGGACGTACTGAACAAACTAATGCAAATCGCATGGACCCTTCGCAATCTTAGTGCTCAACATATAGTGCTTCTTAACAAATTCAAAATGTCAGCACCAGACATGGAGTTCCCTCCCCTTCATAAAGAACTCTTCAGTGTGGAGGGACTGGATTCTTGATGTTAAACTAGGCTTATAACTGTGACTAAATATTGTTGTTGATGAATTAATGATATTTGTTATGGAATTTGTATATCTTGTTTTATTACTTTAAACTTTTATCTTTTAAAAGACTTTTTTTTAATGCAGTAAATACAAGTTGGTTAAAACATCTTGTGCAATACACTTCCATGTTTAATGAACGTTGTATATTTCTTAACAAAATCATGTTCATATTTCATTTTGTATTGCAATGTCAGGTCTTGAAGAATACAAGCTAGAAAATTGTTAATATACATCACAATTGCTAGTTCAGAAAAATTGTCATCACACTATATATGAAAATTTGCTAGTTATTTTAGTAGAGGAAGTTTCAGTTTATAAAATGGGATTTGGTAAACCTCATTATTATTGTATAACGTGTTTACTGAACTTAGAAATAGAGTGAATATTTGTCTTGAATTTACATTTAACAAACATCCTCAGCTTTCGGTCTCAAACTTCAGGTAGTACTTGAGGGGACTAAAAATGTGCTAAAAACACCAGAAGCAGTATTTTAATTAATTGCTTTTTAGTCTTAAGTTCGATAATCATGCTAGAAATTTTTATGACTGCAAGGCCTGTCAATCAAAATTCAGGATTAATAGGCCAAAACATTTTTTTTCCTTTATGTATACTATCAGGGTTTATAGCCAGGCTTATGTATAGTGTAGTCAGGAATGGTTTTATATCATACTTTAACCTATTCAGACAAGGTTGACAATCATTATTCGACACCACTATTTTTCATATTAAATTTGAAAATGAGGGAATAATTTGTTCTAGAATGAATATTCCAGTCACAGTTACATTATTCAATTAGGGAAATAGTTTGACGGCATCAGGTCTTTCTGTACAGTGAAATTTACAAAGTAATAAACTTTCAAATCATTTCACCATACTGTTATTTATAAAACAAAACTATGTAAAAAAAAATATTATACTCTTTATGCTAAACCAAAGAAAACAAATTGCACATGTAACTGTTTGAAATACTACCTTTTATGGATTGTTTGCCAAGTCAGTTGGAATCATTCGGAAAAATTATCCAAATCCAAGTAAAAGATTTGTATTCTCTCTTAAAAACTTAAAGAAATGACTCCAAAAATCAAGAAAAATTTAAAATCTTTAACCTTATCAGAATCGATCCAGAGGTTGTATCTCAAATATGATGGATTTTTATTGGTCAAGCTCCTTTATGTATGATTAAGCCTCAACCCTCAATCTATACACAAGAATCAAAATTGTCATTATTTGTTGTTGATACCTCTAAATAACTCAGGAAAATCAAAATCAGCCTTACCAACAACTGTACAGCATCTCTGTGTTTACCATTCTTGTATATACCATCACATCATCCAATTATCAGGTCTTCTCTTATAGTTATTTTCCTCCATTAAAAGGTGCACCTCTTTGTAAAGGAGTGACCTGTTGTTTATTTGAAGTATAGGTAATTTCATCTGTATTGCATTTAGGGATATTTTCTCATTTTTCACGGCAAATAGTTACACTCAATTTTATTACATCTGTGTGCATTTCTTCAAAGGAAAAGGTATCTTCATATTTATGTATATATTATAACAATTCTGATTTTTAAAAAACATTTAAATTTGCAGAAATGGATAATCAAAGATGACTTATTCCTATCTGTTCATTTTTGTTGAAGCAGCACACAAACAACAAAAATTGCATGCCAATTAATTTTTACACTGTTCCCCAGGAGTTTGTCCCTTGATTTAGAAAAAAAACCGACAATGTTTGTTTTTGTTCAAGATCATTATGTTATGGTTAAAATCAATTAAAATTTTATCATGTTATATTTAACACATAACCCAAATCTGTTTTGAGACATTCATTAGTATTCATTTAAGGGATGGGGTTGGGTAATCATAGGCCAGTGACCGATTCTTTTAAGTAATTAATAAGAAGTATTGAAACCTAATTGAGTTAATGATATGTTATTTGAAAGATGATCTCACTGTTATATCCATTGTAAATACAGGGACCTGTTTTTCATAATTATTTGAAGTATGAGATCTGGTATCGACTACAGTGATGTTAATTGTAGATTGTTGTAGGACTGCTTTTATGAATACAGATCCTGTATATGTTGTTTTTTCTAATATTAGAGCCAGTAATTCATCATTTGTTTCTCATAATGAAAATCTACTTGTATATAAAATGCTTTGTTGTATAAGCTTTGCTAGTTCATGTCTTACCAACTGTTTTAATTAGGAGTTGTCTGTATCATTTATAAAATACTGTCGATTCATTATTATTCATTGAATACCAAAATTTTTGTGGTACAGGTGAACCATGAATTGGAATATTCCACAAATTACTAAGTTTCTATAGGCTTTATATGCAAGAAATTGGCAAAAACAACAGAAATCAAATATCCACTAAAAGGCACGTTTTCCTCAATCCACGAAAATTGATACCCACAACAATAAATGAATCCACAGTAAGCATCATTATCTGTGATGACTTTTTACATCATGCAACTTCTATAAATGAACTCTTTTAAGTTTACTGTTTTAGCAAACAAGCAAGTTTATGAAAGTAGCAGATTTTTTTGACAGAGGGCATTATGGGATGTGTTCGTCTTTTAATCATGTCATTTCCTGTTTGGTTATACTTTTATATTTTATTTAACTAACTGAGTATAAAAATGTTCAAGTTGGTCTAGATTTGAAGGATGCTGCATGTAACTTTCTTTTTTTGTTCTTAGACTTTATAGACTGATTCTATTATATACCTCAATTGAAATGAATCCCAAAGACTTGATTTATACTTGTCTCAAGATAAGACATTTGAGTATAATGACCCGGAATTGTATATAACATTAACTGATCCAAAAACTTACATCACTCAGAATGATTCTGAACTTCTACCACTATCTTCTATAGTAGGGAGGCAATATGTTTCCTTGTCTGTGTCGATTAATTCTAGCTAGTTACGGAAATACTGCATTCAACTATCAAAACTAATAATGAAATTTTTATTTTAGTTTAGGCTTTCCAGTCTGTTACTTTTTTTACACTTAATAAAACATCACAAAGATTTCTGAATTCCAGGTAGTCAAAAATTACTGTATACAACCTTTTAATTTTCATCGCTTATCTTTATGCTTTGCTCAATTCCAACTTTAAATGCATGAATTTATTTTGAATGCTTGGTATGAATGATAGAAATGTCTTAAGGTGTTTGTAGATATAGACAACTAGGGCTAACATTAGCAACAGAGTTTTAACAGATATATATGTATATCTATAGAGTAGTATCTTGTTAAGTTTTAACATCTTTGTTATATTTTGTTTGTTTAATACAGATTTTACTGTAAATATGTCTGCTATCAGCATTTATTTGTTAAACTGTCTTTTAGTTTTGTCTTAAGAGTTGGTCTTTGAAATTTGAGGTCCTTCATGGGTTGTTACAAACCTGATTTCTAAGAGGTATAACTTTAAAATTATATTGAATCATAATTTGATTACAAATCACCAACTAGGGACTCAAGTTATGCCATTATCTTAACAATGTGTATGTGCCATTTGTTATTCTCACCTGTTTATTGCTCTGTTTTCCTTAAGACATTGATCAGAATAACATTTTTATGTCCCTTCCCCTTTGGGAATATTTATCTTGTTCATTTGTACATCTATAGATATGTCCAGAAATTGGTTTCTGTTCTGATTACTTTGCCTCCAAATGTTATGAAACTTATACACAGTGCTTAGTTAAACACAGATCAAGTTCCAATTTGAGTGGTAATGCTTTCCCTATCTCTAGTTATTTCCCTTTATTGACTTACATATTTACAAGCAAGGTGATATGTGTCCATGGTTACATTCTTTAAGTAATTATGTTTTCTTCCCCAGCCAAAAAACTTGTGATAAAATTATTATCAAATAATCCTTTATAAGGGACCTCATCTCTGTGCTGTCTCTGACTAAGAAAAGTACAGATCTCCTTGGAATGCCAGTTATTGTAAATATGGGTAAACATTGCATGGTCTAGTGGTTTCAAAATCAAGTTTTCATGTAACACTATTTTAAGTCTTCACAAATTGTTAGCAGTCTTGATGAACCTATCACTTGACTTTCAATAATTACAGACCACGAGTTGCTTTAATTCCTAATAAGATATTATTCAGGGGCGGATCCATCTATTTTAAAAAAGGGGGGTTCCCAACCCAGAGTAAAGGGGTGGTTCTAACTAAATGCTCCCATTCAAATGCATTGATCGTCAAAAAAAAAGGGGGCATCCAACCCCCACACCCCACCCCCCTGGATCCGCCAATGTTATTTGATTAAGAGATAACTGTGAATAAAAGAAATTATCATTTTCAGAAAATTTGAATGCCGATCCCTTCTTCCCCTTCTACCCTTTTAAGTTTAGTGGCTATTTCCTTTACCTCCCTTTTAAGTTTGGTGACTATTTCCTTTATCTTCCTGCTATGCTTGCTGCTAAAAAGTAGATTTTTGTGCTGTAAATGTACAGCTGGTTTATGTACACGGTACCTTTTTACATCTCTTTCTAAAGTATTTTAATTTGATTTTTATAATTTTCATTATACTGCAACTCTTAATGTTTTTTACTTTCTTGATTGTATCTTTCAGAAGTGTTGCAGTTTCTGATTACTAATCACTGATTTTATTTTTTGAGCAAATAATAAAATCCTTGTGTTTCAATTCCTAAGTTATTTAACTATAACCAGGAAAATGATTCTAAGTTTATAGCTTTATGAAATACACTGCTAGTCATGTCACATGTTAACAGTTTGTCCAACCACAGCAAAGCTGTTGGTTAACATACAAGGTACACCCTTCTGTTAGTGAGAAAGGCTAGATATAAGTAAAAGACATTAGAATTTTAATGAAATAGATTTTTATTGTTGATTTATAAATGAATCAGGTGTTACTTGTTAAGTATTTGTTGTGAATATCCTTCATTTTATAGCATGCCATGTATGAAATGGTGTCAATTTGTATGGAATTTTTCATGTTGAAAACAGGTGTAAACAGTTCATCTTAAAACATGGAATTATTCATTTTTAATCACTATGGAAAATATGTATAGATCACAAAAATAATAAAATACTATTTTTATATACACTTATATTGTGTTTGTTTTCATTTGAGGGAAATATTCGCCATATTAGATCTTTAAACACTGGATCAGCCACACTATCTAGATGCTTGATTTTGTAGCCTTTAAAGTATTCATGGAAGTTAGAAATTAGCTGTTTTCTAGTCTACAAGTTGAGGTTTATGTACTATATTACAACTACTAAAGTAATATTACAAAAATATACAAAAATATACATAAATCGAATTCTAAGAATAATAAAATGCACACACACAAACACACACACACACACACGCACATCTGTGGTATACTAGATATATGTTTTTCCAAACATCAGATCAGAAGTTGAGTAAAATGATAATCATTTAAAGCCCATAATTGATTGTGATTTGATTGTATAGCTCAATCTTTCAGTTTTCGTTATATTTTTATGGATTTGTTGTCATAACATGGATAGTTCATGACTTATCTCGCTCAATTTGCTGAAAAAGTCATGTCATGTTAGAAATTAAGTTGTTCTAGAATTGGGAAACTTCAGTGCAATTCATCATAGCAAATATTTTTGTCACACTTTTAATTTGTTCTATACCACTTAAGGCGAAGTGTATGTGATTGCACGCCTCTAGCCGAATACAAGATTAAAACATTCGCCGTTAGTTACACAAGTTATCTCCCTTATTCCAAGAAAGGACACACGAAAGAGAAACTACTTTTTGCAGTCTATAGTACCATCTGCTGTTGTCTGCTCTATGGTCTGGTTGTTGTCTCTTTGACACATTCCCCATTTCCATTCTCAATTTTATCATGAATCCAACAAGCACACTTGTTTTAAAATCTCATAGAAATTATCTGAATTACTTCAGTTAGCAATCAAAGCATTCTGTACATTGTTTTGTGTGCAGCCTGACTTATTAAAAGGTGAGATGTAACCTGTAGGTGCTTATCTTATCTGTCAGACAAATACTTCCTGTTTGCTAATATTTGTACATGTATTAATTTATTTTTTGTGGTTACCAATTTTCCTTGATTTTGGTGAGGAAAACTTGCATCTTCCTAGATATTTTATATCGTGGTTTTAACAAAGTCTGCATACATTCCTTTAGAAAATATATATTTTGTTGAACATTGAAATTTGTGGTTCTCCTGTACCCATGAAATTCACAAAAATTTGTTTCCTAAAAAATATTAATGAATCCACAGTTTATTGGAAAAACTTAATATTTGTCATGAGTATCCAGTCCAGCACTATTCAATAGAATGACCTTCATATTATATCATTTAAAGACTATATGATTTAGTTTAAACATGCTTTATTTGATTAAATATTATTATTTTTATTCTTAAATATGCGACACACATTAATCAAACTTGTACAGTCTTCTCCCATGATGATGAATAAGTTATAACAACAGAATATTAACAAAGCAAGAGCGACATCACTCCACCAGAGACCTTAAATGAAAATAAAAACAAGACAATTTGTATGATAGTTATCTCCCATTTATTTTATAAATTTTGGAACTAAAAAAATGAGATGAGAGACAACTCTTTTGTTAGAAGATAACTTACTAACATCAAAAATACAAATTAGGATTACATTATCCATTGTAATTTTGTGCTTAAAAAACTGGTCAGTAATAGGTATTTTATACATCAGGTTATATAAAAAAGACCAACAGATTATGTTAGATACTAGTATAAACATTTTTTTTTTAAAGGAGTATGTTTGATAAGATCCTAAAATGGCCCCATTTTTTAGCGTAATTAAATTTCAAATTCGGATTTATTTACCAATATCACGATAAATTATAGCTAATACATTGACTGGATAGGATATAAGCCATTTTATTGAAAATTTCACGTTTCTGCGTTTCATTATGACGTCACAAGTTGTACTCATATTAATTTTTTACGTAAAAATCAATGAAAATGGGTAAATTTCCATAGATTGTTGGAGAGGAAACATAGAGCGCATACGTCGACAACAAAGATCTTTTAAAATAATGTTTGTGAAGACATTTCACATGTCTTATTTAAATATTAAGCTTGTCGACGCCTGCGCTCTATGTTTCCTGGTTCTTTATTTGGTTGAAATCCAGGTGATTTTGTCAAATTTCACAAAAATCCCTTATCTTGACCTTTTTGGGATGTAAAAATCAACGTGTTAGAATTAAACTTTGACAAAAACAGTTCTGTTTTACTTTCTCACATGTCTTTAAGTCAACTGAAAGCATTTATTGTCTTGTAACTATGAACTTTATAATTGGGGCCAAATATGGCCCTTACCGAACTTACTCCTTTAATAGTATAATTCCAAAATTTCAAACTATTTGGAGACTCTTTACAGACTCTTTTCCACCATTGGTATCTATTTTAAGTTTTTTTCCCTGTGAAATATTGTGATATTGTCAATATCATGCTTTTTAATATCCTCAAGAATATAGATGGTTATCATTCACCAAATGTATAGGATAAATTTGCTCATTGGGCAAATAGAGTTGTCTCCCATCTCACAATATTTTTTCCTCAAAAATTGTAAAATGGGAGATAACCTATGTGCAAATCGTCTCGGGATTTTACAGTAAAGGAATGTATAACTCAGAATTCTGAAATTTCGCGGGGTTTTATGGAGCCAGACGCCAGAAGCCACACACAGAAAGAGTAAAATGAAGACAGTATAAATAGTAACAGTTTATTTACATTGTATTGATTGCTATGGACAATAGGTATGTACACAACAATAGGTGATTCAAATAATGTAACTGAATGGACAGTATTTATAAATGTGTTTGTTTATTTCATTCTGGATCATTCTGCATTGATGAAACAAGCCCATCATAATCCAATATATAATATTAGATTTTATCTTTCTGAAAAACCAATAGGATTTAACTTTTAGATATCTAACTGATGCTATACCATTAAAATATTCAAAGTGCACTTTCCACCTAATATAAAAAAAGAAGATGTGGTATGACTGCAAATGAGACAACTCTCCACAACAGACCAAATGACACAGTAATTAACAACTATCGGTCACTGTAAGGCCTTTAAAAGCTCTTCAGAGCTTATGTTTGTGCTTGCCTTGCTTATACCGACTCTAAATAAAGCTTTATGTCTTATTATGGCCTTCAATAATGAACAATGCCCATACCACTTATAGTCAGCTATAGAAGGCCCTGAAATGACATTAGTTTAAATAAAGTGGTTGTAAGCAATACACCTTAACGAAATTTGTCTGTCATTACTGGTCTTCACACATGTTCCTGTACAATGTTGAAATCATAATAACAAAATATCTCAAGCCACAATGGAGAAGTGACTGTTGTATGACGTCATTAGTTCAATTTTGCAGGACAGATTCTTGGGTCAGCCAGGAATAACTATTATGGTGTATTATAGGGAACTTCAGAAAACTTATCAGCCTTAAATTTTAATTATAACAATTAAAACAATTTAAAGAAAATATATGAAAGTCAGGAACCAATGACAACCACTAAACTATAGGGTCCTGATTTGTGATTGGCACTAAAAGAATGTGGCAGGATTAAATATATTTTTGAGCACTTCACCTTTTGCTTACCTGGGACAGACTTGAGAAATTTAAATCCTGACATCCCGAAATTCAAAAAAAATGTTTTCCTGGATCCCAAAAGGACATATCCCGAAAGGACCTATCCCGAAATCCTGAGCTTATAAACACCCGATTCTAGAGTCCTGATAAAGGTCCCCCCCCCTCCTCAGTGGTGTAACAGCACAATTTAAAAAAAACTAACATGCTTAAAATTATAAGAAAAACTGCTGAGAGTTGAGAAAGAGAAAACTTGTATACTATTATCAAGGCGAAATTTTTGTATAAATAGTCTAATCCTCTATTCGTTAAATTAAAAAAAAAAATCAATGATATTAGGAGATTTTTTATTTACATAATAGTTTTATGACCTCAAAATTTTTTTTCCTTATTCACCAAAGATTCATATTCTGATTGGCCAATATTCTTACGGTGTCAATAGTCACTTAGATAGGGGCAATAGTACTAATTATCTAATTATTATAGACTAAATTTGGTATTTTTCATCCTCTTAAACTTTTAATTTGGACAAGTATACTGCAGCTTATACTTGCCCATGATGAATTTTACTTGTCCTGGGCAATTGTTGAACCCTCTGTAACCTCATTTGGTCTCTGGTGGACAGTTGTCTTTATTTATAAGTAGTATTCATATTTAATCTTATTTGTATATTGGCTTTAACATCGAAAACTTTCTTTTTTAAAATTCTTTTCAATTATACAAGTCTTTCACTGGACTACATTAAATGAAAATAACAGTTTATAATGCCCAAAACCAAATGTAACCATACTTTACTTGGGTATCCAGGTTAAAATGAAAATTTTACAAAAATATGCTAAGTCAGCAATTATGATAATTTGTGCCTCTTGTTAAAATGCCTTTAGGGATTGTTCATCAAAATATTTTATGCTATTTTAGCAATAATAATACAAAATAATAAATGTCTTGTTATAAAGCATCCACAAATATTATAACTTCATACTAATGGTCCAAAATCACTGAACCAATAAGTTTTAAACATTTATCTACTCACTTCTGATACATTTTAACTGATAACAAATGGAAGTGCGAAAGGCTTATGATTTTAATGATCAGTATTTTAAGTGAAATCTTTTGACATGAATTTCACCATTTAATTTGTAATATAAAGGATTAAAGGTAAACAGATGAATATGTGATTTATGACACATTTATATCTACGAGGTCTATCAATTGTTAACCTGAATACTAAATACATGTTAAAAATTCTTTTTAGATTGAAGGTTTATATGTGACTAAAAGGTAGAATAAGGACAGGTACAGATACTCAATTTCTCTGCTTGATATAAAGGTAAGAAGTATACGCTGCAGGTAAGGGTGAAGGTTATAGTACCTATTAAAATGTTAAAATCCACTGCAATTGTTTGCACCTGTCCTGAGTCTGGAATTTGATGTTCGGTGGGTGGTTGTCGTTTGTTGATATGGTTCATAAGAGTTTCTCATTTCTTGTTTATTTATAGATTAGACCGTTGGTTGTCCTGTTTGAATGGTTTTGCACTGGTTATTTTTGTTGCCCTTTATAGCTTGATGTTCGGTGTGAGCCAAAGCTCAGTGTTGTAGGCTCACCCCAAGGGGGCCTGGGGTATAGAAATATGGTCACTTGGTCTTCTTCCGACCGTCAGTAGAATGCTTGCCGACGTGGGGCGTCTGTTTGACTGTGCGGGATGTATCAAGTTCGCAGTCATGTCCGGTCAGATTGGGGACGTTAAATCCGATGCCTCGTGTAAAGAGAGTGCCACGCTCTTTGCACGTTAAGAACCCTTGCAACAACTCTTTGAGGGGTCCGTAGGTGGCCTGTTGAAAGGAAAAATTTCTGTCCCTATCCAATATACCCTCATGTTCCAGTGGCAGTCCAAATTTCCCCGACCATCATCCCTTATGGCCTCCTTTATGGCAAGACCTACCTATTGTATTTATTGTGAACTTGTTCTCGTCCTGAATATGCATGAAATATTTGCCACTGGACGTTAAGCAACCAACAATCAATCAATCAATCAGTGTTGAAGTTAGTACATTGACCTATAATGGTTTACTTTTACAAATTGTGACTTGGATGGAGAATTGTCTCATTGGCACTTGTACAACATCTTCTTATATCTAATGCATGTGTGCATTACCAGTGGCTGAGATACTGCAGAAAATTTGTCAAGCATCCAGAGGTCCCAAAGTTTTATTTACCTCAATGGTCTGTTGGTCCAGTAATTGTTAAAAGATGACTGGTCCAGTCAGTGTTTTACATATATCTTTTACATTATGACAGTATGACAATACAAAAGTCTTACATCTACACTTTTCATTTGTTCCAGTAATTGATGAAATTTTACTAGATCAAACAGTTTTACTGGACATTGCCAAATGTTTGTCAGACCTTGGGAGTCACTGAGCGTCAATTTTTTTTCTTCACCAAATCATAAAGATTTATGCTTATTATCAATAGATATAAGAAGATGTGGTATGAGTGCTAATGAGACCATCCAAATCAAAATACTGTACATTGATGATAAATACAATATTATCTTGGTGTATTATTTGGTAAAAAAAAACTAGCTTACTAGACTAGACAAAATATGTATCATGATTAAAGAGTCTACCAGTCCCTATGGTATAGATGTATGACTTTCGGTTTGTGGTCTTCCAACAGGTGCTTATAGCTAATGGATATATGCATGACTTTATGTTTGGGGCCTTCCATTAGGGGTTTCCATGTTTGCTTACCTGCTGCTAATGAGACTTAAAAGATATCAACGAAATTGTAATATTAACCAGGTAGATATTTTGGTGATTTTTTAAAATACTAAAAAGTGACATTTGATGAGTCAGAAAATTGAAAGAGATAACAGGCATATATACTTAAACTAACTTTTAAATTTAGACTTCAATAATAATCTTTTTTATGAAATTTAAATTAATGCATATATCTTTGATGGATAGTTGTCTCATTAGTAACCATACTACTACATTATTTATCTATGTTTTCCAGCAAACATAGATTGAGGATTTTAAATACTAAGTTTTTGTTGATGTCACTAGTTACAAAAAATGTGTCAATTGTACAAGTAGAAATAGCATGGTCATTTCTAACTTTTATACAATAGGCTATTTATTCATGACTACACACACTTTTACATGTACGGAAGTCTATTGTTTATAATTTATTGGTGTAGGTGTAAATGCATGTTATTTAAATCATTAAAAACACACCATGTCACAAATAATATATAATGATGTAATACTTGAACAAGCTGTAAGGTGACAAATTACGTGTATTGCACAAAATAAAAAAATAAATCTTGTGTGTTCATTTTACAGAAATCTTGTCAAGAAGTTGTGATTGATGGATTTAAACTGAAAATTTGTTCGTGCATTGCGGTTGACGTTTTCCATTGTGCAGGAAGAAAGGGGAAAGAGGTTTTGAATTATTCAGGTAATTTTGAGTTTTAGATACCAGTAGGATGTATTTTTATATTATATATTTTACAGGATGCACAATAAATGAGATGAAGCTGATAAAAACAAATAATTCAGTTTTGATATTTACAATTTTATTTATTCTATCTTTAATGGGTTTCCATACATGTATAGAAATGTGTAAAGTATCAAGTTGTATTTTAGAAATTTGAAATTTGAAACTTTAATTACATACTAGTTAACAGGCTTTCCTAAATGGGGGTAATACGTTGAAAAGTATAAAGAATTACAGTTTAGTATTTGAAATGTTATACATGCGTAACATTACTGGCTTACAAAGGGTGGATTTAGCCATTTTCAAAAAAGGGGGGGGGGTCCCAACCCAGGATTAAAGGGGGTTCCAACCATCTGTCCCCATTCAAATGCATTGATCATCAAAAAAAGGGGGTAAACCCGGGAACTTTTTGTGGATCTGCCACTGCATGTCTCGAGACTTTTACCTTCTGAACTATGCTGTTAATTTACCACTGGTCATTTAACTTCCATCCATATATCCACTGTCCTGGCACTTGTATAACATTTGAGCTGCTAGAAATCAACCATATGCAAGGTCATATACGAGGGTCTGGATAGGGGGGGGGGGGGTCTGTTATTCTGTAAACATTTAATTTTGGCCCCTTTTTTCTCTCATCTTCAAAAAATTAACCCCTTTTTAGCTCACCTGGCCTAAAAGGCCATGTGAGCTTTTCACATCACTTGGCGTCCGTCGTTGTCGTCGTCGACGTCGTCGTTGTCGTTAACAATTTTTCAAACATCTTCTCCTCTGAAACTACTGAATGGATTTGAATGAAACTTAAAATGATTGTTCCTTAGATTATCCTGCACAAAGTGTGTGCTTCGATTTTTGATCCGTCAAAAAACATGGCCGCCGTTACTTAAAATAGAACATAGGGGTCAAATGCAGTTTTTGGCTAATATCTCAAAAACAGAAGCATTTAGAGCAAATCTGACATGGGGTAAAAATGTTCATTAGGTCAAGATCTATCAGCCCTGAAATTTTCAGACGAATCAAACAAACCATTGTTGGGTTGCTGCCACTTAATTGGTAATTTTAAGGAAATTTTGCAGTTTTTGGTCATTATCTTGATTATTATTATAGATGAAGATAAACTGTAAACAGCAAAAATGATCAGCAAAGTAAGATCTACAAATAGGTTAATATGACCAAAATTGTCAATTGACCCCTTAAGGGGTAAATGTCCTTTAATGACAATTTTTCACAATTTGTTCATCATATTTGCTAACTTTAAAAAATCTTCTCCTCTGAAACTACTGAATGGATTTGGATGAAACTTAGCATGATAGTTCCTTAGATTATCCTGCACAAAGTGTGTGCTTCGATTTTTGATCCGTCTAAAAACATGGCCGCCCTTACTTTAAATAGAACATAGGGTCAAATGCAGTTTTTGGCTTATATCTCAAAAACGAAAGCATTTGGAGCAAATCTGACATGGGGTATAAATGTTCATTAGGTCAAGATCTATCAGCCCTGAAATTTTCAGACGAATCAAACAAACCATTGTTGGGTTGCTGCCACTTAATTGGTAATTTTAAGGAAATTTTGCAGTTTTTGGTCATTATCTTGAATATCATTATAGATAAAGATAAACTGTAAACAGCAAAAATGATCAGCAAAGTAAGATCTACAAATAAGTTAAATATGACCAAAATTGTCAATTGACCCCTTAAGGGGTTATTGTCCTTTAATGACAATTTTTTCACAATTTGTTCATCATATTTGCAAACTTTAAAAAATCTTCTCCTCTAAAACTACTCAACCAAATTCAACTGAATGATCAGTAGGGTGTATAAAATAAAGTTTGTGTTTTATTTTCTATTTTGTCTAAAAACATGGCAATGTTTACCAGGTGAGCGATTCAGGCTCTTGAGAGCCTCTTGTTTCTCTAATCTTCAAAAAATTAGACCACACATTTCTCTAATCTTCATTTTTTTTGCCCGTTATTCTCTAATTTTCATTTTTTAAGAGCATTATTCTTTAATCATTTAACCCCATCCAAACCCTCATATACACTTGTACAACATGTATAAGACTTTGAGTGATACTGAACATTAGACTACGCAGAGAAAGAGGAATTTTGGTTTGTTTTGTTAAGGGTTCTTATACCAAATCCATTTTTAAAATGTTACAGTCTTTGAATAGAGATTTTATGAACATGAAATAGTATAAGGCCAAATAAAAATATATGTGTGGTTCCAGTGACCCTACCTTCCCTACTTTTTCGTCTTGAAATAAGCCTACCCTAAAGATTTTATTGTCATTTTTCATTAAGCACTGTTAAAGTCAGAATGATGCTCCCGTAGACTCAATGTAAAAATAATACATAAAATAAAAAAAAAATTCCTACCTACCTACACTAATTTTTTTTAAGAAGATGTAACTGGAACCACATATACTTTTTTATTTGGCCTATTAATTTGATTTCTATCAGACACAGAGAATTTTATACAGTTTCTCTGCAGGTTTCAGTAAAATTGGCAAACACTGACTTGATAGCCATAAAATTGATAAAGGATTGGAAAGGACAATATGATAAGAATGGACATGTATCAAAAATGTCATAATATTTATATTGTAAACAATTCTGTAATTTAGTAAAAAAATGACATTTGGGACTTTCCTTTCACATTTCTCAGATATGAAATATATATTTTGTAGCAAACACATTGAGTGTCAAAACGTAATAAAAGTTAATTAATTAGACAGTAATAGTAATGTACATACCATGTCACAATAAATGTAAAATGTCATTATATGATAAAAGCAACTTAATTAAACATTGTAATGATAGTGTTGATATCTGACTGGGAAGTGATGGTGCTTTGTAATCATTGTTTGTTTGGTATTTAGTGATATTGTCAATGATATCATTGCTCCTATTGATTGGCTCCTGGGAATGGATTAATTGAACAATAAATTTGTTCTGATTGGGTTGTCAATATTAATTACAATTGAAGCTGGGATGGATATTGTAAAAGTCATGTGGAATGGAAGCAAAAAATTCATAATAATTGAAAATATGGTATTGCTTTTAAGACTTAACTTGAGGTTCCTGGTGCGTAGTGTCTAAAGAGCTTGTGTTGCTCACCTGTATCTTCAACAATTGCCACTTTTTATGTAAAAATCATCATTTATAAAGGGAATTACAGTATTACAGAGTTAGCATGTTGACATACTTCTAGATCTTTTCCTGCAGATCAGTTTCTATTTTAAATTTCTATTCATCTCAAGTTAATAAGCAAAAAAATGTCCCCAAAAATGGAATGAATTATCATGTAATCAAGGGCAATAACTCCAATTAAGAGTCAACAGAAGATTTCAACCATGAGGGGAACTGTCATTTGTAGATATGTTTGAAGAATTGAAAATGTTGTAGTTAATCCTGAATTCAAAGTTTTGGCCAATTAGTGGGGCGGCTTAGTACCGAAATTTGACCGAATCATGCAAATGATGATACAAGCCAGGGATTTGGCATAGACGTTCATTAGGAAGTACTTTATCATATTAGAGGGGTAGCCAACATGTTTTCGATTTTTTTCACGGCGGCCATCTTAAATTCAAAATTGACATCATTTTGCTCAATCGTGGAGATTGAAAAACTGGTCTTACCCTTTTCAACGCTATATATGTCATGCAAACTATTTGAAATACAATAAAATGATATGAAATTATGTCAAACAGACAACAATTGTAAAGAAAAAATCACCACTTCCGGTTTGGGTCGAAAAAGTTCATACACTCGAGTGAAATAATAGTGGTATAGATATACGATCAAAATTTCCGTTTGATATATCGGTAATTATGTTAGACATGCTGGAAAAATGATTAGTGTAATAATCTACAATATTTTCCGATGTATTCCGTTTTAACAGCTACATGAACACAATGTTGTACAGGTCAAGCCAGCTTTGTAACACTTACAATTACCAGAACAAATTTTCTTGCAGCCACATTTGTGTAACTCCTGGCAAGATGCAGCAATTGCTGCTAATTGTGTCCAAGTCTGGATTCGTTGATGTCAAATGTTGTTGTAGTTCTGTCGTACATAACCACAACAAATGCCTCTATCAACCCCATATCAGTGTCACTGACCAATACAGGTTTCTTACTTAATCGTTCAAAAACCTCGGTTACATCATTAAATATTTCCCACGTCAT
The DNA here is from genome assembly GCA_019925275.1 of Mytilus edulis. Classification (NCBI taxonomy): domain Eukaryota; kingdom Metazoa; phylum Mollusca; class Bivalvia; order Mytilida; family Mytilidae; genus Mytilus; species Mytilus edulis. The sequence continues at coordinate 71,342,741 of CM034354.1, read as the reverse complement.
GCCATCTCAATATGTAATCCACCGAACGTAACAACGAATTTGTTTTCACCGTATTCATTTGGCCATTCCCATTGAATTTGCTTTGCTAAAACAAATAGCGGTTGGTCTGCTGTAATCACTGGAGTTTGACCAGGATTAAGAAAAGACACAACTTCCCTGAGCTTATCATCGAATGTTTTATGGTAGCAACTGAGTAAGCTTGTTCTTGAAATAATAGCATTAAGCAGCTAAGACTCATTTCAACAGTTGGTCCGCGTCTCTGAAGAATCAAATGATGACCATGAAATATTTTCGGACGTAATATCTTCACTTGTTAACCTCACCGTATTTAACCACTCATACTCATTTCGCAAACTCATGAATAGATAATTGTGGTTAAGCATATTAGTAATATCGTCAGGCAGAATAAGAGGTTCTGGTTTTGTTTTAAAATATACAGGTTTTATATTCATATAAGCAGCAGGGAGTTCAGATACCTTTTTAGATTTCGGTTTATGTGTAGGTAATAGTAACTCATCTCTTCAAACACCGATATTGTCTTTAATTGGATGTTGAAAAATAGAGATTCCGGTCCCATGAATAGATGATTTTGATGTTGTTGAGTTTGGGTTGTGATCTATGTTGTCGACTGCAGCTGTGGTAAACATTTGCCCTTTAATAAAGGCGGGTATACCACACCGTTCAACAACAGCTTCACCTAGTTGAGTTGAAATTTCACGTCCCCGATCGTAAGATATACATAACCCATGTTGAAATAATGTATTTATAAGATGTCTTTTCCTTGTTTTTGCAAAGAGTAACAGTCCAAAATACACACAAAATGGTGTCTCACGATCAGCTGAATGTCTTTGTTGTACTGTAACGTTTTCGATGTTTTGGTGATAATTAAAACATTAAAAGTTGGGCCACAGCTAATTCAGACTTTGTAGAAACGTTGTCTAACTGCGATTTGATATCAGGTCCATGTTCTATCATTTTCACCAACTGTAACAAAGGTGTGGGAATGCTATCATCGATATCTTCAGAGACCAAGGATCCAGAAAATGTTGTCTTCTTTGTAGCTAATTGGCAGCGAATCATTTCGGCCGTCTTTGCCACATGCATGGTGTCATTATAATCACAAGCAAACGCTATAGCTGGTCCTATATCTTTTTCAAACATCAAAAGTACATCTCTGCCCTTTAGGTGTGCTTCCAATTCTGACATCTTTTGCAATAGCTTGTCCTTCAGTCGAGTAGAATGTACCTGTGCAGAAGAAGAACCAAGCTGTGGCAATCTTTCCTCGTACAGGTTTGCCAATGTCTGCTAATCGAAACACAACCGACTCTTCAGAGCTTTTTTCAAAAATGTATGTGACCAGCTCAGCTAATGCAGTTTCTTTCATTATAGTTTCCTCCTGTGTGCAACGGCTTTCGGTCTCTGTTTGTCTATTTGATCTCTCTTTGTTATATACAGCTGCGAGACAAGACGGGTGATACTTCATCTCTTGTGCTATAACATCACCACTACTCAGCTTTGCCAACAGTTGTTTATCCTGAAGAGCTGTTGCACAATCCACTAGTCGTTGGTTTAGTTGCATTGTCATTGCCTCTCTTAAGACAGATAAAGGTCACTCAGTATCACAAATGAAACATTTATGCACATTTTCAACTGAATTTTGTTGTTGATTTTTAATAGAACGAGGAGTACGTCTAAAAAGTTGAGGAGATGTACCATCACTATAACTTCCAGATGGTATAGGTGACATTTTGCGTTTCTGGGCTCTCAAGTTTAGTATTATTGAACTGTATCCTACACAAATTATGGTACTTGGCATTTTCTTTTTTTATTGTGCTTTCAATACCCTCTCCGTTGTTTAATCGCCGAATATTAAGAGGGATAGTGAGGGCATTTAATGCATTAATTGATGTATTAACAACAGTATTATTATAAACTGTGTTAGTAATAGGGATAGAATTCCTTCAAATCAATATCCGATCAGAATTGCAAATAAAACTTCGTAACTAAAATTATGAACGGTGGATAGATAAAGGCAACAGTAGTATACCGCTGTTCAAAACTCATAAATCCATGGACAAAAAACAAAATCGGGGTAACAAACTAAAACTGAGGGAAACGCATTAAATATAAGAGAACAATAACACAACATTACAATGAAACACACACACACACAGAAACGAAGCAAGCATTAGACAAAATCAGAATAACGAATATAACATCAAAACCAAATACATGAATTTGGGATAGACAAGTACCGAGACACGTCATATAACAATGAGAACACACACTCTCAAAAAGGTTAACTAGAATAAAATTACTCCCTCTATCGGTCCATAACCTATTGAACCTAATGTAGCAATCGAAGATTAGTCGAAGATTTGTGGAATATAACGACTGACATAATTTGGGTTATAAAACAGTCATATTCGGGATATTCATAAAACCAGGTGTGGGTTATCGACCGGTATTTGACCGAAAGTGATACTTTATCTTATATAACAATGATTTACTCCATTTTGTAACATTTTGGATACAATACAAGCAAAACGGGCCATACCTATGATGTCTGTTCCCTGTGATGACGTCATTTCGAAAATCCAAGATGGCCACCATGATCGGATGATTTTTTTCGTGGCTACCCCCCTAATATGATTACATACACCTAATGGCATGTTCCTACAAAGTTTCATGCTTGTATCACCATTTGCATGATTTGTGTGGTAAGCTGCTTAACTAAATAACAACTCGATCTGCTTAAAGTTTTTACAGTATAGTACTTTAAGCTGGTGGCATGGGATTCAGCAAAATATAATAAAAGAGCCTAAGATATAAATGGTGTCAAAATGTATAAAGGAACATCTTTATTTAGCTTTTGGTGTAGGATTTTTGATTCATTGATTACTTGGATTATTTTTTTGAGCAAATAACTGATTTTTTATTACTTATTTATGTTCTTAATACAAAAATATAGTACCTCAATTTAACATCATAGACATTCTGAAAAGGATACATAAAAAATGACCCTAAAGATTGCTAACAAATTTATTCCATTATCTTAAACAAATGATCTTTATGATTAATTACTAGAACAGCCCTATGAACAAGTATAGAGTGTGCCTGTCTTATCTTTAATCAACTCTGACATTACCAAGGTCATGGTCAATCAAAACCAACTGCCTTCTTCAGTAACCATCTGTTATCTTAGTCAATCGGATGTTTATAACAGCAATGTGTAGCTTAATCACAACAAAGCTTGTGTGTGAATGAGGATAACAGCTGTTTGTATCTCATCAATGTTTTACTCACCCAGATGCTTCATTCATCTTTATGACCTTTGACATTGATGAGTGGAGAATTTGTTGAAGAAGCCACAAGAATTTTTATGAGGATTTAATTTTTTTGCTAATGAAGTTGGAATGCTATAGATTATACTTTTTCTTGTCAGGTTTGTTTGTAAATTTTGTTTTCTGATATTTGGAGTGTTTGGAAAAAAAACAAGACATTTAATGCCTTAAATTATAATGGAAATTAAGCTTTAAAAAGATGTATTGTGTTTATCAGTAAGATGATTTATTGATGGAGGAATGATGCCTTCAGAGGAAACCAGTTTACTGTCATATCCTTAATACTGCAAATTCAGAAATTATTGCGTGCATTTTATTATTGCGATTTTGTCATTTTAAGTCTAAAATGCGATTTTAATTTTTACAATTTTGAGAAAAATCCAGTTTAATTCATATAAAATATTTCAAAATGCGAGTTTAAATTATTGCGTTTACAACTCTGTCGCATTTTTTGCGATAATAAAAACCTCACAAAAATTTCTGAATTTACAGTATATCATCTTCCAAAGGTATAAGGGAGCTACCATTTGATTTTTATGGGGGGGGGGGGGGGGGGGGGGCAGGACAGGAATTTTGAGTAAAAAAAAAGTCAGGATGAGACACTTGCAAAAAAAAAGTCATGATGACAATTTAGGTAAAAAAAAGTCAGGATAAACTAAAAAAAAAAGGCAGGACCGAATAGAGTGAAAAATAAAAAGGCAGGACAGAGATTACAACTAACAAAAAAATGCAGGACAACATTTTTCATCCTAGCCCCCCATAAAAATCAAATGGTAGCTCCCTAAACTGATAAACATTTTTCTGTCTCTTTCATACCATGAAATTTTGGTATTACATTATGAGGAAATTAAAAATCAGGTATTCTGAAATTTGGTAGCCACCTTTCCTTAAGCTGCCTTTCAACAATCAACTTGCAACTTTAACTTTAGAATGTCAACCAATTTTTATGCAGACTGCATGACTTTTACCATATTTATTTTGATAATTTTTTACTAATGATAACGATGAATTTTCATCACATTTATCTCAGACAATATTAATGATTAGAGCTTCCACAAATTTTGTATCAAGTTTCAAGTGAGATAAATAAATCTATGCAGTTTCATAAGTTTAATTTCATATTCATTGCTCATCACAGTGGCAGATCCAGAAATTTTCATAAGTGAGGGCCCACTGACTGACCTAAGAGGGGGCCCGCTCCAGTCACGCTTCAGTGATTCCCTATATAAGCAACCACAATTTTTTCCCAAATAGGGGGGGCCCGGGCCCCCTGCCCCGCCCTAAATCTGCCTCTGCATCAACTTTCTGTATACCAAAAACTTATTACAGAGGTATCATTAGTGAGCAGCAGCTAAGAGTGTATCTAGTTTATAATATGTTATATGCTTTTGACCTGAATAACTTTGGGAAAATGGAAATGGAAATTGAGAGTAAAATAAAATGTATTTGTAAGATTTAATCTATAAACTATGTAAATAAGTGTTGAGGTCTTCCTATAAAAACTGTCATTGACTTACAACTAAAAAATAGTTAAAACAAACCTTTTGACAGCCACAGGTCATCATAAAAAAGTATATGTAAAGGATTTACTATGTCAAAATGAAGAAAAAAGAGAGGTGAGATTTACTTTTTAATCAGTTATGTATTGCAAAAAGTCATGACATAATATAAAGAATTATTATTTTCTTGCACCTGACTTTATACATCTCTGAGGTTCCGTTTTAAACATCACCCATATTTTTAACAATTGCTTTGAAAATTATGCAACGTGAATAACAATGTTCAAGTTGTAAGTTTCTATTTGTGACACATATGTACTTGCCAGTGGCGGATCCAGGGGGGGGGGTTCCGGGGGGGCGCACCCCCCCTTTATTTTTGCCGATCAATGCATTTGTATCGGGACATATGTTTTGCACCCCCCCCCCCCCCTTTGCCCTGGGTGCCCTGGGTTAGCACCCCCCCTTTCGAAAATTCCTGCATCCGCCCCTGCTTGCATTGAGATATAGATAGTGCATGTAGCTGTTCTGCCAAGAAATTACATTCTTATTCCTTAAATGGATCCTTGCCTGTCCCCCGACTTAAACCTGACATGGATAAAATTACTGTGGACTGTTTGTTTTTTGTGGATATTTGATTTCATGGTTTTGTGAAAGTTTGTTGCATAATATAAGCCTGTAGAAAATTTGTGGTTTCTCTATAACTATGAACAAACCAAGAAACAGTGATGGAACAGAATAACTGGAAAGTTTGTACTCCACCAATAATTATGAATCTGCAGTGCTTGCCATATATTTTAAAAAAATAAAAAAAAAGGAAAAGAAACAATGGGATGATGCTGTGACTATAACAAATTTTGATTACTTTTTGTCATTTGGTTGCTGTCCCATTCATATGTACCCCACACCTCCTTTTATTCAGTCTCAGTTCAATAACAGCAAAATTTGAACAAAAAAATATGCTTGGTAAAAGTATTCAGAGTTAATGAAATAAAGGTATATTTTGAATTATCCAAGGCCGTACAGTGACCTATAGTTGTTGATTTCTGTGTCATTAGGTCTGACCGTTTCTTATGAAGAGTTGTATCATTGGCAATCATTCCAGATCTTCTTTTATATATGTACATATATAATGATGTGCAGTGTTTGTATGTTTGTTGATGTAGTTCATAAGAGTTACTCACTTCTTTTTATGCCCCATCTACGATAGTAGAGGGGCATTATGTTTTCTGGTCTGTGCATCTGTTCGTTCGTCCGTCTGTGCCTCCGTTCGTCCGCTTCAGGTTAAAGTTTTTGGTCGAGGTAGTTTTTGATGAAGCTGAAGTCCAATCAACTTGAAACTTAATACACATGTTCCCCATGATATGATCTTTCTAATTTTAATGCCAAATTATAGTTTTGACCTCAATTTCATGGTCCACTGAACATAGAAAATGATAGTGCAAAGTTCAGGTTAAAGTTTTTGGTCAAGGTAGTTTTTGATGAAGTTAAAGTTACATCAACTTGAAACTTAGTACACATGTTCCCTTTGATATGATCTTTCTAATTTTAATTACAAATTAAAGTTTTGACCCCAATTTCACGGTCCACTGAACATAGAAAAGGATAGTGGGAGTGGGGCATGCGTGTACTATGGACACATTCTTGTTTTTATATAGTTTTATATAGATTAGAAATTTAGAACGTTGGTTTTCCTGTATGTATGGTTTTTACACTACTCTAGTTATTTTTTGGGGCCCTATTTAGCTTGCTCTTTGTTGTGAGCCAAGGTTTGGTGTAAAAAGTCGTACTTTGACCTATTATTTTGCACTGTATACAAATTGAGACTTGGATTGAGAGTTGTCTCATTTGCACTCATGTCACATCTTCTTTTCCACATATCATCTGAATTACGTATATAAAAATAATAAATAAATACTAAGTGTCAGCTGACAGAGACGTGATTTGTGTACATTATTATGTAAATAAATTCAAATATTATTGTCATAAGACGTTTGTTTACCTAGACAGTTGTTAATTAATTAAGATCTTACTTGTAATTATTTATATTAAACCCCCTAAAGTCATGGCATTAAAGATTTGTTTGTGATAGATGTGTAAAGTTTAATGTTGGCCTAATAACATGATTAAACATCAGAGTACAGCCTTTGAAAGTTCAATTTATTTCCTTGAGTCTTGACTTACAAAAAAGTAAAATAATAAAAATACTAAACTATGAGGAAAATTCAAAACAGAAAGTCCCTTATCAAATGGCATAAATATATTGTTCGAACGCATCAAAGGAATGGTTCAAACTGTCATATTCCCAACTTGGTACAGTCAAATATTGAATGAATCTTTTTGTTGCAAAGCATAGACATGCTATGGCAAAATTAACAACATATATTACATAATATAAAACATGAATAGACAGCAGAGAACAATAGTATAATACAATGACATATAAATTAAGTTATGAGACTATATAAGATCGAATATTCCATGCAGCTTTTACATAATTACATAATTCTCAGTAATGTCTTGAAACATTTATGTTGTTCAATGTTAAATTTGTCAAATTTGTATCAATTTTTCAGGAGAATTCATTTAGTTTGATCAGACAAGATCCATTATCTTTGGCCATGTTGGCTGGGAACGTTTTCGTTTCATAACGGTTATTATTTTACCTATGGTTTTCATTTTACCTAATGGAGTTGGAGGGAAATATTTTAAAATTTTAATCAGATATAACAGGAATATTGAAACCAAACTTCAACATAAGATCTATTTCAACTGGATCATTAATGAATTCATTGAAAATCATAAAATATGTAAATAATTTTTAGATTGATCAAATTTGAAAGTCACTAATCAGAACAATTAGTATGCTACGACCAGACATGTACCTTAATTTGTTGTTGACTAATGTGGCATTTCCCTAATGGAATTTAAAATGGAAAGTCTCCAGAATTCTTATCAAATATAGCAGGAGTATTGAAACCAAACTGCAACATAAGATCTATTTCAACTTAATCATTGATAATTTCATTGATATACATCAAATATGTAAATAATTTTTAGATTGATCAAATTTGAAATCACTATGATCAGAACAATTAGTATGCTACGACCAGACATGTACCTTAATTTTGTTTGTTGACCAATGTTGCATTTCCCAAATGGAATTTGAAATGGAAAGTCTCCAGAATTCTTATCAAATTTTAAACCGGAATATTGAAACCAAACTGCAACATATGATCTATTTCAACTGAATCATTGATAATTTCATTGATATACATGCCTATACCAGCCTCAGTACTGATAAACAATACAAGGAAAACTGCCAAGAATACTTCCTTTGATAAATTTCCTCACCTTTTAACAAAAATATAGATAATTTTCTTTGACCAAGCTACAGAATGCTTTCACATTATTGTAAACAAATTGGTTATCTATATATAAACAGATAGAGCTATCAGGCACACGTCTGACAACAGAGAAATAATATCCATTCTATCATTTCAGGATCAGTAAGAACTGATAGAGTGAGACGAATTATCTGCCATAGAAAAATTCCTCAATCAAAAAGGTTAGTGATTTATTGTCTTTATAATTGTCTGTTAATCTTAAGTCAAAGATATGATGGAAGATATGACTGTTATTGTGGTTGATAAGAAAAATCTTGTTGTGATGTTTAGATATTGGATGAAGGGATATTTTGGATAAAAGAGAGGGGACATTCAAACTCAATAGTTGAAGAAACTGACAACAACAAGGTGAAAAAACAAATAAAAGACAAACAACAGTATACAAACTAGTATATCAATTGTTTGTAAAACAATTGAAAGGTCTTTCCTGTAAAAGTGGTGTATTCGTAATGTACTCTTTGCGACCTTCCAAGGTTCATCAAGGTCACAACGAATCATCAACTATAGGATGCAATACCAAACTTGAGAACCGGAAGTCATAGAGACACAGTACTACCACCATTTAACTCAGGACTACTTGACCTTTCAAATGTCACAAGGTCAAGGTCAAAGTACACTTTGAAGGTCAATGTAAAATTTCATCATGACCTGACATTTACCTCAAATTGAAGGTCTTGAATTACTGATAATTTTTGCAGTTTATTGTATGTTGATATCTGTTACCTTTTAAAAGATAAACACAAGATTCTATACTTTTTATACGACCGCAAAATTTGAAAAAATTTTCGTCGTATATTGCTATCACGTTGGCGTCGGCGTCGTCGTCGTCGTCGTCCGGCGTCCGAATACTTTTAGTTTTCGCACTCTAACTTTAGTAAAAGTGAATGGAAATCTATGAAATTTTAACACAAGGTTTATGACCACAAAAGGAAGGTTGGTATTGATTTTGGGAGTTTTGGTCCCAACATTTTAGGAATTAGGGGCCAAAAAGGGCCCAAATAAGCATTTTCTTGGTTTTCGCACTATAACTTTAGTTTAAGTTAATAGAAATCTATGAAATTTTGACACAAGGTTTATGACCACAAAAGAACGGTTGGGATTGATTTTGGGAGTTTAGGTTTCAACAGTTTAGGAATTAGGGGCCAAAAAAGGGCCCAAATAAGCATTATTCTTGGTTTTCGCACAATAACTTTAGTTTAAGTAAATAGAAATCAATGAAATTTAAACACAATGTTAATGACTACAAAAGGAAGGTTGGTATTGATTTTGGGAGTTTAGGTCCCAACAGTTTAGGAATTAGGGGCCAAAAAGGGACCCAAATAAGCATTTTTCTTGGTTTTCGCACCATAACGTTAGTATAAGTAAATAGAAATCTATGAAATTTAAACACAAGGTTTATGACCATAAAAGGAAGGTTGGTATTGATTTTGGGAGTTTTGGTCCCAACAGAATAAGGGGCCCAAAGGGTCCAAAATTAAACTTTGTTTGATTTCATCAAAATTGAATAATTTGGGTTCTTTGATATGCCGAATCTAACTGTCATGACTGTGTATGTAGATTCTTAACTTTTGGTCCCGTTTTCAAATTGGTCTACATTAAGGTCCAAAGGGTCCAAAATTAAACTTAGTTTGATTTTGACAAAAAATGAATCAGTTAGGTTCTTTGATATGCTGAATCTAAAAATGTACTTAGATTCTTGATTATTGGCCCAGTTTTCAAGTTGGTCCAAATCGGGGTCCAAAATTAAACTTTGTTTGATTTCATCAAAAATTGAATAAATGGGGTTCTTTGATATACCAAATCTAACTGTGTATGTAGATTCTTCATTTTTGGTCCTGTTTTCAAATTGGTCTACACTAAAGTCCAAAGGGTCCAAAATTAAACTTAGTCTGATTTCAACAAAAATTGAAATCTTGGGGTTCTTTGATATGCTGAATCCAAAAATGTACTTAGATTTTTTATTATGGGCCCAGTTTTCAAGTTGGTCCAAATCAGGATCTAAAATTATTATATTAAGTATTGTGCAATAGCAAGTCTTTTCAATTGCACAGTATTGCACAATGGCAAGAAATATTTAATTGCACAATATTGTGAAATAGCAAATTTTTTTTTAATTAGAGTTATCTTTCTTTGTCCAGAATAGTAAGCAAGAAATATCTAATGCAAAATATTGTGCTATAGCAAGATTTTTTTTTAATTGGAGTTATCTTTCTTTGTCCAGAATCAACTTAAATCTTTGTTATATACAATATACAATGTATATTCACTTTTTACTACCAACTGATAAATTATAATAAATAACATTCAGTGATAACAAGCAGTTTTTTTTACATCTTAATATTTTATGATGTATTTAAATGAGTAGTTATTGTTGCAAACTCCATTAGAAATTTTAATTGAGATTAGTTTTGGAATAAGGGAAAGGGGGATGTGATTAAAAAAATTGGGTTCAATTTTTCTCATTTGAAATTTCATAAATAAAAAAGAAAATTTCTTCAAACATTTTTATACCCCACCTACGATAGTAGAGGGGCATTATGTTTTCTGGTCTGTGCGTCCGTCCGTCCGTCCGTCTGTCCGTTCGTTCGTCCGTCCGTCCGTCTGTCCCGCTTCAGGTTAAAGTTTTTGGTCAAGGTAGTTTTTGATGAAGTTTAAGTCCAATCGACTTCAAACTTAGTACACATGTCCCCTATGATATGATCTTTCTAATTTTAATGCCAAATTAGAGTTTTTACCCCAATTTCAAGGTCCACTGAACATGGAAAATGATAGTGCGAGTGGGGCATTCATGTACTGAGGACACATTCTTGTTTTGAGAGGATTAATATTCAACAGCATAGTGAATTGCTCTAAGAGAAAACAAAAATTTTAAGTTCATTAGAACACATTCATTCTGTGTCAGAAACCTATGCTGTGTCAACTATTTAATCACAATCCAAATTTAGAGCTGAATCCAGCTTGAATGTTGTGTCCATACTTGCCCCAACCGTTCAGGGTTCAACCTCTGCGGTCGTATAAAGCTACGCCCTGCGGAGCATCTGGTTTGAATTATCTTGATGCAGCTTTTGAACAGACGGTTGGACATTATTGAGCGTAATGTATAAAATGTAGAGCTCGTCGAGAGGAACATTTCATACACAGTATGTATGCAGCAAACTCTTATCCCCCAATCCACCCTCACTATCATCATTAGGTCAATTTATGCAAAATCAAGGTCAGTCTTACAATTTTGTTTGTATATTTGATCACAAAGATACATAATCCAACCATTGAGAATGTCAGAAATTTGCAGATCTTAACTGTTTATGTTGATCCTTGCACTAATAAATTGATGATTCATAAAAAAGATAAGAAAAGATATATTTTTTGTGAAGAACTTGACAGGTGCCCTAACCAGCTGGTTCTGTTTGTCATAACTGTGATAACAAAACTTTATAGAAAGATTTATGTAAAATACTGCAAATATTGCTGTAAATAAATATTCAAAGGTACCAGGATTATAATTTATTACGCCAGACTTATGTTTTCTCTACATAAGACTCATCAGTGACACTCCGATCAAAATAGTTATAAAGCCAAAAAAGTACAAAGTTGAAGAGCGTTCAGGACCCAAAGTTCCAAAAAATATAAACAATTCCTTTAATTGTTTTGAAAAATTCAAATTTATAAAAATGACAGAGTAAGTTTACTTTTTGACAAGATTTGTTTAGAGTTTTCTTCATAAGTTTTATATTTAAATATGATATTTCTTTTTAATTTGATGGACATCACTTCAGATATATCTGATATTATTTGGATCTGATTCAGTAAGAAAACAGTCATATTCAACAGAAAACAGGCTTTTATTTCAGCTTGGAATTATTCTGATTCATGTTTATATTTAAAATCCTATCTGACTAGATTGTTTTCTAAAATTCTTCATAGATCATTCAGATAGAGGCACACCTAAATATATAGATATGGCATTTTTTGTGTCAAAATAAGGTCCTAATTCCTAATTGTTAGGAGCACTGCAGCTTTCCCTTATCAAATCCTGGATTTGCACCTGCTTCAGAGTACTATATATATGACAATTTGATTTTCTAATGACAGAAAACCCCAGAAAAGGTACCAGTAGTCATGCAAATAACTTTCTAAGTGACTGACTGGTAGAAATATAATCATTGATAGGTGTTGACTAAGCTATCAAGGGTGTTGACTAAGCTATCAAAATATAACTCAAGATTTTATTTTATCATTGCCAGATGTTCATTTAAAATATTGATTGTTTATTCATCTGTCTATTATCCTTATCAATCCAGCAAGCTTGTCTTTCTATTATATAAGCATGGATATAAATGTCAGATTTTTTCCCCTGATGGTCATTTAAGAAAGTCTATTGGTCATCATTATTATTTCTATTGCAAAATACCACTTAAATATTGAAAAGTAATTGAAAAGATACCACTTTTTCTAAAATTTTTAGTAAGACAGTTGTAAAACAACCCCCCCCCTTTTCAAAACAAAAAAATATGTTTTGTAGGTCTTTATACAGTAAAGAAACTTTCAGTTTGCTAAAACCAGTTATTCAACTCACTCGTACGTGTGCCTAAGTTGTAATAAATTGTCTTGTCTTGTCTTGTCTTGTCTTGAAAGTTTATTTAATCTACATGTACCAGCTAAATTTTTATTTCCAAATAAATCTTGTGATTCATCTGTCTAGGAAATACATGTAAATTCTATTTTAAACTTTTGCATGGTATTAAATCTTTGATAATGTGTGGCGAAAGCATACCAATTTGTAAAACAAAAAGCCTAATAAAAGTGCAACTACTGTATCAAATTGTTAAGAGTCCTTCCTTTGAAAACAATGAAAGATGTTGCAATTTTTATACAAATTTGTGAAAAACAGATGTCTAAAATAAAAGAACAACTCTTTGTATCTGTAAGCATGTTTAGAAAATGAATGAAAGTTACGATTTCACACAAATTTGGAGAGAAGTAGATATTGTTTTAAGAATCCTATCATTTCCTTGTTAAGATAAATATCTTGGAATTATTGTTGTAAGATTTAAAATCCAAATTTATCTTTAGTTGTATCTTCATCTAACCTTTCATTTCCATTTTCATAACAACGGTAAGATGTATATATCTTCCTCTAACCTTTATTTACTATTTACATAACAACTGTAAGCTATTAGTATCAAAGAAAATGTAATTGAAACTTTTATCTACTTGATATACCCATTAAAATTGTCAATAGACAGAGGGTAAACAAAGTTATTATATAATCTGTGTGAGTATGGTAAATACATGTAGATAAGTGTTTATTTATCACAGCTGGGTGTACACATTACATGTATAACAATCTTGTCTGTAACTTCAGGCTGTTAATTGATAGATTTATGTGCTCAAACATTTTGTTAAATCTTTGTTCAGTTTCAACTTGGTTTCCGAGGTGATGGGATATTGTGTTATAATAGGATTTTAATTTTCAAAACAGCAAGGTATTTTTGAATTCTTTCTTGTTTAATCTTTTTTTTTATAGGATTACAAGAAACTTTCTTAAAGTTTGTATTCATAAATATTTATATTCCCAAGTTTTTGAGTAGCCTCACCTGAGACATTTTTTTTATTAAAAAGTTGAAAAAATCTGAATAAAGAAAACAACAGCATGCAGTTACTTAGCCATGTTGGCTATTCACTATAAATAAGAAATGTACAATTCTCTGTACTTTGAATGGTTGGACCCTTCTGTTTACATCATCAAATTACATGTCTTGTTTTTGCTACCAAAAAGTCCAAGGTGTTATATAAATTGGTTTTAATGGTGTCGATTGCTTGCTACCCCTTTTGAATTTTACCCTTGTCTGATTTTCCCAAAATTTATAACTGAAAATTTTATTCATATTGGATAATTAAGATCACATAATCACATAACAAATACTTAGTAGGTGACTTGAAAATCTAAGAATAACTCCTGAAGTAGATGCAGTCAGCCTCTGGATAATATTAAATCAGGAGTTTGACATACATATGTATAAAATCTGGATAATTAATTGTCTAAATTCTGAAGCTGTTATATATAATGATCAGTATTATGGGTCATCTAGAGGCTAGTACACTTCATTGGTCAGACTCTGAACTTTTGATGACCGTTTTTTTAGGCTATGTATATTAATGATAAGTGTATAGTAAACTAGATTTATAATTGCTATGGGCTGTTACATTGAAGGATCCTAGGGAAGACTCTTCTAACCTAAATATCATTTTTGAGTGGGTGTAAAAAGCTTTATTTTGTACTGTGAAAATGTAAGATTGCATCTATTTATATACAATGGTTATTATAAAAAAAAAGGGTCATTTAGACATCTCTTTGTTTATGATTGCCAAAGAGATGATTAAATGACACTGTAATGAACAACTATCAGTCACCATACACCCTTCAACAATGAGCAAAGCCCATACTGCATAGTTATTACCCTTTTTCAAAGTGCCTACCTACCCTTGAAACCAATTTTTTTTATGAATAAACTTTAAGTAACCATCATGTGATCTATGAGAAAATGTAAATATATAAATAAAAAAGACTTAGAGAATACATCATCCTGATCATTAAAAACCATCCATGATTTTGTTTAAAATAAAGATTGAATTGATTATTACTCGATAAATTAATCGTTTATTCAATGATATCTTTGATATAAAATAACATTGTTCTACTTGTGCTATTCAATTTATTTTTTCAAGAGTTAAACATGCACATGGATTAGAAAATTATTCGAGCCAGCAAGTTGCAACATCGAAATGTTTATACATAAAATAATTACCAAGAAAAAAAAAGATATATATTTTTAGTTCCCCTTTTAATTTTGAATTGCTTGCTTATTTATCAGAAATCTCGAATGATCTTATTACTTATAGGTTAGACAATACTTGGTCACGTTTTATGAAGATTTAAGCCCAAGGCAAAGCTGAGGGCTTAATTATAGGTTAAACAATACTTTGACATGTTTAAGCTAAATATTTGACATGTTTTAAAGCTGTAAAATAATACACAGAAGTCATTAAAATTTAGAATCAAATTTCTGCAGTTGCAATTAATGTAGCTTCAAGGAATTTGTGAGTATTTAAAAAAACTTAAATTAATAACAATGAGATTATAAATAAAATCTGTTGTTTAAGTTTTTTCAGTCATCTGGATAATAGTTAGCTTTTAACTAGATAGGAACTGTATCTTTTGTATTTAAATTTTGATAAACAATAATTTATTGGTAATTGCTAATTTATGCCACATCAGCACAAAATTGCTAATTTATGCCACATCAGCACAAAAAGGCTATTTTGTGGCGTCAAAAAATAAGGAGAACACAATTTTACCAAAAACTTTTCTATTTAAATCATAATATAAAAGGATAGTTATTAGTAGATAATTAATAGTTAAACACCAGTTAAACAGCCAAACCTAGAATTGATTGTCTTTTAAATTGCCCATGTGACATTATTTATGTCTGAGAGCTCCAGCAGACAGACATGTATTTCCATATTGACTTATGACTATTCAGTGAGTAGGGTTGAGTGTTTCTGGGATGGGTTGTTATTTAAAAGCCATTGTTAAGAGGGTGAGAAAGTCACACAATGGTCAGTTTGACCAAATAACATACTGGATTGATTCATTTATGGGATCTGTTATCTTGAATGGAAAATTTGTATTAACTGACCATTAAGATAAAAAAAAAAGAAAATTGTGTGTCCTTATCATGCTTATAGCAATACAACAGAAAAAAAAATCAATTACAATCTGGTACAGTATAATATAATAGAAGATTTAAATTTAAGCATTCTTTGAAAACAGAGTTGCAAATTCTAGAAAATATTTAGGTTTAAAGAATTCAAGTATTATCTGGTAAGTGCTGACCTTGAAATTTTTAAAAAAGGGGGTCAGTTAAACCAATTTTCATTGATTTAAATATATGAGTGATCCTAACCTCTGGAACAGATCTGATCTTTCCTACTTTAAAAGAAAGAAAAAGTAGACTCAATAGGGACTTGGAAGACATGAAAAATTATTTTTTTTTTTTTTTTATTTAACAAATTTACTCACAGATATAGTTTTTAAATCTTTTGTTACCATATTATGTAATATAAGTGCAATAACCATATATTATATAACATAAAAGAGCCCTGTTGAACATCAAACTTGGTGTCAAATATTTATAAACATTTAGTTACAGTTCACTGTCAAATTTAGTCATACATGCACAGCTTTTAAAACAAAAGGCTTATAAATATTTGTGGTTTGACCCAAGTGACCTTTAAATGAGAATGTATTTAGCGCTTAGTACATATTTATAAAGGGTCTAGTGTTCAGTAGTACATATTAATACTAGAGGGAAAAAGATTTTCTATAAAGTGTCAAAAGGTTAAAGGTTATGATGAAACAAACATATCCCAATCCTTTAGAATATAGTGTATAAATTTAAGCTTTTCACAGTTTATTGTAACTTTAAAAGACGATTCAAAATGTAAATTATATATATTAAGAATATGGAAATTAGAAAGAAGAAGCACATATTTTGTATGTTCATTGATCAAATGTTTAAAAGGGGGAGGGTTGAGATCTCAAAATTCTGGAAACTTGTCTGTGGTTGTTATAATGTTCCATAACTTAAAGGTTTCTATTTTTGTATTTGATAATGTCATGAGGCTTTGAGGAAGATGGATGTTCGTTTGTCCCAGACGAACTTTGATACAACTCTTTTAAATTCATGGTGATTTAGAGCTTAACAGATGACCTTATCTTGACCTTGACCTCTAGATGTTTATGTCTTTGGGTTGCTGTCTCATTGATATATACCTCACACCCCTTTAGTTTTTAGATTTTTGCTGTCTCATTGATATATACCTCACACCCTCCTTTAGTTTTTAGATTTTGTGGAAAATTTGGGACATTTTATACAGTATTTAATGTATAAGTAAATGTAATAACAATGAAATTTCTATTGTACTAGTACTTAAAACTCAAGCAAGATATATATAAGTGCCCCTTCTTGTCCTTCAACTATCGGAAATGTTTAATTTTGTCTACAGTAGGGTGTAATTGAAAGTAAAAACTGGCTGGATTCCAGAACAATGAGGCAGAAACTTTCAAATTAAGCTGTTTTTCCTGATTAAATCGTAATTTATCGCCCAAAAGGTTAAAATTGTGTTCTCCTTATTTTTGTACTAAGATTGCAGATACCGCCTGTAAGAAAACAGTAAGATGAATGAAAGCTGTTGTTTTACATTACAGTCTCGAGGAGGCTTTGGTATTTATTATAGAAACAATTTTTTTAAACTTTATTTTTTTTTCATAATTGAAAAAAAAAAGTTAAGGGATGATTTGTCTTTTGATTAATTGAAAATAATGTTAAGAATCATCTTTGTATTCTTTACTCTGTTTAAATATCTTTGCTCAATTGCTCTATGAAGTTCTAAATATTTTTAATAGTAACATAGTTTTAACCAAATTGGACAGAATTCGGGGGCGTATTCAGGATATAATGTTAGGGGGTATCAAACTTTTCAGGGAAGATATATTTTTGGAGGTAAAATTATGGAAATACTCTCTTTAGATAAATTACCCATTATTTGCAAATTTTAGAGGTGCAAGCCCACCACACCCCTCTTAGAAATCAGCCCCTGGAACTTATTTTTTTTACATAGCAGCTCTAAGGTATTAAGTTGATACAGTAAGGTAGAAATCTTCACACTCTTTAAACATTAATAAATAGTTACATATGAGTGCAGCCAAGCCTGTGATACATTAATCTTCATCAGAGAAAGTGTTGGAAGTGTAAAAGTAAACCACTTGACCTTGAGTATATAATAAAGTCGTAACTAATCAAAGATCAAACAGAGGAAATTGTTACATGATGTTATCTATGGCATAGTTAAAGCTGCACAGTAAGTTTCATTTGTCAACATTTAGGTCAACTTTTTACCAAAATTTCATATTCTCTTCTTTTGCGCATAAATATTTATAAATATTGGATAGTTCAAATGAATAATTTGTTGTTTATTATAAACATTTCATTACACAGGTGATTTTGATTAAGATGGTGTTATGAGAGGGTTGTGTCACAAATTTTTTGCATTATTTGAAAGTGTTTAAACATGTTTTTTTTACATAATTTAGGCCAAATAAATTTTTATTTGCATTTCTTCCAAATTTTTTATCAGTTGAGAAATTATCAATTTTCTGTGTGTGATTTGTTAATTGTTCAGTGGCTGATCTGAAGGGGTCAGGGTGGCATATAGGATGTACCTTTGATATAAATAAAAATTAAAAAGTCGCTTATTTTTATGCCCCACCTACAATAGTAGAGGGGCATTATGTTTTCTGGTCTGTGCCTCCGTTCGTCCGTCCTGTTAAAGTTTTTGGTCGAGGTAGTTTTTGATGAAGCTGAAGTCCAATCAACTTGAAACTTAATACACATGTTCCCCATGATATGATCTTTCTAATTTTAATGCCAAATTATGGTTTTGACCCCAATTTCATGGTCCACTGAACATAGAAAATAATAGTGCAAAGTTCAGGTTAAAGTTTTTGGTCAAGGTAGTTTTTGATGAAGTTAAAGTTACATCAACTTGAAACTTAGTACACATGTTCCCTATGATATGATCTTTCTAATTTTGATTCCAAATTAAAGTTTTTACCTCAATTTCACGGTCCACTGAACATAGAAAATGATAGTGGGAGTGGGGCATCTGTGTACTATGGACACATTCTTGTTTAGCAATATATATCATTGTTAGCACAAAATCCCCCCAAAATATTTCACCTTCATCCTCTTGGCCAGATACCATGTATCTTCCATTATAGCTATTTTACGAGTTTTTCCTTTGTTCTTACTGACTGCTAATTTCCTTTCTCAGTGGGGTAAGAGGGATATGAAAATTATTGCTAGAAACTAACTGAACACATGCTGTTGTCAAGGAAATTAACAACCTCTTCATAGGTAAAATAGGGATAAACAGATTATCATTGGTCATCTCAACTCCTTTACTTTTCTCACTTTCACCATACAGGCTCTAGCTAGTAAAACAAAGATAATTTATAATTATTGGAGTTACACCCATCCACTTTCAAATATCTTGGATCTGCCCTTATATTACATATCTTATTCTCCTGGACATTTGCTTCCATCCTTGACTTATGAATCACCTTTGACTACCTCTTGTTGTAATCTTATTACTTTGGCAACAAAGTTTCTAATTTTAAATTTTAAATTTAAATTAAAAGTTGATTAAGTGTTGCATCAACAAATTACTTGTGAGGAACCAGATAAAAACCAAAGCATAGATCCTGGTGTTAATTTGATGATCATTTTATTTCATGCTCATTAATATCGTAATTTACAAGATTCTCCAGTCTGCCTTCTATCTCTATGAAACCTTCAGCTCAAATGTTCTTAATTGCTATTTAAGTGTTGCATGTAGCAAAAAATTAATTTCACTTCTACTAAAGTGCACACATAACTGTTAAACATGGTAAAGTATAGCAATATATCTCTGAGAGTTTTTATTAATCCAGTTTAGGTAAATACAACTTGAAGAGGATTTTGTTTTTCTCCAACCTGTTGCAAACTGAGCTAATGTTGTGTTTATTTATTTTCTGTCAATTTCTATCAGCTCTATCTTACTATTGAAAAACAAACACATGTTTAAAATAAAGCTTTCTTCATGTTCTAAGAAGGGAGAAATTAAATTTATTAATTAAGATAAAGCTATCCGAATAAAAGTGCTCCTCTTAGAACCTAGTCCAGACGTTCAATATGAATGAAATATTTGCCACTGTTAAGAAAACAACAAAAATTCTATCAATCTCTTTTAAATGAAAAAATCCAAACAGCTTGATTTTTGACAAACAATTTTCGAAAAATATTTTTGCTGTGAGCGCTCAACCCTCAATCTTACCAGAGACAGTGGTGTAACATCTCAGTATAAGAAATAACAAATCTTTTATGCTGTAAATGCTATTTCTTAACGACATCTCTTCCATACACCAAGTCGTACCGATCTGCCTACCAGATCTGCCTACCATTCCGGGACACATGAGTTCATGTTATATGGTGGGTCATGAACTTATCGTGTTGCTCAGTATTGTGTTTTGTTACATCATACTTCTGTTTGTCTTCAGGTATTTTTTTTCCCCAGTTCATCAGTTAATTTTAAATTGATGCATTTGTGACTATCCCTTTGGTGTCTTCTTCCCTTTTTAGCTCACCAGGGCCCGAAGAACCCCATGTGAGGTTATGCCATCACTTGGTGTCCGTCTTCTGTCGTCGTAAACTATTTCAAAATTCTTCTCTGAACCACTTGGCCAAATACCTTCAAACTTTAACTAAATGTTCCTTAGGGTATCTTGTTTATAAATTGTATCTGAAGTTTTGATCCATCGTCAAACATGGCCACCATGGCTAAAAATAGAACATAGGGGTCAAATGTGGTTTTTGGCGT
Organism: Mytilus edulis; assembly: GCA_019925275.1. Lineage (NCBI taxonomy): Eukaryota > Metazoa > Mollusca > Bivalvia > Mytilida > Mytilidae > Mytilus > Mytilus edulis. The sequence goes on along the minus strand of CM034354.1, from coordinate 71,322,014 downwards.
ATATCTCAAAAGCTAAAGCTTTTAGACCAAATCTGACATGGGTAATAGTGTTCAATTGGTCAAGATTTATCAGCCCTGAAATTATCAGAAGAATCACACAACCCATTGTTGGGTTGCTGCCACCGAATTGGTTATATATAGTCTTAACAAAATTTTGCAGTTTTTATTTGTTATTGTCTTGAATATTATTATAGATAGATATAAACTGTAAGCAGCAATAATGTTCAGCAAAGTAAGACCTACAAAAAAGTTCAATGACCAAAATTGTCAATTGACCCCTTAAGGAGTTAATGTCTCTTAAAGACAATTTACACTATTTTTTCATCAAGTTTTCTAACATTTAAAAATCTTAATTCTCCTCTGAAATACTGGTGAACAATTCAGGCTCTTGAGAGCCTCTTGTTAAATAATTTTCTAATATCTTTAAACAGTTAATCTCAAACAAATTGTAATTACCTACTTTAATAAAGACACCAGAATCACTATCCTGGTGTTAATTTGATGAACAGCTGATTTTATGCTCATGTACATCTTAATTGACAAGAATTTTGTAAGAATATGATTAATGCTAAACCTCTCTGCTGTAGCTGACAAGGGTATTTCATCATCCTCAATGTGTTTGAAATATTTGCCACTGGATGAAACATGACAAACTATCAATCAATTAAGTTTTAATCTTCAAGGATTAGAAGTTTATTCATATTTCTATGGACAAACAGATATAGTTTTCATTTTAATAACAAAACAGACATAACTTTTCAACACATTTAAGGTGGTACCTAACACTACAGGGAGATAACTCTGTAAAGTCAGCTAAACGTTTTAATTACGTTGTGTTGTAAAAGGAATATTAAGCTTCTCAGTGATCAAAATTGGTGTTTGTCAAACTGCTATATAACCAATGTAATTTTTCTGATAAAATAGTTGGTTCAAAATTTTTGAAATTTTTATATTTTTGTTAAAGGGTTAAAGTAAATACTTTGTCAAAATTTTATGAAAATTAAATGAGCCAAATTAATTTTAGTGAAAGTGTTGGGTACCATTTAAGCTTTTCCATACTGTGGGTAAGGAACAGGTACTTTGCTTGTCTGCAGGAGGTCATGGATTTGATTGCCATGCAAGTTCAATCCAAAGACTTCAGAATTGACATTTTCCACCTCCTAATGCTAAGCACATCACATTTAGGAATAAGTGTAATAGTAATAGTAAAAACTAGTTGGACCAAAGTCATAATAATATCAATGTATAAAAAAGAAGATGTGGTATGATTGCCAATGAGGCAACGATTCACAAAAGACCAAAATGACACAGACAATGTGTCTTCTTTGTATGTTACATCAACAAGACACTACTGAATAAAACAAATCTATTTAAGGTGGTACCTAACACTACAGGGAGATAACTCTGTAAAGTCAGCTAAGCGTTTTCATTACGTTGTGTTGTAAAAGGAATATTAAGCTTCACAATGATCAAATTTGGTGTTTGTCAAACTGGTATATAACCAGTGTATTTTTTCTGACAAAACGGTTGGTTCAAAGTTTTTGATTTTTTTATATTTTTGTTAAGGAGTCAAAGTAAATACTTTGACAACATTTTATGAAAATTAAACGAGCCAAATTAATTTCAGTGAAAGTGTTGGGTACCACTTTAAAGCTGTTGCCTAACTCCAAGGTGCTTATGAAGGGCTATTTGTTACTTCCCCAATTGTATCAGGCCACAATTAAAAATATTTTGGTTTGCCCAAACCCTACCCAAAGGTAGAGACAGTAGGTAGGTAGGTTACGGCATTTTCTTTTTTTTTTCAAAAAAAAGAAATTGAAGTATCGGGTGTTTATTAGTCTTCATGCCTATCTGACTAAAAAAAACTTCTTCAAATCAGGACAATACAAGAATTTGAGTAGGCAGCTTTTTTCTGGGTAGGTAGGGTTTGGGCAAACAAACCTATTCTTTTTTATGGCCTCACCAATATAAGCTAGGATCCTTAGATATTTCAATACACTTCCTTAATATGTAATAATTATTTTTTTCAGATTTTAAAGAAAAGGTTTGAAACTAGATGTAAACAGAAAGTTAAACTTGTAAGTTTACATGAACAAATATAAATAAAACTTTTTGAGTAATGCAAAAATGTAAACAGAGCTTTACAAACCCTGAAAAAAAGAACAGTACCTTCAACACTCTTGACTAATTCAGCAAGATTCATACAAAAGTTTTGACAGTACACCAAATAGCAAGAACAACAGACATAAAAAAAAATGTAGTTTACAGAAGCAGTTTGATAGACATCATGTCAATGTCAGTTTCTTTAAAACAAATATAATTTAATGCCAAATCAAGTTGATCATTTAGAATATTGACTGACTCAGCACAGCCAGATTTTAGAATGCTCAAGTGCCATAACAACATCAAGATAATAACAGGGAAAAATATGATCAAATAATATGGCAAAACCACATGGTTATCAAATATTTACACGTTTTATTACATTTCAAAAGGAGACCCAACCTTTCAAGTGTTTGTTCTATTTTACAGCATCAACAGCAAACATATTTTATGATGTGAGCTGCTTCAGATAGAAATCGACCTTATGCAAGCGCATAAATACATGTACAATTTATTGATTTTATAGGATTCACATACGAAATAAAAGATGAATTTTAGTCTGTTTTGTAGGGTTCTTATAACTATTCAATTTTGAAACAGTTAAAGACTCACCGTTGACGTTTTTTCAACCTGAAATATTTTAACAGATGTATTGATATTCATTTGCATAAGGTCGATTTCTATCCAACGCGGCTCATGTTATAGATTCCATTTTTAGGGTATTGTAAATTTAGAAAAATAGTGTGTGCATTTATGATTGCATTAGTCGTGTTTGTTGATCAATCGACTCAAATTAAATGCCTTAAAATACCAATAATGGAAATTAAATTATTGTGATTTGCAAAACCTTTTTGGAATTTTCGCCGAAATTGCTTCATAAGTCAATGTAGAATTGTCGTAATTTATATTTGATACCAGTTTTACATGTTAATTATTTATTACTTTTGCATGTGCTGTTCAGGAGACATATGAGGCCTAAATTAAAATATTGTTTGTTTGCCCTTTTCCGACCCTATTTTTTGAAACAGGGTAGGTAGGTAGGTAAAATATTTTATTTTTATTTCCCACAAAATAATTTGACTCGGTACATTTTTTGTCATGGGTAGGTGGGTAGGTATAATATTTTATTTTATATATACAAAATCTGCAGGATATCATTGTTGTCTGTATTGCATTTGTTTAAGTATGCTTTTACTATGAAGTTTCTGGGATTATTTAATTTAGTATAATAGTCCTAGGAGGTTTTGAAAAGAATATAGAAAGTGAAGTTAATGCATATGCACTGCTACCTTTTTTCTTCAAATATAAAAATAAAGGACTATGTGGCATATTTTCAATGTTTATATGCCTAGAACTTTTTAGAGTTTTAACTTACACTAAAAGTCTTTACTACGTACCCTTACCTCGACCTTAGATTTTCCACATATTTCAATTTGACAGTATATGCATGGTGACCAATCCCAAATCATGTCTCTAGGAGATGAAACATGAGAGATCATATCTGGTAACCAGTATGACAAAAATATTAATTATCTATCTCTCCCTAGCATGGTTTGTGAATCAGCTGTATTTACAATGTGCAACCTATGGCATGTTTTATTCACATACTAACAATTTTATCAAAATTTGAACTTAAACAGGGACTTTCCAGAGCCATATCTGTGAAATAAAAAGAAAATTTGATTAGAATATAAAGCCACTGCCCGGTAGTCCATTTCCCGCCATCATCGTTTTGCAACCAGTTAGAAGAGCTAAAACTAAGCATTTGTCTTATTTTACTTTCAACCCTCGAGTGTTTAAATTTTCCTGTGGGCCGGTGTTTCCTATTATAATGCTTCAAGACTTGAAACTCACTTGTCACGTATTTTACATTGCCTTTATAAATGGTCTATAAGGAAAAACTTGGCGATTTTACTGCCAATTATTCTCCCCTTTACAGGCCTTTTGATTCATGTCAGATATAAATAATATGCCAAAGCTGGTCGAAGGCATCATTATCATCCTGATCTCCTGATCAGCAAAGTCCTCCCTACATAAGATACAACGTCCTTTACAAAATATTTTGTACACACGTTGATAATTTTGTTTTGGACAAACTTATTCTTAATGAACCCTGCTCTTCAAGTATAAAGACACACAGGGCAATGTTCGTCATGATTTTAAAACTTTCGACATCGATTTCAAACCAATGCTTTGAATCTTTAAATGCACGTGTTCGTGTCAAACGCTCTAGTGATACCAAACGGACTAAACACTGTACGAGGAAGATAAAACCCGAGGATTCCGTTAAAAAAGTTTTGAGCGGTAAATAGAAATATAAGATTTTCGGTAGGAACGAAGAAAAAAAAATAAAATAAAATATTGCCGGGAAATACAAATAAAAGATTTTCAGTCGGAACGAATTCATAGGGTCGGTCGGTAAAGGGCAAACAAACAATATTTTAATTTAGGCCTGAGGGTGTTTTTTTTTCATGAAAGCTTTTTGGGAATTACAAACATTTTCGGAAATAACTTTTTGCAATGCAATAAAACATAAGGTTAGGCAGAGGGCAGGAAACAAACTTATTTATTTTTTGCCTTAATTCTATCTATTTCCAATCTTTTAAACATTTGCTCAGAAACTTAGCATTCAACCAACTGTAAAGATGTATTGGAAGGAGCCATCTTGCTTACATTAGGACTATCTTCATGTTTTAATTGTTGTCTCCTTGGCAAAGCTGGCTTATCAATGATTTCAAAGTAAGGTTACAAGCTTCATCCTAAATCAATAAAAAAAAATACTCAAATTCCTTACTGCTGTGTTGCTACATAAACAATATTAATAATTACATCATATTAGTAAATCTTTCCCAGATGTTGCACTCACATGGGGTTCATACAAAAACATAAATTGATATTTTGAAAATAAAGACTTCAAGCTGAGCAAAATATGATCAGATGTTTTTAAAGTTTATCTGATTTTTATCAATTTTTTTTTATCACAGAAAACATTTAGAATATTTAAAATTGTTGACTTTGAGAAGTTCATTTCAGATAAGAAAGATTCTATGATAAATTCATAGATCTGAATTATTATGTTCTGGTTTTTATTTTTTCCACATTTTCTCAATAAAGGTAGGAACTTCTATTTTTCAAACAGACCTCAAGATTTTTTTTTCAAATTGGCTTTGAAAAGGATTGTTTTAAAATCTGCTGGCTTAGATTAAGTGAATGCTTGAAAATTTAATGCTTATAAGGTTTCTTAAATTAAGTGGATTTCAAAAAACAAATAAAAGAATAAAAAATCTTAAAAACATTTTTTGTTCAACACCTTTTGAGAAGTCCAATAACCACCCCTCTCCCCCTAAAAAAACCCATAATAAAACAGTGATTGGGGAGATAAAGTTTTTGAAATTTTAACAGCATTAAAATTCAAGAACAAATTTCTTCATACAGGGGTTAATTGAATGGTAAAATTACTTTCAAGCCCTGATAACTATAATCTTTCAAAATACATTGAAAATAAAGAAGTAAAATTAGTCATATGTTGATGTAAAAAAATATAGTGAATTATTGATTACATATTTATTTTTCAGAATGAATCACCGGCTAATGTCAATATCTAATCATAAAAAATACAGAAATAAATGACGACCAGAAAACCCGTTATTTACATGTGAAATTAACAACAGCAGGCTATCATTCATCAGAAATAATAGAAATCGGCATAACTATTGGAAAATAGCTCCGGAAACAATTCAACAGTGCACAGAACTGCATAGTGAAGGAATCCGTCAGATTGGAAATTGATGAAAACTTTACACTTTATTTGTTCAGATATCTCTGAGGCATTGTGGTTCAATTTGATTTGATGATTTATTGGTTAAAAAGCCTGCAGAATATTTAACAAATTCTGAAAAATCAATGTGAATTGAATTACTATAATAAGAATTTCGGCTGTGGAGTTTGTAGAGATCGTAAAATGTTTGGATGATATATTGAGTTGGGAAGATTTGAATTTTCGTGGTGCATATACTAGAAACCAGAATATTAAAGGATATTGATTAATGATTATACAATAGAGCCACCAGTCAGGATTTAAAAAAATTGGTGAATCTGATCAAGTTAATAAAAACATAATAATCACCATAATCGACCAAAATTACAGGAAGTCTATTAATTTTAAACAAATTAACGTGTTGATATGAATCATTTAAAATTCTGATTGGAATTTGTTCAGATAGAAGATTGTTATAAAGGATAGGATAGAAAGGAACAAATGAACCATAAAATCTAATAATTTGTTTTATGGTTTTTGAAGTTGTCATGGATTTTTGAACTTTGACTTTAAACAGACGTTTAAAAAAAAATTTTAAACTTAAAGCTTTAACTAAGGTTTTGAGAGAATTTATTGGATAAAATGTGCTACGTTATTATAACCTGTCGATCTTTAGGCTGGACCTTGCTCTCCATAGCAATTACACTGATGATAGTGGCATCAGTTGTGTCTCCTTATTGGTTAGTTGGACTTCCTACTAACCAAATTCAGTCGGTAAAAGCTAACAATACACAATTTATCATCGAAAAATTTCGACCAACTCTTGGAATATTTAACAGATGCCAGAGACTTACACGATCTGACTACACATTGGGCAGGGTTACATGTGCCAATTTTGTGACTGATTTTATCGCAGAAAATGACGATTTCCCACATGCGTGGAAGGCTACTGTGATATGCTTTGCCTTAGCGGCTCTTTTACTGACCACTTCTATGATTATGTCAGCGATGAGTTTATTTGCGCGTTCCGTCTGTGGCAAAAGTATATTTACTCTAGCTGGACTAATACAGAGTATTGCAGGTTAGTAAAATCAGAATTAATTGTGAGGTCTATTTTAATGCTTATGATTGTGTGAAGATTCCAATATTTAACGCATGCTATTATTTTGGAATTTATAGTAGATATGTGACATAGAAAAAAAATATGCATGTCTCTTTGTGTTGCTGTGTTTTAACTTATTTTCCCCAAGTTTTTTTTTATTTTTGTTGCATGGCCTTACATATGCAAGTAGAAAAAAATAGTAAATTTTTAAACATGTTAAATGGTCACAAACATATAAAACTTAGTTCTACCTGTGAAAAGTAGAAAATTGTGCATGAAATAGTTAATTTAGTACATGCATAGGCAAAATATAGTTATACAGTAATCAATATAACAGAACTGATCAGGATTGAAAATTAACAAAAGATTTTATTAAATGCTATCGACATGTTCAGGTTTTTCATCCATATTTATGGCATGGGAACTAAATGATTACTATGAGTAAAAATTTTCGAAGGCATCGATGATATATCTGAAATTTCCACTGAATAAGAACATTTAAGTCTATGAATTAAAATATATTTGCATTACAAGTTATTTGAGTATCTTATAATTAAGACAGCTTTAAAACTCCTGCATACAATTTCTTTATTTGTTTGTTGGTAATTCTACCAATATGATTTACACATACATTTACAATATTGCTTTGAAACTTTTGCTTAAAAACACATATTTGTTTTAAGAATTACTATCACAGTAAAATATATAAGGCTAGAGTGATGAGAGTTGATTAGAGTTACAGTTGGGTGCAGACCAAGCATTACATGTAGACGGGCAGAAAAAGTTAACGCGGCGTTTACTCGCGTGCACTTCATGTAAACGCCGCGTTAACTGTGCGTTAACTCCGAAATTGCAGTAGACATTAAAAGTAAACGGGCGTTTACTTTCGCGTTTACCTCCGCGTTAACGCAGAAACGGCGAGTCTTCTAATTTTGTAAAGAGTAAACGGGCGTTTACTTTTCCGTTTACCTCCGCGTTAACGTGGAAAAAGGCGCGTCTTCTATTTTTGTAATAAGTAAACGCGCGTTTACTGTTTGTAGTAAACGCCCGTTAACGCAGATTGTCATCGTAACTTGGATACACTGACCTAAAATATGAAATGATAAGGAACATCAAAATTAATTGACCAAGTGGCCATTTCTGCTTGACATATTGACGATTACAGTTATTTAAAAATGTCACACATTTGTATTTAATTGAACAATAATTATAGTAAATTTCTTGTTCTTCGCAAATAATAGTTTAAGTATGTTTATTCAAATACATGTAATTTAATCCTCACCAAAATCAAACAGTTTTCTCATCTTAGACAGACTGACTCGTAAAACAAAACTTTTTGATATCATTCACCACAACTGACAATATTTACCTCTTAACAAGTTATCTTATTCTATATAGAAGTAATTCAGTTATATTTTTATGCCATAATTGACCATATAAAACAATTGACAGCAATTTTTGTACCAGCCTGACGGCGATGACCTCTTTTTATTTAAAATATTGAATAGTAAACAAAATTCAGTAGTTTTCATACATCAGACTGACTCGTAATATATAATTATTATTAGGTAGCAATATTTGAATATTATGACTAAAAAATTTTGTTCGCATCAATTTAGATTGCCAGCATGTACTTTTTTATTCAAAATATTGAATCGTAAAAAAAAATCAGAAGTTTTCATACCTCAGACTTACTCATGTAATAAAATAATTTGTCCGCAACAACAAAAACTGACCATATAAGCATTTTAATATATAAAATCTATATAGCTGCTTAGTAAATTAGTTATATTTTCATGTAAGGATTGATTGAAAAAGAAAATATGTAGCAATATTTGAATATTATGACTAAAAAAGTTTGTTAGCATCAATTTAGAGTGCCAGCATGTACTTTTTTTATTTAAAATATTGAATCGTAAACAAAATTCAGTAGTTTTCACACCTCAGACTGATCGACTCATATAATAAAATTATTTGTCCGCAACAACCAAAACTGACCATATAAGCATTTTATTATGTAAATCTATATAGCCACATAGTAAATGAGTTATATTTTCATGTAAGGATTGATTGTATAAGAAAATAGGTAGCAATATTTGAATATTATGACTAAAAAATTTTGTTCACATCAATTTAGAGTGCCAGCATGTCCTTTTTTTATTTAAAATATTGAATTGTAAACAAAATTCAATAGTTTTCATACCTCAGACTGACTCATATAATAAAATTATTTGTCCGCAACAACCAAAACTGACCATATAAGCATTTAATTATGTAAATCTATATAGCCGCATAGTAAATGAGTTATATTTTCATGCAAGGATTTATTGTATAAGAAAATAGGTAGCAATATTTGAATATTATGACTAAAAAATTTTGTTCGCATCAATTTAGAGTGCCAGCATGTCCTTTTTTATTCAAAATATTGAATCGTAAACAAAATTCAGTAGTTTTCATACCTCAGACTGACTCATATAATAAAATTATTTGTCCGCAACAACCAAAACTGACCATATAAGCATTCTAGTATGTAAATCTATATAGCCGCATATAGTAAATGAGTTATATTTTCAAGTAAGGATTGATTGTATAATAAAAAAGGTAGTAATATTTGAATATTATGATTAAAAAAATTTGTTCGCATCAATTTAGAGTGCCAGCATGTCCTTTTTTTATTTAAAATATTGAATCGTAAACAAAATTCAGTAGTTTTCATACCTCAGACTGACTCGTATAATAAAATTATTTGTTAGAAACAACCAAAACTGACCATATAAGCATTTTATTATGTAAATCTATATAGCCGCATAGTAAATGAGTTATATTTTCATGTAAGGATTGATTGTATAAGAAAATAGGTAGCAATATTTGAATATTATGACTAAAAAATTTTGTTCGCATCAATTTAGAGTGCCAGTATGTACTTTTTTTATTCAAAATATTGAATTGTAAACAAAATTCAGTAGTTTTCATACCTCAGACTGACTCATATAATAAAATTATTTGTCCGCAGCAACCAAAACTTACCATATAAGTATTTTATTATGCAAATCTATATAGCCGCATAGTAAATGAGTTATATTTTCATGTAAGGATTTATTGTATAAGAAAATAGGTAGCAATATTTGAATATTATGACTAAAAAATTTTGTTCGCATCAATTTAAGAGTGCCAGCATGTCCTTTTTATTCAAAATATTGAAGCGTAAACAAAATTCAGTAGTTTTCATACCTCAGACTGACTCATATAATAAAATTATTTGTCCGCAACAACCAAAACTGACCATATAAGCATTTGCTTATGTAAATCTATATAGCCACAGAGTAAATGAGCTATATTTTCATGTAAGGATTGATTGTATAAAAAAAAAAGTAGCAATATTTGAACATTATGATTACAAAAATTTTATTCGCATCAATTTAGACTGCCACCATGTTCTTTTTTTATTCAAAATATTGAATCGTAAACAAAATTCAGTAGTTTTCATACCTCAGACTGACTCATATAATAAAATTATTTGTCCGCAACAACCAAAACTGACCATATAAGCATTTTATTATGTAAATCTATATAGCCGCATAGTAAATGAGTTATATTTTCATGTAAGGATTGATTGTATAAGAAAATAGGTAGCAATATTTGAATTATTATGACTAAGAAATTTTGTTCGCATCAATTTAGAGTGCCAGCATGTCCTTTTTTTATTCAAAATATTGAATCGTAAACAAAATTCAGTAGTTTTCATACCTCAGACTGACTCATATAATAAAATTATTTGTCCGCAACAACCAAAACTGACCATATAAGCATTTGCTTATGTAAATCTATATAGCCGCATAGTAAATGAGCTATATTTTTCATGTAAGGATTGATTGTATAAGAAAATAGGTAGCAATATTTGAATATTATGACTAAAAAAATTTGTTCGCATCAATTTAGAGTGCCAGCATGTCCTTTTTTTATTGAAAATATTGAATCGTAAAGAAAATTCAGTAGTTTTCATACCTCAGACTGACTCATATAATAAAATTATTTGTCCACAACAACCAAAACTGACCATATAAGCATTTCTATTATGTAAATCTATATAGCCCGCATAGTAAATGAGTTATATTTTCAATGTAAGGATTGATTGTATATAGAAAATAGGTAGCAATATTTGAATATTATGATAAAATATTTTTGTTCCATCAATTTAGAGTCCAGCATGTCCTTTTTTATTTTCAAAATATTGAATCGTAAAACAAAATTCAGTAGTTTCATACCTCAGGACTGACTCATATAAATAAAATTATTTGTCCGCAACAACCAAAACTGACCATATTAAGCATTTATTATGTAAATCTATATAGCCGCATAGTAAATGAGTTATATTTTCATGTAAGGATTGATTGTATAAAAAATAGGTAGCAATATTTGAATTATTATGACTAAGAAAATTTTGTTCGCATCAATTTAGAGTACCAGCATGTTCTTTTTTTATTCAAAATATTGAATCGTAAACAAAATTCAGTAGTTTTCATACCTCAGACTGACTCATATAATAAAATTATTTATCCGCAACAACCAAAACTGACCATATAAGCATTTTATTATGTAAATCTATATAGCCGCATAGTAAATGAGTTATATTTTCATGTAAGGATTGATTGTATAAGAAAATAGTGTAGCAATATTTGAATTTATATGACTAAAGAAATTTTGTTCGCATCAATTTAGAGTGCCAGCATGTCCTTTTTTTATTAAAATATTGAAATCGTAAACAAAATTCAGTAGTTTTCATACCTCAGACTGACTCATATAATAAAATATTTGTCCACAACAACCAAAACTGACCATATAAGCATTTCTATATGTAAATCTATATAGCCGCATAGTAAATGAGCTATATTTTCATGTAAGGATTGATTGTATAAAGAAAATAGGTAGCAATATTTGAATATTATGACTAAAAAATTTGTTCGCATCAATTTAGAGTGCCAGCATGTCCTTTTTTTATTAAAATATTGAATCGTAAACAAAATTCAGTAGTTTTCATACCTCAGACTGACTCATATAATAAAATTATTTGTCCACAACAACCAAAACTGACCATATAAGCATTCTATTATGTAAATTTATATAGCCGCATAGTAAATGAGTTATATATCAATGTAAAGATAGCAATATTTGAACATTTTAATTGACGAGATGGTACAAATGAACATACTTATATTACACTTTATTGATATCCCTTTCAATATACTGTTCAATTTACGTTTTTTTTTATCATTTGTCAAAACAGAATCTTATCATGTTAATCCAAGGCAAACAAGGTGAAAAAAGTAAAATCACAAAAATACTGAACTCAGAGGAAAATCAATTTGAAAAGTCCATAATGACATGGCAAAATCAAAAAACAAAACGCATCAAAAACGAATTGAATTTCGATTAAAAATTAATGTATTAAATACACCGAGTTATAGTTAGGAATTCGAAGAGACAATTATAAACGGGGAACGAAACAACGTAAACCATGATGTTTATATCCCATCATATAAAAATATTCTCCCGATGTCTCGGATAACCTTTCTTTCCGTATCGATATTTGCACATGTAACTTTTGAAAGGAAAATATAGAAAATCTGCCAATCAGTAAAGTTAATGGACTTTATGAAAGTGATTTTGTGTAATTTAATATTTCGAATTAAAAGAGTTTTTGAATTGTTCTGGTTTGAAACACATATACGTGAAATATAAAGACTAAAGGTCGCTTTTATAAAATAAATGTGCAAATGAACTTGAAGTTTATTTCTAAATTTACCCAATCAGTTAACGCGAAAAGTAAACGTGCGTTTACTTTCAAGTGCACGTAAAAATACACTTGTAAAATCTGTACTAAACGCCCGTTTACTTTTAAGTGCACGTAACAATAAATTTGAAGAATTCTGAAGTAAACGCCCGTTTACTACTGACTAAACGGACACATAGTAAACGCCCGTTTACTAGTGTAGACATTAGAAATTTCCATTTCGACCACGTTAACGTAATTATAGTAAACGTGCGTTTACTAGTAAACGGGAGATTTGAAGTTAACTAACGAAATATGTGCACGCGGCGTTAACTTGCGTTTACTTTATGTAATGCTTGGTCTGCACCCAACTGTATCTCCCATTCAAAAAATTATAAACACTAACTACATCTACATCCACTATAGATTTTATACTAAAACATAAATAAATGGTTGCAATTTAAAACTTTCCTTTAAACAATGTTAAAGGTGATAAACTAAGAAAAATAATGGGAGAAATGGAAACTTTAAAAACTCCTACTCAACTTGTCATCAACTAACAATTTGGACAATATTTCCCCTCAACAATGTCTTAAACATTGACACAAAAAAAATGACACAGTTTGAATTGATGACTATTCTCATATCTATACTATTAAACGAGAAGACCTCATTTTGGGTGTCGCTTCTCTTCTTTCCACAATAAAGTAATCATCATGCCTCTGTGTCCTTTAGGTACAGTGCATAGTAGTATTTGTCATCCATTTTTATGATTATTCAGATTGAGTTATTTTGGGAGAAAAACAAGAAAAAACGCATCCAGATATTGAGTCCGTCATTGGGCGAAATTTTAAGTTATATTAGACTTCCGGTTTGCGTTTTTCTGTATTCTTTGAACATACATATACTCATACTACTAATATTTTTTTCAAGTTTACTATCCACGGCGGTCACAGAGTAAACTTAAAAGAGTGAGAGTCTGTATAATATAGAAATGACCGCCGTGGATTGATTAGTAACCTGTGAATTGAAAGTAAAAAAGCAAATACACTTTATTTATAGTAATGAATGTTCATTATATACAGTTAAGCGCTAAAAGTATGCATGTGTTGTTAATGTTAATACAAATAACAAAAATGGGAACTTTTCAAAAATAAAGGAGGAGCAGGGCTAAGAAAACAATTGTCCTGTCCCAAAAGTACCTGACTTTTGATACCTTTTATGAAATTCTCCATCAATTAAATATTTCACAAAAATTCATTATAACAAAAAAAAAGAAGGTGTGGTATGATTGCCAATGAGACAACTCTCCACAAGAGACCAAAATGACACAGAAATTAACAACTATAGGTCACCGTACGGCTTTATACAATGAGCAAAGCCCATACCGCTATAAAAGGCCCCGAAACGCAATGTAAAATAATTCAAACGAGAAAACTAACGGCCTTATTTATGTACAAAAAAATGAACGAAATAAAAATATGTAAGGCTTAGACATAAACAAACGACAACCACTGAATCACAGGCTCCTGACTTGAATGTTCTTAATATACTAAATGTATGTTCATATTGAAATTAATAGAAAACAAAAAAAAATGGGAATTTGGCAAATAAAGGAGGGATAAAAAAAAACCACACATTTTCCTGTCCCCAAGTACCTATGCCTTTTGATACTTTGCCTGAAATTCTCCAGTTATTACATCTTTTGCAAAATTCTTCCTACAACACTTTACATACTTTCAACCATGCTCTGATTGCCCGCCATTTCGCGGGTGTGTTCTAGTATAAAGATAAACTAAGAAAGTGTTAAATGATTGCCAATGAGACAACTGTTGTCTTTTACATCAATTTAATTTACATGAGAATTTATACAATATGATTTCAATGATTTGTTTATTTTTTTTCAGGTTTATTGTGTGTAATTGGCCTGGTTATATATCCTGCTGGCTGGGGTACAGCACGGGTGAAACGAAACTGTGGAGAATATGCAGATCCTTATATCATTGATAGATGTTCACTTGGTAAGAATTTTAATAAAACACTATAGTGCCGCAACAGATCTCTATGACCAGAATGTGACTATAAAAGATATAAGAAGATGTAGTATGAGTGCCAATGAGACAACTCTCTCATCCAAGTCACAATTTGTAAAAGTAAACCATTATAGGTCAATGTACGGTCTCCAACACGGAGCCTTGGCTCTCACCAAACAGTAACTAATAAGGAGCTGCAAAAATGACTAGTGTTATAAAAAAAGAAGATGTGGTATGATTGCAAATGAGGCAACTCTCCACAAGAGACCAAAATGACACAGACATTAATAACTATAGGTCACTGTACGGCCTTCAACAATGACCAAAGCCCATACCACATAGTCAGCTATAAAAGACCCCGAAATGACAATGTAAAACAATTCAAATGAGAAAACTAATAGCCTTATTTATGTAAAAATGAACGAAAAACAAATATGTAACACATAACAAACGACAACCACTGAATTACAGGCTTCTGACTTGGGACAGGCACATACATACATAATGTGGTTTAAACCATTCAAACAGGTCTAAAATATCTTAAGTTTGTTATATATTGATGTCCTTAGTTCAAAATATAATTTCTGGATTGTCTCCCATTGGTTGTTAGATACTAGAATTAAGATATTGACCTTAATTTCTGAAAATAAACAATACTATTGAAAAATTCAGAAAATTCTAAACAGAAAGTCCCTTATCAAATGGCAAAATCAAAAGCTCAAACACATCAAACAAATGGATAACAACTGTCATATTCCTGACTTGATACAGGCATTTCCTTATGTAAAGAATGGTGGATTAAACCTGGTTTTATAGCTTGCTAAAGCATTGCATTCTGCCTTTTCGATCTATTGAAATATTGTTCAACGCTATTCAGAAAATTGTGCTACCGTAATCATGGTAATATTTACTTTGTCTAATTTTGCTTGTGCTTTTTCATGTGACCCATAAGAAAACTTGTTAGTCATTTTAGTGTGAAGGCATATAAAATTTGCGACTGGACATATATCAGAATATTTTCATTTTTATGCCCCACTTACAATAGTAGAGGGGCATTATGTTTTCTGGTCTGTTCGTACTGCTTCAGGTTAAAGTTTTGGTCAAGGTAGTTTTTGATGAAGTTGAAGTCCAATCAACTTGAAACTTAGTACACATGTTCACATGTTCCCCGTGATACGATCTTCTTAATTTTAATGCCAAATTAAAGTTTTGATCCCAATTTCACGGTCCACTGAACAAAGAAAAAGATAGTGTGAAGTTCAGTTTAAAGTTTTTGGTCAAGGTAGTTTTTGATGAAGTTGAAGTCCAATCAATTTGAAACTTAGTACACATGTTCTCATTGATATGATCTTTCTAATTTAAATGCCAAATTAAAGTATTGACCCCAATTTCACGGTCCACTGAACATGTAAAATGATAGTGCGAGTGGGGCATCCATGTACTATGGACACATTCTTGTTTCATTATTGTTTTCAAGCAGAAGGATTATTAGATCCACTTCTTAATTTCATAATTTTTTATGATTGACAGAAATCAGTTCATACCTTATTGTTAACAAATAGTTTACAAGGTAATGGACTAAAATCCTTGCATATCTAATATTGATTCACATGTACACTATAGAAAAATATTTTGGTGAAGCACATCCAATAGAAAAATATTTTGGTGAAGCACATCCACTATAGCTGCTGAAACAAATGTGAAACGTAGCTTTTAAGTCCTTATGATATTTTGCGAACCTAAAATAGCCAAAAAATATCATAAGGACCTAGAATCTACAGTAGTTCTGCAGCTAAATCCACTACAAATATTCAGTGCTAATATCATCAAAAGGAATAGATTTATTGAATTTTGTTATAGCAATGAACTAATGTTTACATTAATTAACAGAAATACAAAAATTAATTAAGTAACACAAATACTGTTTGATATTTCTACTAAAAAGTCTTTAATGAAATAATTAAAAACACATTCAATTATTGAAATCTACTGAGAGACAGAGGGCAAAAAAATGTAAAAAAAACATCATTGATTTAATAATTGAAATCTCATTATAAACTTAATATGTGAATGTGTATTTCATCTTTTTCTACGGATTACATTTCGGCCTAAGAAAAGAATATCTAATTTAAAAATTATAATGATCTCTATTTACAGGTTGGTCATTTTACCTGTGTATTGTGGGCACCGTATTAACATTTGTGTGTTCAGTGTTATCTATTCAAGCAGAACATTCCACATCCAGCAGAAAGGTCGAAGAAGAGGTCATGGAAGGGAAGAATCTCATCTGTGTCTTATGAATGTTTAAACGAGCAGCAATACAACAAGGGCATAGTTAGATACAAACTGATCCAGATCTGATGTTGTAAATAATGTTATACTCTATTCCAGTGTTTTGTTTTGACCAGATTATGTAGACCAATTTAGTTTTTGACCAGATTATGTAGACCAATTTAGATATATTAGTGTGTTTGAGATCACTTCCTGAGAATTACGCACATTGCTTCCATTAATGTTTAGTGCTACAAGTGGTTACCTATCCTGTACATAAGAGATCTATACCCATTGTTAGGTTGGGTTCATTTTGTTACAATTCCTGTACATCAAAGACAACTCATTTATTGGCAGGGTTCATTTAATTATCACTCTGGGCATCATAGACAAAACCCAGTTTTTGGTGGGGTTTCTTAAGTTACCTCTCCTGGGCATCAGAGACAACATCCAGTTTTTGGCGGGGTTTATTAAGTTACCTCTCCTGGGCATCAGAGACAACATCCAGTTTTTGGCGGGGTTTATTAAGTTACCTCTCCTGGGCATCAGAGACAACACCCAATTTTTGGCGGGGTTTATTAAGTTACCTCTCCTGGGCATCATAGACAACACCAAGTTTTTGGCTGGGTTTATAAAGTTACCTCTCCTGGGTATTAGAGACAACACCAAGTTTTTGGTGGGGTTTATTAAGTTGCCTCTCCTGGGTATCATAGACAACACCCAGTTTTTGGCAGGGTTTATTAAGTTACCTCTCCTGGGCACCAGAGACAACACCAAGTTTTTGGCGGGGTTTATTAAGTTACCTCTCCTGGGCATCAGAGACAACACTAAGTTTTTGGCAGGGTTTATAAAGTTACCTCTCCTGGGTATCAGAGACAACACCCAGTTTTTGGTGGGGTTTATTAAGTTGCCTCTCCTGGGTATCATAGATAACACCCAGTTTATGGTGGGATAAATCTAGTTACCTTTCTTGGTCAACCCTGTTTGAACATGCATGCTGAGATTTATAAATGTTTGAAATATATAGATAGATTTACACAAAAAAAGTATGATTTAAAACAAGTTACTAAAAAATTTAAAGTTTAACTGATTTTTTAGGTTCTGTATAATAAGAGAGATAACTCCAGGTGATAAAAAAAAATGCAAAATCAATTATATTTTAACATGCAATCTTGATCATAGCATATGGTTCTATTTGAGAACAACTTTAACACAATAATGAACAAAGTTTTTAATTTAAATTGGGATAGATGGGCTTGCTTTTCAACCCCACCAAATATAAATATAGAATAAACCTAGGACAAAAGTTCTTTTCATACAAGGGATTTGACAATATTTGAGAATTTAAAAAACAAACTTCTTACGAAAAATAGTAAATCGTCATCAATGGTATCTTCAAACAATTATCTACATTCATGACGAATATAATAGCATTACAATATTGAACAGAAATGATTAAATGAAATTTTTTTCAAATAATTTTCTTAAACAAATGTCTTATTTCATACTGGAAATATGGCAGGGTTTGTTTAATGCATGTGTTTTCTATTTTTTCTTAATAATAATAAATTATTACATATTTTTGCAATGAGATACTGTTATTTCCCAATCAAATTAGGTATTTGTGAATTAAAGTATGAACCCTGACTATAAATATGGAAGTGATCCTGACCATTTAAAGAGTGTCCAGTAGTTTATGAAGCTGTATATTTTATTTATAAAGATATTTTTATCACTTTTTTCATACCTCTTCATATTTTGAACTCTTAGAGGTGAAGTTTAATAACTATTACATCAATGTCTCATTTTTTCATAAGAGGTCAAATCAAAGTAACGAAACAGTGCTTATGTCTATTCAGCATCATGTTAGATTCATTAAAAAGTGACTATACAATGTCAAGATGAAGTTATCACAAGGTCAAGTTAAAATAATCATGAAATTAATTTCTTTTTATGCTTGTATGTCTAAAATTTTGAGACTTGGTTGCATTGACACATTGCATTCAACAGAACCTTGTAGAGGTTCCAAACTTTTAGTATGTTTGTTTATACATTCATGATATGAGATCTCACTTTTCATGTACAGAATTGGAAAATCTTGACTGTTTTAGCCAATATTTGTTGACAGAATGTAGGTTTCTTTTGTTCTGCTCTGTATAGATATCTTTTCTTGCTAGCATTTAGTATATTATCATATCAGGACTAGTTGCATTACCCTTCATTTCATATTTAGCCATTTGAGTCTAACCTTTTTGTTGTATCAAATTTTGCCACAATTTTTGTTCATCCATCAAAGCTTACATTGTGTCTGCCTCATTGAACTACAAATATTTATATACTCTTTTATTATACATGGAATTATATGTAGTATTTGTTACAACGTTGTAAAATTATTTGTTATTGTTTATTTTTATTAAAAATACTCCATATTTATATGTACTCTACAATGGCTTTAAGTAGCTGTTTTACGTAATAAAATTTTACAGATTCTTCTGTTTTCTGCCATGAATGATCTTCTGATTTCTTTGACTAAGCCTGGTGGTTGAGTCGTCAAAAAATTTCTTCAACAAAGATAATCTAGCCTGTTATGATATTAACTCCACACATTGTAATTGTGTTTTGGGGACAATGTCCAAAGGAAATGGTAGCTTTCGCCATCACTTGGTGTATGGCGTTGTTGTAGCTTTCGCCATCACTTGGTGTATGGCCTTGTCTGTCTGGTGTTTACTATATATTTCAAACATTCTCCTCAGAAACTACTGAACCAATTCCAACTAAACTTAAGCTTAATGATCCTTAGAGTATCTAGAATAAAGTTTGGTTTTTATTTTCTGTTTAATCATGGTTTAAAATTAAATGTAGGGGTAAAATGCAGTTGTTTGCTTATATCTCAAAAACAAAAGCATTTAGAGCAAATCTGACATGGGGGTACAAATTTTTATAAGGACAAATTGTATTATCCCTGAAATTTTGAGATGCATCTAATAACCTATTGTTGGGTTGCTGCCACTAAATTGATAATTTTTAGGAAATTTTGCAAGTTCATGTTATTGTCTTAATATTACAGCAAAAATGTTCAGCAAAGTAAGATCTCCAGGAACATGTACATGTACCTTCGAATTCCACATTCACTGAACTAAAACACATTTTTGTTTAGGGGCCAGCTGAAACACGCCTCTGGGTGCGGGATTTTCTGACTGTGTTAAACACTCATTGGTGGCCATTGACTATTTTCTGCATTGGTCCGGTTTATTATTTTTGACACATTCACCATTTCCATGCTTAATCTTATTCATAGCCTTTATTATTTTGTACATAACTTATGTCGTTAGTTTTCTCATTTTAATTGTTTTACATGACTGTGTCATTTCGGTGTCTTTTATAGCTGCATGACTATGCGGTGTTGGCTTTGCTCAATGTTGAAGGCCTAACGGTGACCCGTAGTTGTTAATTTCAGTGTCATTTGTTCGCGAGTGGAGAGTTGTCCCATTGGTAATCATAACAAATCTTCTGTTTTATATCTATGTTCTAATTTTACCTTGTTACTTTCACACGTTCCAGAGGTCTGTCTCTTCTCTCTGTTTAGAGCTCTCAAACGTCACTGGTTATATAAAATTATATTATCAGGATGAGTATACTATATTGAATTCTGGGAAAACAACTAGCCAATTTAAATTATTTACTTCCTTGAGACCAATTACTGGTAAACTTTAATATTCAAGGCATTTTGGAAGCTTGTACAATTCAAATTTTTCAATGTGTAATGTACAACCTGAAAGTAATATTTAGAAAAAAAGAAATTTCTAAATTTACATTTACCATGTTCACAAACCTTCTATATCTGTATCTATTGACAATTTTTACAATGAAGGTTTTCTCTAGTCATGCGCTTGGGGAAGGATGTATTTAATCGAGATGCGGCAGATTTAAAAAAAAATTTAATTGCTATCTTTAAAATAAAGTAGTAAGATTACAATTTTGGGCGAATTTTAAAATTAGCATTACGTTTGCGCGAAGAAACGGTCTTGCGTTTGTACGAATTTATCCAAGTTTTTATAGATCTGCAAATAACCTGAATTTTACGATTTTTTTATTAAAACTGTGACACACAGTAAAGATCAGTAAGTTTACACATAGATTATATATATATTATCTACAGGAACCATTTATAAATCAGTTTGTGACTGTACTTGTAACCTTGCGATTTCAGATAACATTTGCTCAACGATTAATTTAATTTTCTCTTTGTCTTTTTGTCTGTGATTTATAAGAGATTGGTTATAAGTTTAGTCAGTGAAGTAGGATATTAAAAGTATGATCTCACTGAAGGTGTAGATGGCTGGATGAATATAATTAACTGGTAGGAGATTGAACAAATTCTGGACCACTGTTATTATAGTACTTTATTATGTTTTTTCATTAGGCTCAACCGTCCGCATTGCTTGTGTAAATTTCGACTTACTTGTTCCGTAATCTTTTACAAAAATGTCGACAAGTTTGTTGCAGTTTTCATTTCAAAAGAAATCCAAAACCAGGATTGATCATCTCATGTGCTCAATAAGGAAAAGCAGATCCTACTCTTTACAAAAAAAATGTATTTTGCGGCCGTCGTGTTGTTCATGTCAAACTTGATCTGTGTTTTGCCGTAATAAGCATTGTGTAAAGGTTCATATCATTTAGTAAAGAACGAAAAGACCACCTTTGGGACGTATGTACGGACGTACAGGCCGACAAGGTTAAACATAATGCCCCAGCAGCTTCAACGGGAGCATAAAAAGAAATTGTGACTATGACAGCTGGAACATATCCGACGTCATATGCATGTAGAACAGTACACATCGTCTTTAAAATAAGTATTCATAGGACAGTTTCAACAAAGTTGATTTATTTGTAGATCTCGTCTTGCTGATCAAGTTTGCTATCAAAAGTCTCTCTCTAGCCATTATAATTTTCAAGAAATAAGGTTACCAGAGCCTCCTATGAGCCTGCATAGCTCACCTTTTTTTAGTGTGTATAGATTTTACATTGATCAATGATATTTGGTGTTTAATGACTAGTAATGCAAATTTCAAGATGCTACTTATAATTTCCCTACATATATCATAGCTTCAGCACCAAACAAAACTAGAGGCTCTAAAGAGCCTGTGTCGCTCACCTTGGTCTATGAAGGACACAGATGGATTCATGACAAAATTGTGTTTGTAGATCTTACTTGACTGAACATTCTTGCTACTTACAATTTTCTCTATCTATAATAAACTTGGCCATTTAGATACAGAGGAAAATATTTTGTAAAAATTTACAAAAAAAATTACCAAATTAATGAAAATTGACTATAAAGGGCAATAACTCCTTCAGGGTTCAACTGACCTTTTTGGTCATGTTGACTTATTTTTAGATCTTACTTTGCTGAACATAATTGCTATTTACAGTGTATCTCGATCTATAACAGTATTCAAGATAATAACCAAAAACGGAAAAATTTCTTTAAAAATTACCAATTGGGGACAGCAACCCAACAACCAATAGTCCAATTCATCTGAAAATTTCAGGGCAAATAGATGTTAACTTGATAAAAAATTTAAATCCTTGTTAGATTTACTCTAAATGCTTTGGTTTCAGAGTAATAAGCCAAAATCTACATTTTACCCCATGTTCTATTTTTAGCCATGGTGGCCATCTTGATTGGTTGGCTGGGTCAACACACACATTTTTTGACTAGGTACCCTAATAATGATTGTGGCTAAGTTTGGTTATATTTGACCCAGTAGTTTCTGAGGAGAAGATTTTTGTAAAAGATTACCAAAGTTTACGAAAAATTGGTAAGAAATGACTATAAAGGACAATAACTTCTTAAGAGGTCAACTGACCATTTTGCAATTTTCAGTTCTTATCATTGTGCAAGAGGTTCATAAAATTTGGATCAGGAAAACCTAAGTGTGGAAAAGAAAATGGGACAGACAGACAAGAAAAAAGATCAATGGTAACACTAAATGCCCTAACTCCTTCAATGGTTTGATTTACATGTTCAGTCATGTTGACTTATTTAAAGGTCTTACTTTACGAAATATATCTGCCCAAAAATTTATGTCTAGCAGAGTTTCTAAAAATAAACACTTGAAAATTCATTCAAAATAGTCTTTCAATTGCAATGATTTCTATGTCTGATGAAATCCTTCCTTAAATATATTAATAGAACATACATCTATAAAAGTTTTCAGGATAACAACCAAAAACTGAGAAATTCAATAAACATTACTATTTCAGGAGCAATAACTTCAAATTAGTGTAATTAGACTGAAATTTTGATACAAAAAGAATTTGACCTGTTGATCAACTTTACACCACACATCCCAATCTCATTTTTGCTCCAAATGCTTTAGGTATTTAAAATATATGCCAAAAACTGTGTTTTATAGGTTTGTTCTATGCATTATCTCCTGTAAAGTTTCCTTTGACAGTTTTGATGTAATAAACCCATCATTCTGAACATTTGTTCCCATAACATATTTTCTCTTTTGAAAGGTTTTCAAGATAATAATCAAAACTTGTACTTTACCCGAGTCACCATGTTGGTTTGGAGGTGGGGTTATCAGACAGTTTTTAAATTATGCCAGACACCATGTAATGACAAAAACTCACTTGGACCTGCAGGAAAGGTGAGGTAAATTGGGTTGACCAATACTTCTAAAATTTTCAAAAAAGTCTGTTTGTAACATCCTTACACTAAATCCATTGGATGTTGGATGTATACTTATTGATAATTTAGTCTTAGATGCATGATTTTTTTTATTTGTTGTTATTGGCTTTGAAATAGGTGTCAGTAACTGTGGGTAATCTCAGATCTGTACTTAGTGTCTTTTTGTTGTGGGGATGTACAAGTACCCGGTCACTTCCACTCTGTGCTTTTATTATATGTATTTTTATTTGTATCCATCTGATGAGTTAAGCCCTTTTTAACTGATTTGTATAGCTTGTTCTTATGTTGTACTGTTACACCACTATCCAAGGTTAGATAGAGGGTTGGGATCCCGTTAACATGTTCAACCCGGCCACAATATGTATGTTTGTGCCTGTTTCAAGTTAGGAGCCTGGTAATTGTTTGTTGCTGTGTTACATTTTTGTTCCTTTTTTGTACATTTATTATTAGGCTTTTAGTTTTCTTGTTTGAATTGTTTTAAATTTGTGATTTTGGGGCTTTTATAGCGGACAATGAGGTATGGGCTTTGATAATTGTTGAAGGCAGTATGGTGACCTATATTTGTATCTGTGTCATTTGGTCTCTTGTGAAGAGTTGTCTCATTTGCAATCATACCACATCTTCTTTTTTTATGTTTGAGGTAATGTTTATTTAAATATGGCCCAGTGAGGAGTAATGGATGTTAAATCACCATAGTAATGGCAACAGCTAAATAAATGCTGGCCAATTATATAAAAACAAAAAAATAAGAAATGTGTTTTTAGATTTTTTTAGAAGCATGTAGATAAATATTGCATCAAATAGCCACATAACCAATGTTGTATAAAGTACTAAATAAAAGTATTCATATAATTTCCAAACATGTGGAATTTCAGTTTGATCATTTATCTTTCTACTGTCTTGTCCATTTGAGGGAAAATGAAAGATATTTGAATTTATCCTGGTGGCCATCCCATTTGACGACCTCCCATCACATGGACATGTAGATGATAAACAGATTGACCTCCCTTGACACCGTCATTAATGGTTACTCTAAATCCGTCAGCTAATCCCACATCCTTAGCAACCTTTCTAGCAACTATCAACAAATGTCCAAGAAGCTGAAATGATAAATGAATCATACAGTTTTTAAAATAAAATATATTTAAACTAACATTCAAATTTGATTGTTTGAAGAATGTATTCTTCTGACATTTCAGTCTCATTCAGTCTCACTGAAATCTCGTTCTGTAATTATTTCTAAAACATGGGTCACAAGTGGAAAATAGCAATGAATTTGATAAATATCACAATCAAACTTTACTCTGTGAAAAAATTGTGTATTTCCAATAAGTCGTTTTTGAGTAATAAAATTTTTAAATTTTATAAATAATCTAGTCAGTTTTTTTAGCCAAAATTTTGAGAAAATGGGTGAGGGGTACAAAAAAGGATATTACCAGGAACATGAACATCCCATATAACTTTTTCTTTTCAAATTTCTTATATATGTATTTTCCAATCATTTATAACAAAGAAGTTGAAATAATATGCATTTTGTTCTTTAAACTGAGAAAAATCACAAATTTACAAAATTGACAACATGGTAAATTTGACACGAAAAAGCATCAAAATATGATAAAACTTTCTTATATTAACACCTACCTATAGTTTTTTTTAGTTGAATTTATTCAGATTGGTCCACTTCATCTTTATGATGAGTATGACAAAAAGTTTAATTGTTGAAATGTGATTTTTTTTCACGATAATAGCCCAAAAATGGGTAAAAACTGATGAAAAATGGGAAAATCATCAAAATTGTGTACTTTCTAAGGACCGTAGTAGAAAAAGAAGTGCACCACCATATGATTTTTTTCTTCACCAATTAGTTTTTTAGTCATACAAACCCAAAAATCAGGTTTAGAAAAAAAGTTTAATTCTAGAAATTTTTGGCTTCTCTGAGGTGTACATCCTTAAGTAATTAACATTAAGAATACTTTACAATTAACCACCTTGGCTGAGCAAAGTTAAAAAGCACAACCTCAGTATGACTGGCTAGTTATTACTGTAGATAAGTTATTTTTGAAAATATGCATGAAATATTCTCCACTGAACAATAAGCAAAGAAAGGAACCTCTAGCATTTGTTTTGTATTTTTTTTTATGTTTTCTGAGATTGTGTGGTGTCCATTTTAGGATAGAGTATACATTATTGTTTCGTGGCCAGATGGGACCAGCCTCTGGGTGTAGGAATGTATCGCTGAGTTGAAGACCCATTGTTGGACTTCAACAGTTTTCTGCTCTATGATCTCTTTGACACATTCCCTGCTTCAATTTCTCCATTCTTAATACATTTTGTACTACTCAATAATTTCTGAATAGATAATATCCATGGCATTTATTGAAGAACTTTTTATTATAAATAATACTAGTATGGGGGTCTCATTGGGGTCTAATCGTGACGCGGGATTGCCGAGTTTTTGTAAGCGTGACCCGAGAAAGTCAAATTATTGTGTCGTGAAAACGGGAAATGAAGTCTAGCGGGACACGGGAAATTACAAAAAAATGAGATTTGCTTACTTACATAGTGTAAGCGGGATGCGGGAATCTGACAAAACAGTAAGCGGGATCCGGGATCAGAACCCCTCAATGAGACCCCCTAGTATATATATGGTCATTTCCTGATCCTATGGTTTAAAATGGTTTACTTTTACATATTGTGACTTGGATGGAGAGTTTTCTCATTGGCACTCATACCACATCTTATATCTAATTACATGTTCATCTGAGTTTTCAGTCTCTGCAGGCAAGTTCTAATAGGTTTCTTACGAAGATCAACGAAATGGGTTGGAACTTCAGATGCTATGTCCACACACTGTGAGTAAATATAACATAATAATTACCTGTTCATCCCCATCTTCAGCATCAGATAACTTGACAATTGGTTTCTTTGGTATAACTAGGAAATGTGTTGGAGCTTGAGCACTGATGTCATTGAAGGCTACACACTGAAAAGATACAGTTTAATATTTGAGCTGTAAGATACATGCAAGACTTTTGTGTATGTGCGTGTGTCTGCTTCCTATACAAGCAAGTCACCTGATAACATCATAAATGTATGCAGTGCTTGTATCAATACAATATTGACTGCATAAAAACATTAACATAGGGGAGGGTTTGGATTGAGGTTTACAGGAATTTAAATTGAGGATAGAGAATATTGGGGGAAAATATACAAAGAATAGAGAAAAACTGTGAAAAAAATATAGCATACATGTACATGTATAGCATAACAAGTGGCCTTTTGGTTAATTGCATAAAAAATAATCGCCAGATAGTCAGAATACCAACTGACAAAAGTTTTGACCAGAGGGTCTCATTGGGGTCTATATTAAAGCCTGACGTGGGATTGCCAATTTTTTTTAAGCGTGACATGTTAAAGCCAAATCATTATGTTGTGAACCCTCGAAATGAAGTCTAGCAGGACACAGTAAATTATAAAAAAAATGAGAATTGCTTACGTACATAGTGTAAGCTGAAACAGGAATCTGACGAAACAGTGAGCGGGATACGGGATCAGAACACCCAAATGAGACCGCTTTACTAGTAACAAGGATTTGTATAGTTAAAAGTTAATATCCACCAGTATAAACGGCTTAGATCCAGTAACATCTTATAAAATCTACAACACATACGTTCTACCAAGACTCCTTTATGGTTTGGAAGCCATTCCTCTAAATAAGACTAATATATTACAGCTGGAATCGTTTCATAGAAAGAATTTAAGACATTTTCAATCTCTTCCTCAACTATAGCTGCAATATATCTTTTAATTGGTGGATTGCCAATAGAGGCTGAACTACACAAAAAGCAACTGTCTTTCCTACATAATTTACTGTCTTCAAATGTTCAAAGAGTTGATGATATCATCATCAGACAAATGTCGGTCAACTATGACAACCCGAACAGCTTCTTCTCAAAAATTCGAGAAATCCTGTTAAAGTATGGACTGCCTCCAATTCATCTTCTCCAAGAAACTCTTCCCTCAAAATTGAAATGGAAATCTCTTGTGACGAAGCATCTGAACACATACTGGCAAAATACACTAAGGGACGACGCAGAATCTAAATCAACTCTAAAACATATGGATACTGAACATCTTATTGTTGGCAAAAATCATCCAGTATGGACTATATTTGACAAGACAAAAGCCGAAGTTCGGAAAGCTATTATTAAAGCTAGAATAGTTTCAGGAACCTTTATTCTGAATTCTGATCGAGCTAAATTTAATCAAGCACCTTCTTCAGTCTGCCAACTATGTAATCTTTCTGAGGAAAATATCTCTCATTTTCTCCTGGAGTGTCCAATTTTATCAAATACTAGAATTACATACTTTCAACCAATCAAGGCATATGTTACTCAACATATAACAGCTAAAGTCTGGCACAGTGTCTTTCAATCTAAATCAAATATCATCAGGCTAATTATAGACTGTAGGCATTTCTCACAAACACTAAGAGACGACAAGATAATGAATATGATAGAAACCAAAACAAGGGAGATGTGTTATAAACTGTATATCAAACGCTTAAAGTTGCTTGAGGCAATGGATGGTTGACGGTCTGAAACAAACAGTTTTTATTCCGTATAAGCTGTGTTTTAACGTTTATAAAAGACACTCGGATTTTATGTGTAAATAGAAAGAGTTTTCTTTTACTGTGTATTATACTGGTGGATATTAACTTTTAAAATATATATAACATACATATATTTTAATGTGTAAATAGTACTTTTACTTGGAGATAATCCTTGGTGTTCCTTATAAAGGAAGCTTATACGGAGAGAAGAAGAAGTATAGTAAGAAATTCTTACTATACAAATCCTTGCTAGTAATAGACCCTCTTATACGTATGTGTTTGAAAATCATGTTTGTTGTCATAACTTAATTTGATTTTAACCGTTCAGTTACCCTAAATAATGCTGGATCATGTTTTGATTATTATTGTTGTAAGACGTCAAAGCAAAAAAATGTAACAGCCTTTTTCTATTTGGACTAGGTGACGAACGTGAAAGGGGACGAACGTGAATGGGAGTCACCATGATTATAAAACCGAAAGTAGACCGTATTTGCTGTTATTTAAGTGTTTTGGGTTTACCTGCTCATCCTCATAGATAAATTTAGTTGGTATTTCACCCCTGACAATTTTCCCAAATATTGTATCTCCTTCTGGTTGTGCAGTTTGTGCCTTTTCTGTTTCTGAGGCCATGCCGGATTCTGTTGGCTGGAGCGTCAGGGTACCGGAAGCTACCGAGTTTTGACGAAGAAAACCCAATTAAGTTTATTACCAGTACGTCAAAGAATATAACAACGTACAGGAAATCACCACAAAATTAAATGCTTTTATGAGGGGGGCAAGGGGTTTAACTGTTATGCTGTTATGGGGCAATTTAATTCTTTGTTATCTGTTATTTTGAAAATATATTTGCTGTTAGCTGTTATTGTATTATTCTTTGTTAGCTGTTATTGGGCTATTAGTTTTTTTGTTATCTGTTATTGTGATAATGAATTTGCTTTTTACTGTTATTGAAAATTGGAATGTTAGCATTTTTTTTTCACAGTCAATATTCGGTATAAATTGAAGATCATTGGACTTTGGGGTCTACCAGTACTTATATGTTTGTCCCGTATTCAGAGAAGGATTCCATTAACATATACCCATCACAGAAGTGAGGTCCAGGACAATGCCAGTATATCTTATGATTATCCTTTGTAATAAATTCCATTTTTTTATGAATGTGTATTTAGAATTATCTTAATTTTTTTGTATGAGAATTATGTTCCTTGTTTCTCGTACGAACATATTAAATTAAAACAATTCTTAATATGACAAAAAGGAAAACATATGGCCGGTAGGCACTTAAAGTTAACCATCGAGGGACGTTAACTACCGAGGGTAGTAATGAATATTCATCTTTACCGGATGATTGACAGCGATGTAAATAAAAACATGAGAGTGATTACCGTGTGTCAACGTCATATCAAATTAATTCAATTTAATTGTTAGAAATACTGTTTTCTGCTGAAAATTAAAAAATAAATAAAATTGAATGGAATGGAATGGAATTGAGCTATGTACAATACAGTAAATATTAGCAATTAGAATTAGACGGTAGACAAGCATATTTTGCCTATTGATTCTTTTTTGAATGCCTATTTGGTTATATTATAATGCACTAATTGTTTTGATACTGTTTAATGTTTAAATAAGACCCATATGTGAACCATTTATGCACTTTTAATATAAAGATCAGATTCACACAGGATCATACAGTTCGAGCTAACTATTTTATGTACGACAGCTATTACTAATGTAACGGTGATGCTGAGATAATCTCCCTTTGCTAGAATATGGGACGACGCAAAATGAACTATATCACTGTGCAAGAACGGAATAGCAAAGTGAATATATAAATCAAACTGTATTGGGATGATTTGGTAAACGTTTATCCAACTTACTGGATATTTTATGAAAGATTTTGCCATTTGTATAGAGGAATTATACCTTTTCAAATAAACTTGGGAGAATAATACACTAATTATAGAATTTTCAGCAACTTAAACGAACTAATCTTGTCAAATATACATCAAATTCATAGTCTTTTGAATGTAAATTTGTTGCGTGCAATTGTTAAATATTTAATGCGATGAGTGTCATTATAGCCTGAAATGAGATTTTGAATACAACGATTAAGAAAAAATTCAAACGCAATACTTCAAAATGCGAGTCTTAATTATTGTCGCAATAATAAAAACCTCGCATTAATTTCTGAATTTACAGACATCTGTACCGTCAGCGTACCGTGATCTGTTAAAGGTTTTTTTTAATAGTTAATTCCGGTGTCACTTTGTCTCTTTTAGAGAGTTGTCTCATTGGCAATCATGCTATATCTGCTTTTTTTTAATATAATAAAACAAAAACCTGAACGACTTTACATTATAAATTAAAATGCATCCTAGTCGTGATGGAGACAGAGTCAAATGAACAAATGGACTAGATGAAACTGAACGAAAAAAAGAAAGAAAACACCAATTTGATCTGATAGGGGTGAATTCTATTCTTTATTAATTCAAACTCGAGTTTGGTTTGGAACCGTATCTATTGCGATTATTACCCAAGGACAGATATTACATATCTGAACTTCGATGCTCGAATTTGAAGTTACCTATTGAGACGGGTAGATGGGCGGGGATCGCGAGGGAAAATAGAATATGTACATTATGTAATGAGGGAATAGGGGATGAGTTTCATATATTGTTTACCTGTAAAAATGCTGATGTTTCTGCTCTTAGATCAAAGTTTGTACCAAATTACTATGTAATGAATCCAAGCAAGAAGAAATTCACTGGCTTGTTGTCTATATGTGACGTACAAGTTCAAAGGAAATTATCAATTTTCGTGAAGAAAATCATAAAATACTTAATCTAATTATACCAATTGTCTTTTAAAATATACTATGTATTTGTGTTTCGTTTGTCCTGTCTCGCTATGTATTATCTTAATATGGTTGTATATATTATTGTCCTCTTGTACACAAGTATGTGTATGAGGTTATGAATAAAATCTTGAAATCTTGATACGAGAAAAGATTATATTTGATTCGGCTTTTTCCATTTGCGCCAATCTGCACTTAATAAGCGCCTATTTTTTTTTCATTTCTTTGCGCCAAATTTATTTTCTTCATTTGCACAAATTAACAGGTAAACACAAGTCATGAGGCATATAAGATGTATAGAATTTATTTATATAATAACAAAAATATTCCTTCTGGCCTTTTGCCACCTGCCACTTGCTCACACGTGACGAGGAGGAGGAGGGGGATTGAAAGCAGGATAAGTTTATTGCAAGTGTATATCACACTTGAAGTAGCACTTTATAAAATAAGATTGTAACAGTTTGACATAAAAAGCACATTTGCATATGCACAAATCTTTTTTAACTGAGTATTGTCATGCAACACTTCTGTTGAACTGCAACCTTGTGATATCTTCCCTACAATAAAGCATCCCCTTTTTTATCAAAATTTTTATAAGTTAAAGCCTGTTTTTTTCTTTATGGCATCGGTTCCATATATGAAAGTAAATGTTCGGGTACCAGAAGTGTGATTAAATGATGATACCCATGAGCTCAACATGTGTCTATACACACATTTATCTATATTGTAGCTTGTGTTCATTGAATTGCTGCGTTTGGTTAAACAAGTTAAATTTTATCATCTAAATTTATCAGACCTAACCTTTCGAATCAATTTGGCGCAAATTAAAACATGTCAATGTGCGCAAATGAAAAAAAAAATGCTTTTTCAAAATTGGCGTAATTGTCATACGTACATTCACCGATCACATATTACTGGTTAGATTAAAAAATAATATATTATTTAGATTAAGAAGTACTTTAAGAAATTGATTGATTGTTGTTTGCCATCAGTACAGCCGCAAATATTTCAGACAAGTTCAGGGAGAAAACTAAATAATGAATACAATAGGGAATGTTACTGGTCAAATAAATGTCATCAGTCATTCAGAGTGAAGTATAGATACGAAACTTTGGACTGTCAATTGAAAATAGTTTGTTTTGATAACAACCGCCGGTAGGTATAGACAAATACGGTTGATAGACGGTATATAGGAGCACTAAATTCTATGTTAACCACCGACAGTAGGTATAAAAAAATACTATTGAAAGACGGTATATAAAGGAGCACTATATTTTACGTTAACCACCGACGGTAGGTATAAAGAAATACTGTTAATAGACGGTATATAGGAGCACTATATTGTATGTTAACCACCGACGGTAGGTAAATTCAGATACTTTTGACAGACGGTATATATGAGCACTATATACGGACCATATAATACGTTATATTGACCATCGACGGTAGGTATAAATGAAAACTGTTGATAGACGGTTTATAGGAGCACTTTATTGTATGTTAACCACCGACAGTATGTATAGACACGTAATTTTAATAGACAGCACTATATTTTACATTAACCACCGACGGTAGGTATAGACAAATACTTTTGATATACGGTATATAGGAGTACTGTATTGCTTGTTAACCACCGATGGTAGGTATAAACAGGTACTGTTGATATACGGTATATAGGAGTACTATATGTCATGTTAACCACCGACGGTAGGTATAGACTAAATACTGTTGATAGACAGTATATAGGAGGACTATATTGCATGTTAACCACCGACGATAGGTATAGACAAATACTGTTGATATACGGTATATAGGTGCACTGTATTGCATGTTAACCAGCGACGGTGGGTATAGAAACAGGTTAGAAACATAGTGTTGATAGACGGTATATAGGAGCACTATATTGCATATTAACCACCTATGGTAGGTTTAGAAAAATACTGATAATAGACGGTATATAGGTGCACTGTATTATATGTTAACCACCGACGGTAGGTAGAGAAAAATAGTATTGATAGACGGTATATAGGAGTACTGTAATGCTTGTTAACCACCGATGGTAGGTATAGACAGGTATTGTTGATATACGGTATATAGGAGTACTGTAAGGTATGTTAACCACCGACGGTAGGTACAGACAAATACTGTTGATAGACGATATATAGGAGTACTGTATGGCATGTTAACCACCAACGGTAGGTATAGACAAATACTGTTGATAGACAGTATATAGGATGACTATATTGCATGTTAACCACCGACGGTAGGTATAGACAAATACTGTTTATAGACGGTATATAGGAGCACTATATTGTATGTTAACTACCAACAGTAGGTATAGACTAAAACTCTTGATAGACGGTATATAGGAGCACTATATTGTATGTTAACCACCGACGGTAGGTATAGACAAATACTGTTGATAGACGGTATATACACATGTAGGAGCACTATATTGTATGTTAACTACCGACAGTAGGTATAGACAAATACTGTTGATAGACGGTATATAGGAGCACTATATTGTATGTTAACTACCAACAGCAGGTAAAGACTAAAACTCTAAATAGACGGTATATGTAATAGCACTATATCGTATGTTAATCACCGACGGTAGGTATAGACAAATACTTGTGATAGACGGTATATACGAGCACTATACTGTATGTTAACTACAGACAGTAGGTATAGACAAATACTGGTGATAGACGGTATATAGGAGCACTATATTGTATGTTAACTACCGACAGTAGGTATAGACAAATACTGTTGATAGACTGTATAATAGGAGCACTATATTGTACGTTAACTACCGACAGTAGGTATAGACAAATACTGTTGATAGAAGGTATATAGGAGCACTATATTGCATATTAACCACCTATGGTAGGTTTAGAAAAATACTGATAATAGACGGTATATAGGTGCACTGTATTATATGTTAACCACCGACGGTAGGTAGAGAAAAATAGTATTGATAGACGGTATATAGGAGTACTGTAATGCTTGTTAACCACCGATGGTAGGTATAGACAGGTACTGTTGATATACGGTATATAGGAGTACTGTATGGTATGTTAACCACCGACGGTAGGTACAGACAAATACTGTTGATAGACGATATATAGGAGTACTGTATGGCATGTTAACCACCAACGGTAGGTATAGACAAATACTGTTGATAGACAGTATATAGGATGACTATATTGCATGTTAACCACCGACGGTAGGTATAGACAAATACTGTTTATAGACGGTATATAGGAGCACTATATTGTATGTTAACTACCAACAGTAGGTATAGACTAAAACTCTTGATAGACGGTATATAGGAGCACTATATTGTATGTTAACCACCGACGGTAGGTATAGACAAATACTGTTGATAGACGGTATATACACATGTAGGAGCACTATATTGTATGTTAACTACCGACAGTAGGTATAGACAAATACTGTTGATAGACGGTATATAGGAGCACTATATTGTATGTTAACTACCAACAGCAGGTAAAGACTAAATCTCTAGATAGACGGTATATGTAATAGCACTATATCGTATGTTAATCACCGACGTAGGTATAGACAAATACTTGTGATAGACGTAATATACGAGCACTATATTGTATGTTAACTACAGACAGTAGGTATAGACAAATACTGGTGATAGACGGTATATAGGAGCACTATATTGTATGTTAACCACAGACGTAGGTATAGACAAATACTGCTGATAGACGGTATATAGGAGCACTATATTGTATGTTAACCACCGACGGTAGGTATAGACAAATACTGCGGATAGACGGTATATAGGAGCACTATATTGTATGTTAACCACCGACGGTAGGTATAGACAAATACTGTTGATAGACGGTATATAGGAACAAAATATTGTATGTTAACTACCGACAGTATGTATAGACAAATACTGGTGATAGACTGTATATAGGAGCACTATATTGTATGTTAACTACCGACTGTAGGTATAGACTAAAACTCTTGATAGACGGTATATAGGAGCACTATATTGTATGTTAACCACTGACGGTAGGTATAGACAAATACTGTTGAAGACGTATATAGGAGCACTATATTGTATGTTAACTACCGACAGTAGGTATAGACAAATACTGTTGATAGACGGTTTATAGGAGCACAAATTGTATGTTAACCACCGACAGTAGGTATAGACAAATACTGTTGATAGACGGTATATAGGAGCTCTATATTGATTTAACTACCGACAGTAGGTATAGACTAATACTGTTGATAGACGGTATATAGAGCACTACATTGTACGTTAACTACCAACACGATGTATAGACTAAAACTCTTGATAGACGGTATATAGGAGTACTATATTGTATGTTAACCACCGACGGTAGGTATAAACAAATACTGTTGAAGACGGTATATAGGAGCACTATATTGTATTTTAACTACCGACAGTAGGTATAGACACATACTGTTGATAGACGGTATATAGGAGCACTATATTGTATGTTAACTACCAACAGTAGGTATAGACTAAAACTCTGATAGACGGTATATATAATAGCACTATATCGTATGTTAATCATCGACGGTAGGTATAGACAAATACTGTTGATAGACAGTATATAAGAGCACTATATTGTATGTTAACTACCGACAGTAGGTATAGACAAATACTGGTGATAGACGGTATATAGGAGCACTATATTGTATGTTAACTACCGACAGTAGGTATAGACAAATACTGTTGATAGACTGTATATAGGAGCACTATATTGTACGTTAACTACCGACAGTAGGTATAGACAAATACTGTTGATAGAAGGTATATAGGAGCACTATATTGCATATTAACCACCGACAGTATGTATAGACAAATACTGGTGATAGACTGTATATAGGAGCACTATATTGTATGTTAACTACCGACTGTAGGTATAGACTAAAACTCTTGATAGACGGTATATAGGAGCACTATATTGTATGTTAACCACTGACGGTAGGTATAGACAAATACTGTTGATAGACTGTATATAGGAGCACTATATTGTATGTTAACTACCGACAGTAGGTATAGACAAATACTGTTGATAGACGGTTTATAGGAGCACTAAATTGTATGTTAACCACCGACAGTAGGTATAGACAAATACTGTTGATAGACGGTATATAGGAGCTCTATATTGTATGTTAACTACCGACAGTAGGTATAGACTAATACTGTTGATAGACGGTATATAGGAGCACTACATTGTACGTTAACTACCAACACGATGTATAGACTAAAACTCTTGATAGACGGTATATAGGAGTACTATATTGTATGTTAACCACCGACGGTAGGTATAAACAAATACTGTTGATAGACGGTATATAGGAGCACTATATTGTATTTTAACTACCGACAGTAGGTATAGACACATACTGTTGATAGACGGTATATAGGAGCACTATATTGTATGTTAACTACCAACAGTAGGTATAGACTAAAACTCTTGATAGACGGTATATATAATAGCACTATATCGTATGTTAATCATCGACGGTAGGTATAGACAAATACTGTTGATAGACAGTATATAGGAGCACTATATTGTATTTTAACTACCGACAGTAGGTATAGACAAATACTGGTGATAGACGGTATATAGGAGCACTATATTGTATGTTAACTACCGACAGTAGGTATAGACAAATACTGTTGATAGACTGTATATAGGAGCACTATATTGTACGTTAACTACCGACAGTAGGTATAGACAAATACTGTTGATAGACGGTATATAGGAGCACTATATTGTATGTTAACTACCTACAGTAAGTATAGACAAATACTATTGATAGACGGTATATAGGAGCACTTATTGTATGTTAACTACAGACAGTAGGAATAGACACATACTGTTGATAGACGGTATATAGGAGCACTATATTGTATGTTAATTACCGACAGTAGGTATAGACAAATACTGTTGATATACGGTGAATAGGAGTACTGTATTGCATGTTAACCACCGACAGTAGGTATAAATAAATACTGTTGGTAACGGTATATAGGAGCACTATATCGCATGTTAACTACCGACGGTAGTTTAGAAAAAAAATAATAATAGACGGTATATAGGAGCATTTTATTGCATGTTGATCACCGACGGTAGGTATAGATAAATTCTGTTGATAGACGGTATATAGGAGCACTATCTTGCATGTTAATCACCGACGGTAGGTATAGACAACTGTCAATAGACTGTGTAATGGAGCACTGTATTGTATGTTAACCACCGATGGTAGGTACAGACAAATACTGTTGATATACGGTGTATAGGAGCACTATACTGTATGTTAACTACCGACAGTAGGTATAGACAAATACTGTTGATAGACGGTATATAGGAGCTCTATATTGTATGTTAACTACCGACGGTAGGTATAGACACATACTGTTGATAGACGGTATATAGGAGCACTATATTGTATGTTAACTACCGACAGTAGGTATTAGACAAATACTGTTGATAGACGGTATATAGGATCACTATATTGACTGTTAACTACCGACAGTAGGTATAGACAAATACTGTTGATAGACGGTATATACACATGTAAGAGCACTATATTGTATGCTAACTACCGACAGTAGGTATAGACAAATACTGTTGATAGACAGTATATAGGAGCACTATATTGTATGTTAAGTACCAACAGTAGGTAAAGACTAAAACTTTTGATAGACGGTATGTGAAATAGCACTATATCGTATGTTAATCACCGACGGTAGGTATAGACAAATACTGTTGATAGACGGTATATAGGAGCACTATATTGTATGTTAACTACCTACAGTAGGTATAGACAAATACTGTTGATAGACGGTATATAGGAGCACTATATTGTATGTTAACTACCGACAGTAGGTATAGACAAATACTGTTGATAGACGTTATATAGGAGCACTATATTGTATGTTAACCACCGACGGTAGGTATAGACAAATACTGTTGATATACGGTGAATAGGAGTACTGTATTGCATGTTAACCACCGACGGTAGATATGGATAACTACTGTTGGTAGACGGAATATAGGAGCACTATATCGCATGTAAACTACCGACGGTAGGTTTAGAAAAAATAAAATAATAGACGGTATATACATGTAGGAGCATTTTATTGCATGTTAATCACCGACGGTAGGTATAGATAAATTATGTTGATAGACGGTATATAGGAGCACTATATTGCATGTTAATCACCGACGGTAGGTATAGACAACTGTCAATAGACTGTGTAATGAAGCACTGTATTGTATGTTAACCATCGACGGTTGGTACAGACAAATACTGTTGATATACAGTGTATAGGAGCACTATATTGTATGTTAACTACCGACAGAAGGTATAGACAAATACTGTTGATATACAGTGTATAGGAGCACTATATTGTATGTTAACTACCGACAGAAGGTATAGACAAATACTGTTGATAGACGGTATATAGGAACACTATATTGTATGTTAACTACCAACAGTAGGTATAGACACATACTGTTGATAGACGGTATAAAGGAGCACTATATTGTATGTTAACTACCAACAGTAGGTATAGACAAATACTGTTGATAGACGGTATATAGGAGTACTATATTGTATGTTAACTACCGACAGTAGGTATAGACAAATACTGTTGATAGACGGTATATAGGAGCACTATATTGTATGTTAACTACCGACAGTAGGTACAGACAAATACTGTTGATAGACGGTATATAGGAGCACTATATTGTATGTTAACTACCGACAGTAGGTACAGACAAATACTGTTGATAGACGGTATATAGGAGCACTATATTGTATGTTAACTACCGACAGAAGGTATAGACAAATACTGTTGATAGACGGTATATAGGAGCACTATATTGTATGTTAACTACCGACAGTAGGTACAGACAAATACTGTTGATAGACGGTTTATAGGAGCACTAAATTGTATGTTAACCACCGACGGTAGGTATAGACAAATACTGTTGATAGACGGTTTATAGGAGCACTATATTGTATGTTAACTATCGACAGAAGGTATAGACAAATACTGTTGATAGACGGTATATAGGAACACTATATTGTATGTTAACCACTGACGGTAGGTATAGACAAATACTGTTGATAAACGGTAAATAGGAGTACTGTATTGCATGTTAACCACCGACGGTAGGTAAAGATAAATACTGTTGGTAGACGATATATAGGAGCACTGTATTGTTATTGGTTGCTGTCTTTGATATTAATTTTACGTTTATCGTTTCAGCATTAATCGGGCTGTTAGTTTTCGTTTTTCGTCACATCTAGTTAGGAATGGGTTTTAATTGCATTTTACATGAATACATATGTGTAACTCATGGCTGATTCACATTCGGTTGTCTTTGGTGGATAAGTTTTCCATTGGCAATATTACCACATATCTTCTGAATTTTCATTGCATCATCTAAACATGTAAAATTCGTATATAGAAAATATATACGTATAGATAATACATATATAATATAAAAAAGTAGATGTTGTATGATTGTCAATGAGACAACAGTAGTGTTTGTGGGACAGAATGACCCCCATTAAGGTGGTCGTCGGACGCTGACGCCATATTCGAAAGTTGGCGCAGACGCCGACGCCATATTTGGGCCTTAAAGCGGACGCCATAGTCGACCCTGAAATCAAGACGCAAACTTCGGGTTGGACCATGTTACTCGGACATCGAGACGCCGACGCCATATTTGGGCTTAAATCCTGGACGCTATATCTTAATGTTTGACCAGGCTACCCTCCAGGGTGAATACTTTTAGTGACCCTAGAAAGAGTTTTTCAAGACTTGAGACCTGCTATACATCTATGTAGGTGTTTTAAGATTTTTTTTCTTTTCTTCTGTTTTTTTTCTTTCTTTTTTCATTATTTTTTTTTGTATCATTATTTTTCATTTAACCAAATAGTGCTACGAGTTTACTGTCATTCTGAATCGTGTCAGTGGATGAAAAGTTGTTGATAATGTCCTTCATCTCGAGTCCCGACATCTCAATTTGACGTAATAAATGCAATACAGGCCACATGTATCTGAATCATCGGGTTGGATTTGATTGCAAACCACACAGTATTTCGGTCCATTGACGATGAGTACATTTCTGAAATAGCGTTGGTACTTTTCCGGTAATCGTCCTAAGGAGTCGAAAAATTCTGATGGACCCGATGCGGGGAAATGAAATGCAACCCAATGACTCCCCTTTTGATCACAGTTGTCCGTATTGACCACAAACCTTCTACGCCTGTCGCTCACATATCTAGGCAAACGGTCACGGGCAATCCACTCAAAGCATCCTCTACATCTTTCCCGGTCATCGTTAAGGGCAATGCCGTTTTTATTCCCACAACCTTGCTGACGTTGGGCTTCTCATCCACGTAGGTGAGTAAACACTAAGTACTCCGCAATTCTGACAGGCGATGAGATCTTTCCGTGTTTCAGCATCCTCTGACGAAATATGTGTTGTCTCGTCGGCAATATCTTCGTCTGATGAGACCGAACTATCGTCTTCAAAAGTATTCGAGAGACGGTCGTCATCCCTCTGTCCGTTTGGTGTCTCTCCTTGACCGACCTGCAAGACCTCTGTGTGCAATCTGGAGGCTTCTGGGGTTCTAGCTTTTAGGTCAACAAGAAAGTACCCGAAAGGTGTCCTCTTTGCCTCTTCAAATTTCCGGAGAAAGAAGTCCCTCGAGAAGTATACATCTGTCGGCCAAGAGTCACGATGGGCTGTCGATCAATGGGGTTATTACAGAGAATGAGATAATGACAGTTTCGTCCCTGGGTGGGGTCTTTGCCAAAGTATAAATTCTGATTTAAAACGACGACCGATAAATTCCTATGGTGACACCCTTCCGTAAACAAATCATTTATTCTGGAGTCTTTGTCCGATGTCGACATGAGGTCATCTAATAGGATAATGTTTCGAATGTTGGGATCGAAAAATCGTCCCTTTCGAGATCAAAAGGAATTCCACGAATGAATTCAACGCGTGGAAGCACTGCATGTTCGTTGTATTTCCTCGTAAAGAGGTTGCCACCTTTTATACAACCAAACGATCCTGTCTGGACTAGGACTTTACAGTTTTTTTATGTGTTGAAACAAATAAAATAAAATAAGTTTTATCGCAGGAGGTTGGACCGGACACAATCATGGTGAAAGGGTGTCTAAACACGAAAGCCTTCTGCTGCTGCTTTTGCTGCTGCTGCTTCTTTTTCTGCTGCTGCTGTTACTGCTTTTGCTGCTGCTGGGTAACACCTGGGTGGTATAGTGGCTCATCGGAAGAATGCTTACTCCTTATATGTCTTTGAAGATCGTGCGGCCACACATACACTTTACAGCAAATATTGCAATTAAACATACTCGTAATTTCCTAAATGACAGTGAGTAGTTTCCTCTTATAGATTTACTTCACTTCCTTCGAAAATATAGCAAGAGAAATACATGGTCATCTTTTAGACGACATATTTGAAGATGATCGTATCTCAAAACAAATTCGATGTGATACAATTCATTCCTGGTTACCGTGCAATAGACTGGTTTCCCAAACGTCACGTCCGTGATATCTTCATTTAATCGTATCGACTGGAGAATATGGAGAGATTTTCCCTAACGTACGACTGGTGCACGAAATCGGAACAGAAGTACATACGTCTCGTTTAGGCTTCTAATTCTGGTATGAACGACACCTTCAATGCACATTCCCACGATCCATCCAACGTATAGCATTTTGCAAGGCGCACTTTGAAATTGCCACGTACGTTATTTTCAAACGATGGATGAAAGCGAGTTTTCGCTATTAATAAATAAACAAAACTCGTCCATAGTGTTAATTCCAGTGAAACCTTTAGTATCTCTCTTACAGCTTTGTTATACTCAAAGCCGTATTTAAGGAAATAAACGGAAATAGTAATTGATTGCTTAACGTCCAGTGGCAAATAATTCATGAATGTTTAGAACACGTTAACCATAAATACAATAGGTATAGGTCTTGTAAAAGAGGCCACCCCGCGGGATAAAGAGTATATTGGATAGGAACATAAATTTTGCCTTGCAATAGGCTAAAATGTGTTGTGTATAAGTACAGTAGACTAATTTATCTTCTATACGGTTGAAATAATTTTTATAGTCAATACAATTTTTTGTGTTTCCGTATAATTAATGAATCCTCCTGATCATCTTTCTTCCTAAAGCATTTAGTAATCTTCATCATAATTTTATGTTAAGGACTATATAGACATAAAACTTGTTTGATTGGACCGTATGCTAAGAGCCGGCCACCTACAGAGCCAGAATCATCTCATTTATACCGGTTCAAACCGGTTCTTGTTTCTCTGCACGAACATAATTCTTGCACGTGCACAAACAAACAAAAAATGCTACTGTAATTATATACTGTAACAGTCGTATTTGTTTGTATTCCTTTATAATTTTTTTATAGTTTAACATCCCATAATTTTTAATTCCTTATATTTAAGCAGCCGTATATTTCTCTATTCGATATATTTTACCAGTCCCTATTTCACTATTCTTTATATTTATTTTAGTCATATTTCTTTATTCTTTATTTTTCTCGCCCATATCATTCTGTATTTATTTTTTCGTCCATTATTCTCTATTCTGTAAACCCAATCCAAACTCCTTGTATATAAATATTGATTGATTAAATATATTATCCGTGTATTTTTGAAGATAAAAACCAACTACGACCGTGGAATTTTCAAATATATAGTTAAGATTATGTTAAATGAGAAACAATTTTAAATGACCAGACGTGGTTTTAGTTAATCATTTGGGTTGAAATCCTAATCATATGATAGTAATTATATGTGGTTGAAATGAGTTGGAATGCAATACTACTCAATGTTTACGGTTGTCATTCTTATCTAAAAGATAAAGATA
Organism: Mytilus edulis; assembly: GCA_019925275.1. Taxonomy (NCBI): domain Eukaryota; kingdom Metazoa; phylum Mollusca; class Bivalvia; order Mytilida; family Mytilidae; genus Mytilus; species Mytilus edulis. The sequence continues at coordinate 71,278,850 of CM034354.1, read as the reverse complement.
ATTATTTAATGTCACAGACTATATTTTTATAATTGTTGTCCGTTAATTAGAACCAAATAAAAAAGTGTACACCTGTAAACATGTTATTGAAAGAAAGTGTATAAAGATACTTATTTTTAATCACCACATGTGCTTTATCTCTTAATCTAATTATTTGAGATGTCATGTTAAACAGGACCATAGGATATTAATTAAGTGGTTCAAATAAGTCGGAAAGCTATGGACGCCCATAGGACCTCCCACAAATATAATTTGAATTCGAAATCACGAATTTAAATCGTTATTACGAATTTTATAATTCGTTATAACAGCTTAAATTTGTGAGAACGAATTGTTGGAAATCGTTATATCAGATTTTGTAATTCGTTACGAATTATTACGAATTAAATTCGTTATCAGAATTTTTTGTAATGTGTGATACCGAATTAAAATCGTTATAACGAATTGTATAAATGGTTATTACGGATTAAATTCGTGATAACGAATTTGTGGAATTTGTTATCACATTTTTTTTAATGTAATTTGTGATTCCAGATTAAAAACATTTTCACCTAAATTTGAACTATCTCACCTGGCACACAGGGTTAAGTTAGCTTTTTTCTCTTTACTGAAACCTTTTGGTCAAAGTTAAACAAACTTGACCACGAGCAATTTAGTTTTAACGATTTCTATTTTAAAAATTAGCAAAATTGATTGGACACTTAATTTGGTTGTTTGTTGGTTTTGTTTTTGTAAATTAGCGCTGAATGGGCACAAGTTCAGAACGGTAAAAGTGACGTCACCCAATTTCAAACTTGATCATCAGACTCAGTGTTTTGTGTTAATAAACATTGTGTATTAATTCAATAACATTTGGTTGAGGCAAACTAAATGTAGAGAGCGGAAATTACAGAATAAACACTACGTCTTTGACCATTTGTAAAGGGGCATAACTCACGAACTATAAAAGAGACGCCCTTCAATTTCAAATTTTATCTGTGTGTTTTAGTAATTGGCATAGTGTATAAGTTGAATTTATAACATTTGGTTGAGGCAAACGGAAACCATTTCTGGGAACGTACCCGACAAACGGACTGGACTGACGGACAAGGGCTAGACTAAACTTCTTCCACGCCTAGCGGCGGGGGCATAAAAAATGTGTTTGATACCCATAATTCGTGACAGTAACATTTGTATTCCTTTTTCTTAATTTAAAGTCTTCTCAGACAGGCGATTTCCTTCGTGTGTATCGCCAATTAATATATTTTACACAGAAGCAAAAAAATTAGTTTCGGCAACATGGTTAATCGAAGTGTAATACCTAAGATTTTCATCCCTAGGTTAACATTTCGATAAACCATGTTGGCGAAACTATTTCCGTTGCATCTGTGTAAAATGTATCCAGGTACACACACTAATGATATTCACCGCTTAAAAAAACTTTGGTAGAAAATAAAAAATAAAAATATTTCGGTCAAGAAATATGAGAATTAGACATATTTTCCCCCGGAGAGTTTCGGTGTGTAAACTGGGTCACTGGCTAATAAACCCACCCGTTTACACGACAAAAATTTCTAGGTATAGTGTAAAATGCGTTAAAACTAAATTGATTGCGGTCAAGTTTGTTTCACTTTGTCAAAAAGGTTTTAATGAAGAAGATTTTTGTAAAAGTAATAAACAGCGATGGGTTCAGAGTGAGGAAGAAAGCTCTCTTTATTCTGTGTGCCATGTGAGCTAAAAATCTGTGATAATGAATTTTAATCTGAAATTACCAATTACAATAAAAACTGTGATAACGAATTCCACAAATTCGTTATCACAAATTTAATCAGTTTAAACAAATTCTACAATTCGTTATAACGATAAAATCGTTATAACGAATTTATCGTTATCACAAATTACAAAAAATTGTGATAAGGAATTTAATTCTTAATAACGAATTACAGGATCTGTTATAACGATTTTCACCAATTCATTATCACAAATTTAATCTGTTAAAACGAATTATAAAATTCGAGATAACAATTTAAATTCGTGATTTCGAATTCAAATAATTTTATATTTTTGGGAGGTCCTAAATGGGCTTTCGTAGAAAGCAATACTACTGAATGTTTCACGATTGTCATGTTAATAAGATAAGAAATCCAAAAATTAAAAAGATAAAGACAAATATTTTATGTATTGATATCAAACATTTTAATCCAATTCTCTTTACACGGGAATAGTTCCGCCTACTGCATTGAGTGACAGTTTTTCTGATTAATATAAATAGTATATCTTGGAGAATTCTTACAGTTGTTATAAACATGTATAAGCAGTTGATTATTTAAGAGGTAGAAGATTCTTTTCAGAATTATCACAGACTTATTACCTAGGGGTTGGGTAAACGTTTATCAAAGACAAATTCTCGTCCATTTTCGAGAATATACCGTCCACTTTTAAGGGTATGACGTCACTTTAAAGGGTAGTCTGATGCAACATTAAGGTATAGCGTCCAAGTTTAAAGCCCAAATATGACGTCGGTGTCTCGATGTCCGAATCATACAGTCCAACCTCAAATTCGCGTCCCGATTTCATGGTCGACCATGGCGTCCGCGTTAAGGCCCAAATATGGCGTCGGCGTTCACACCCAGGTCCAAATATAGCGTCAGCGTCCGACTTCCACCTTTATGGGTTCATTCTGTCCCACAAACACTACTGACAACTCTCCACAAGAGACCAAAATGGCACAGAAATTAACAACTATAGGTCACCGTACGGCCTTCAACAATGAGCACAGCCCATACCGCATAGTCACCTATAACAAGTCCCGAAATGACAATGTGAAACAATTTAAACGAAAAAACTAACGACCTAATTTATATACAAAAAATGAACGAAAAACAAATATGTAACATATAAACAAACGACAACCACTGAATTACAGTCTCCTAACTTGGGACAGGCACATACATACAGAATGTGGCGGGGTTAAACATGTTAGCGGGATCCCAAACCTCCAAAAACCTGGGACTTTGGTGTAACAGTACAACATAAGAACGAACTATAAAAATCAGTTGAAAAAGGCTTACTCATCAGATGGAAAAAATACAAATATATAAGATCCATACAATACATACAGACCATATATCGAAACCAATATATACTAAGCATTCAGCCAATCAAACAAAATGTATCTTAGAACCAAAGATCATTTTCACACTGTATATGGGTTAGAGATCTTAAAACAGAGTTTTTTTGGACACTGTATATGGGTCAGAGATACAGTTTGTATACAGACTGAATCTAAAAATTAGACACATAGATAAAGCATACAGAAAATGCATACAGACTGTATATAAGAGCCACAGGCAGTGCACACACTTTATCTTGCAGTAACAGGCAAAACATACAGACTTTTATTTCAACTTGGAACAACTTACAATGCATACATACTGTGTCTCTGATCCATAGACAGTGTTAACCGACCAAATCTAAGATATACCGACAATAGAAGTATCTTAGACTCATAGTCAAAGCATATAAACAATGTATAAAGACTAAGAACGACGTACAATACATAAACTTAATTTAATTGACAACAAAGAAAATGCATACAGACTGTATCTGGGAAGCACAGACAATGCATTGACTGTGTGTAATCAAAGAACCTTTGTGAGCACGCTCACATACTTCACAGCCCGACATTGTCACTAAGCAAACAAAATTTCAACAGATTATTTAGTTCAAACACGCATGAAATTCTGTTGTGTAATTTCAGAAGATATGCAGAAGTATATTTAGGCCGAAATTCTAAGTTCAGAAGGCATAGTTCCTACTTCCTAACAAGAGTACACACGTTGAAATTTCTCGCCTTATTTATGTTGATAGACCTAAATATAAAGTTTTACTACAATTATCACATAAACTTATTAATAACATGACCAAAGAAAATGAGATCAAGGTCATATGACCAAAATGAGGAATACATTTACACCTTTCAATCATTCAATACAAATCAGGTCAAGGTCAGATGACACTTGGCACAAAAACTAAACACTGAACAATGAACCTCGAAAATGAGGTCAAGGTCAAATGAGACTTGCGAGGCTGACATCATAAGATATTTCCAGACACCGAATAAAGTTGACCTATTGCATATAGTATTAGAAAAAACGTACAAAACTCAAAAGCTTAACTTTGACCATTGAACCAAGGAAATGAGGTCAAGATCAGATGACACCTGTCAGTTGGACATGTACACCTTACAATCCTTCCATACACCAAATATACTAGACATATTTCATATAATATCTGAGATATAGACTTGACCACCAAAAACTTAAACCTTTTCGTTGATACATGAAATGATGGCGAGGTCAAGTGAAAACTGTCTGATGGGCATGCTGACCAAGGTACGCAAATACTAAACATAGTTACCCATAATATGAGAGAAATTACAAAAAACTTTAACTTTTTTTCAAGTAGTCACTGAACCATGAAAATGAGTTAAAGGACAATGGACATGTGCCAGACGGAAACTTCCAAACTTAAGGCATCTGCATTTAAAGTATGGAGCATCCAGGTCGTTCGCCGTCTAAAATATAAAGCTTTTAAGAAGTGAACTAACGCTGTCGCCGCCGCCGCCGGATCACCATTTCTATGTCGAGCTTTCTGCGACAAAAGTCGCAGGCTCGACAAAAACAAGAATGTGTCCATCGTACACCGTTCCCCACTTGCCCTATCATTTTCTTTGTTCAGTGGACCGTGAAATAGGGGAAAAAACCTTCTTTGGCATTAAGCTTAGAAAAAAACATATTATTGGAAACATATGTACTAAGTTTCAAGTTTATTGGACCTGAACTTCAACAAAAAATAACTTGACCAAAACATTTAACCTGAAGCGAGAAAACGGACGAAGGAGCAGACGCATAGACCGGAAAACTAATGCCCATTTACTATCGTAGGTGGGGCATAAAAAAATTAATCATGATTTTCTGCCAATATGCACATTTACATAGCATGTCCTAACTATCTAAAAAATTCATGAAACTCTGTTGTGGTCTTTAGACAGATTTTATGACAAACTGTTGTAGGAGTATATAGGAAATCAATGAATTGATAATTTCATAATTTCCTCATTATCTACAAAGATTTATAAAACTCTGTTATGTGGTTTCAGAGGAGTTGCAATAACGAGAACAGGACTGACAGACCGATGGATCAAAAACATTGTACCATAAAGAACTTTGTTTGGTTTGGTATAATAAAGGGTCTGCTAAATAATGTAAGGCTGAGATAAATTAGTCATTTGGTCACACCAGTTTTTTGGCGAGGTTCGTTTTGTTCAGTCTGTGATGTTCTTTGTTGTGTTTTGCATTCTGTTGTTTGTTTTTTTATCTTTCTCTTTTTTTTGCCGTGGTTTTGTCAGTTTATTATTGACTTATGTGTTTGAATAAGCCTTTAGTATCTTTCGCCTCTCTCTTCGGTCAATTTGATTATGTGGGACATACAGATTTAGACCCAAACTTGTCTCTGATTGTTTCGTGATTATTGCAGATGTAAATCATACTATAAAATTGAGTATGGAAATGGGGAATGTGTCAAGGAGACAACAACCCGACCATAGAGCAGACAACAGCCGAAGGCCACCGATAGATCTTCAATGTAGCGAGAAACTCCCGCACACGGAGGTGTCCGTCAGCTGGCCCCTAAACAAATATGTATACTAGTTCAGTGATAGTGGACGTCATACTAAGCTCCGAATTATACACAAGAAACTAAAATTATATATCATACAAGACTAACAAAGGTCAGAGGCTCCTAATTTGGGACAGGCGCAAAATTGCGGCGGGATTAAACATGTTTTTCGAGATCTCAACCCTCCCATATACCTGTAGCCAATGTAGAATAAACAAACGCGAAACAATACGCACAGTAAAACTCAGTTTAAGAGAAGTCCGAGTCCGATGTCAGAATATGAAACAAAAGAAAATAAACAAAATGACAATAATACATAAATAACAACAGACTACTAGCAGTTATTGACATGCCAGAACCAGACCTTAATTAAACTGATTGAAAGATTATGTCTTCATCATATGAATATCAGGCACAATCCCTCCTGTTAGGGGTTTAGTATTATACCGTCATGAAATATACAACCCTCTTATTTACAATATCATTTGATCAACACCTATTTACAAGGGTCTATTTGATATGATTTTTCTCATTGTTGAAGGCTGTATGGTTGCATATAACTGCTTACATCCACTTTATTTGAACTTGAGTGGATACATGTAGGCGTCTCATTGGCAATCATACCACATCTCCGTATTTTTACAGTATTGTATCAGTACTGTTGCCTAATAACAGGACAAAACAAGACAGTAATTTGACAAAACTAAAGACATACATACTTGATTTTACTTCTCTAAAGATATAAACAAAATTTTCATAGTTCGTATCTGAACATGTACACAGCCATGGGAATTTTAAGGGACTATATTTCAGTGTGCATATATTTAGTAGCTAATCTGGCTACTTCCTGTTTATCAGACCGGTACCTTAGAAAAGAATTGTGACAATATATCCAATCTTTTCAAAAACCAAAGACTAACGTCACTAGGAGCAGCAGTTAGTTGTCATAGATACTCTAGATAGAAAGATAATCTGCCACTTTTATAAAAGGGACTACACATAGTTTTTGAAAGGGTATAATCGGTTTGTGCCGAAATTACTTTCTTTAGTCCAGAAACTCATTTGTGCTAAATGGTAATCTCCACCCACATTTAGGACTGGCAGTTATTTGTAGTTTTTATCAACAGCTTGCACTTTTTCTAAATTATATTTGCTTCTTTTAAGACTGACCAAAACTGTTTTTTTACCATTGTGGTTTGATTAAGGTAGTGTATATCAAACAGCTGTTGGAAATATTTTGGACAACCCTCTTATTTACAATATCATTTGATCAACACCTAGTGGTCTTTGGTGGTATCTCGCATAACATTAATAAGGTCTTTTTTAAAAGGCAACTTGAAATTATTGGTCCCATATTTATGTGCTATAGCAAATGTATGGGCTGCTGATCTGCATATATGATAGCAATATATTCTTATGTTTTCAATGACCCCTTATTTCTTCACTCCACTTTATAAGATAGAAATAAATGTTATTCCATATTTTATTGGTTTTTTCAAAGGTATCATAATTTAGACATAAAGACAAAACTAAGCACAGTGAAAAAAGTCTACTCTGTCCTGTAAAGTTTGAGATGTTTTTGTTGTTCAATCTTTGTCACTTGTATGGAAACACTAAATCTTGATAACCTACAATAGAAATATTATCACTTTTATTTCAATTCAATTGTTGCAGTTATCATCCATGTAATAGAGAAAATGATCAATTAGACCAGATCTCCACATTAATAATATTAAAACTAGAGGCTTCAATGAGCCTGTGTCACTCACATGATACTTTTATTTACAATTGATGCATGATACAGAAATTGTCCATACCAACCGTCAGTGTTTACCATACAATACAGTACTTCTATACATTGTCTGTATACAGTATTTGTAGGATTTTGTCCATACCTATCGTCGATGTTTGACATAAAATACAATACTCCTATATACAGTATATCAACAGTATATCAACAGTATTTGTCTATACCTACCGTCGGTGGTTAACATACAATACAGTCCTCCTATATACCGTCTATCAACAGTATTTGTCTATACCTACAGTCGGTGGTTAACATACGATATAGTACTCCTTTGCACCGTCCATCAACAGTATTTGTCTATACCTACCGTCGGTGGTTAACATGCAATAAAGTGCTCCTATATACCGTCTATCACCAGTATTTGTCTATACCTACTGTCGGTGGTTAACATACAATATAGTGCTCCTATATACAGTCTATCAACAGTATTTGTCTATACCTACCGTCGGTAGTTAACATACAATATAGTGCTCCTATATACCGTGTATCAACAGTATTTGTCTATATCTACTGTCGGTAGTTAACATACAATATAGTGCTCCTATATACTGTCTATCAACAGTATTTGACTATACCTACCGTCGGTAGTTAACATATAATATAGTGCTCCTATATACCATCTATGAACAGTATTTGTCTATACCTACCGTCGGTGGTTAACATACAATATAGTGCTCCTATATACCGTCTATCAACAGTATTTGTCTATACCTACTGTCGGTAGTTAACATACAATGTAGTGCTCCTATATACCGTGTATCAACAGTATTTGTCTATACCTACTGTCGGTAGTTAACATACAATATAGTGCTCCTATATACTGTCTATCAACAGTATTTGTCTATACCTACCGTCGGTAGTTAACATACAATATAGTGCTCCTATATACCGTCTATCAACAGTATTTGTCTATACCTACCGTCGGTTATTAACATACAATATAGTGCTCCTATATACCGTCTATCAACAGTATATGTCTATACCTACCGTCGGTGGTTAACATACAATATAGTGCTCCCATAAACCGTCTATCAACAGTATTTGTCTATACCTACTGTCGGTAGTTAACATACAATATAGTGCTCCTATATACCATCTATCAACAATATATGTCTATACCTACCGTCGGTGGTTAACATACAATATAATGCTCCTATATACCGTCTATCAACAATATTTGTCTATACTTACTGTCGGTGGTTAACATACAATATAGTGCTTCGATATACCGTCTATCAACAGTATTTGTCTATACCTACCGTCGGTGGTTAATATACAATATAGTGTTTCTACAATGTATATACCGTCTATCAACAGTATTTGTCTATACCTACCATCGGTGGTTAACATACAACATAGTGCTCCCATATACCGTCTATCAACAGTATTTGTCTATACCTACTGTCGGTAGTTAACATACAATATAGTGCTCCTAAATACCGTCTATCAACAGTATTTGTCTATACCTACCGTCGGTAGTTAACATACAATATAGTGCTCCTATATACCGTCTATCAACAGTATTTGTCTATACCTACCGTCGCTGCTGTACATACAATATAGTGCTCTTTGATACCGTCTATCAACAGTATCTGTCTATTCCTACTGTCGGTAGTTGCTCCTATATACCGTCTATCACCAGTATTTGTCTATACCTACTGTCGGTGGTTAACATAAGATATAGTGCTCCTAAATACCGTCTATCAACAGTATTTGGCTATACCTACCGTCAGTGGTTAACATACAATATAGTGCTCCTATATACCATCTATCAACAGTATATGTCTATACCTACCGTCGGTGGTTAACATACAATATAATGCTCCTATATACCGTCTATCAACAGTATATGTCTATACCTACTGTCGGTAGTTAACATACAATATAGTGCTTCTATATACCGTCTATCAACAGTATTTGTCTATACCTACCGTCGGTGGTTAACATACAATATAGTGCTCCTACAATGTATATACCGTCTATCAACAGTATTTGTCTATACCTACCGCCGGTGGTTAACATACAACATAGTGCTCCCATATACCGTCTATCAACAGTATTTGTCTATACCTACCGTCGGTGGTTAACATGGAATATAGTGCTCCTATATACCGTCTATCAACAGTATTTGTTTATACCTACTGGTGGAGGTTAACATAGAATATAGTGCTCCTATATACCAAGAGGGATAACGGATCTGCATCTAGAATTTATCATGCTGCCCTTTTTTTGGATTTTTTAAATTCTTGTTATCCCTCAATTTTTACATTCATCCCAAATAATACAACAGTAGTCAATTAGGGGCAGAACACCCATTGTATTATGTTTTCTTGCAGTTATATAAAAAAAAATTGTATTTAAGAAAGATGGTATATTCTGGATGATATATTAGCACAACCTTGGTCAATTTGATTTCTCCAGTTACTTAGTGGGCTGTCAATTTTGAAACTAATATTTTTTCACATGAAGAATTTTGTAATACTTTAATTTATTATCAAGTTTGGTTGAAAAGTCTGAATAGTTTCTGCTTTGTTCCAGTAATCAAACATTTTGTTTCATTTGCATCTATGAACATGTTATTCATTTTACACCACTCTTCAACCCTGTATAAATCTTCTTGAACATCATCATTTATATTTTCTAGATGTTTCCCCCTGATTTATGAATAGTGGTGTCATCAGCATATACAACGATATAGGTCTGTTTCACAATTTTTAATGCATAAGGGAAGGTCATTTATAAATAGCACAAACAATAGAGGACAAGGTATAGAACATTGGGGAACACCAAATTTTACATGTTGTTGTTCAGAGTTAACATTACAAATGTATACCTTTTGTTATTCAGGTACGACTTAAAACAACTAACAGTAGTCTCACTAAATCCATACATGTCGAGCTTTAAACAAAGAAAGTCATATTCTACCAAATCAAAAGCTTTTTTTTAAATCTTAATAAAATTGCTAGGTTTAAATTACCATCTTTCATTTCTTGCAACCATGTGTCAATGATATTAAATAAATGTCAAGCTCAATCCAGTATATATTCCAAGTTATGGACAAATGATAATGCTATTAAAAATACCAAATCATAACCAGTGCTTTTCTCTTTTTCTATTTACAGTATATGACTAGGTAATAATGATTACTTTTTTCAACTATTTTCATACTTTTTTGTTTCCTCTGCTTTTGTATCAAGGGCATAATTGTTTATGGCAAACTAAGCATCTGCATAATCAAACTATTCCTAACTATACTCTACCTCAAATTCTGGAAACTGCAAAATTTTTGTCATAGCAGTCTTATGGTAGCTGAACTATTTCTATTTTTTGTAAATCTGGATTAATAAGTCTTTTGTCACATTCTGGGGCTATAGAAAAAAACATTACAGAATTATCAAAATTATGTGTGTATAATGTTTGTGTACAGTCATTCAACTAAAAAAGGACAAAAATTATTTTTTTGTGTATAAATAAATAATTGTGATTTTAATGTCTTAATATTATAAAAAAACCTTCAAAAGATTAAATTTAAATTATAATCTAAACATGAAAGAGCACATATAAATCAACCTTTTACTCAGATTTATATCTAAAACCAGTTATAACTAGCTATAATATCTTTGACTTCACAAATATCGTCATCTAATTTTACAAATCAGTATTTATTTGGTGGCATTTCCTGCACACTAAGTATGTTATGCCTTAGGTTTAATTTTGATGCAATCACATTTCAGAAGGTACATGTCTTGAACTGTTTTAATGAATAAATTACAGTTTTAAACTCAGTTTAGGCTGACCTGAGGTCAATAGTCTTAAACAATGTCATCAAACTATCAGTTTTACTGTAATATATTGATATTGTGACATTTATGGGAAAGAGCATATGAGTTAGTCATATTGGTCAATACAATGGAAAGTTTATATCTGAGACTACTATAACACTATGTGTTATACTAGTAGTCTCAGTTTATAACTATGTTAATGTCAATTATATACATGACATAATAATTAAATCATTTAAAAAACTATTCCAAAGATTTCTCTCAAATCATGTTTACATTTTTTTTAGAGAAGAGTCTGTCTGAAATTTATTCAGGGGTAGTCCAAATAGTTATGACTTCTTAAAAAGCTATATTATGGGGAAAAAAGGGGGGGGGGTGTCTATTATGTTTTTTTTCATACAGGAGGAAGACGTCAAAGCAAAAAAAAAAAACCCAACAAAACAAAATAAAATAATAGCCTGTCAAGACGTCCTTATATCATAAAAATTTGGTCTAATTTTGGGATAATACATTTAACTTCCTTTGATGTCGGGGAGGGGATAAGTTTTGACGATTAATTATTCTTGAAACTATCAATAATTATTTCTTATTGTTACTTTGTTAAGCGAGCGAGATGTGTGGTTCTCGAGTTATTTAAAAAAAAGGGGGGGGGTGTTACTATATCAAATTTACCCAGTTTGGAGACAATAAATATTTAAAATCTAACCATAAACTCCAATGTTCCTGCTTTTTTTAGCAGAACAAACACGATGGCATTCTCGTCTCTGTTGTAATCAATAGTTAACTCATTTCTTCTTCCAGGTTATTTCTTAATCAATTATGATTATCAGCTGTCTATCTATTTACCATGTTTATGTTAAACTGGTCCGTAATTCCATCGTAGTGTATCGATAACTGAACACAACAAGGATCCAGTTTATTAAACGTATATAATATACAAGGTTCCTGAGTCAGTAACCGTAACTATCACCGTGCTTTGTGCGCATGCACAAGAAACACCAACAACAAGGATAAAACAGGGTATACAGTTCCGTAATTTCGTATATTTTTCTTATCTTCATACTAAAGAGCTCCAAAAGTAGGCGTGCTTAGGTGCACTGGGCGGGTCTAAAAACCGACTCTCGGTGGTTAACGTCTCTCGATGGTTAACTTTAAGTGCCTACCCATATGGCCAGGAATATCGGACAAGGATCTCTCAATTAAGGACTAGGTCCTAACAACCAGTTTATATAATATGGTACATAGACTCAGCTCTGTGATTCTTTTCAAAGCAGAACCAAATGCATTGTACAATGAAAGTTCCAACCATGTACTTGGGTCCGAAGCTGCACATAACTCATTATAAACAAAGATTTCTTTCGTTTCAAGCCATTGTTTCCCTACGAAACTATGTATTCTACTTACTAGTACATTTGGTACAATCAAAAACCTCAGCTGATAAAAAAAATTGTTCAAATAAGGCCTTTGAAAATAGTGGAATAAATAGCTTTTGGAGTGTCAAAATTTGTTCGAAGTACTTGATAAATTGCATGCTTATAATTGGTGCTTTTGATTTTGCTACCCTACATACCACTTTGCCTCATAGTCTTATTAAGAAAAATTCACACACCTCATTAAATGGTCATTTAGAAAAAGTCGGAATATTCAAACTCTTTTAGGTCATTTTTTTTATAAGCAACAAAGGGAATCAAATATACATAAACAATACACCAACGTTTCATGAGAACTGCTGAAAGCATTTTTGAGTTATTTTTGAAAACTAGAAAATACCACCTTTTTCTAATGAATAAAATCCCTTAACTCAATAACATAAAATCTAAAATTAATAAAAATCGAAAGGAAGTTTACAACAATAGATATAAACGTTTCAGCAAAGTTTCCTGAGAACTGCTGAAAACATTTTTGTGTTAATATCTGAAAACTGGAAAATCACCCCTTTTTAATTAATAAAACCCGTTAACTTGGAAACGTAAAATCTATTAAAATTTATAAAAATTGAAAGTGACCTCATGTAAATAGATATAAACAATTCACCAAAATTCCTTGCTGTGTGAAAGCATTTTTGAGATATTATCAGAAAACTGAAAAAAAAAAACACCAATTTTATTGAATAAAAACCCATTACCCAGAAACTTAAAATCTAAAATTTATAAAAAAAAATAAAAAAATAAAAGGGAGCTCACGTCAATAGATATAAACAATTTCCCAAAGTTTAATGCAAATTGGTTAAAGAGTTTTTGAGTTAATGTCCGACATGTTGACAACAGACGGACAACAGTATACCATAATACGTTCCGTAAACGAGCGTATAAAAAAATATTATAATATATTGAGTAGTTATTTAAACACATTCTAGAAACATAAATTAATACTAAAAACATAGTCATAGAAAATGGAATGCATTACAAAGGATTATATCTGTAATAAGAAATACTGATTTGTCAAAGACCGAATTATTTTAATATTTCATTTACTGTTATCTGTTTTTGTCCATTTTAATTCCTTGTTATCTGTTATGAGCCAAATCAATTTGCTGTTTTGCTGTTATTGGGACCCCCCTTGCCCCCCCTCTTTTATAAATAAGAAAATTAAACGATTTTAAAAGATAAGATTCATTGGTCGTCGTACTCTATTCTTACTAAATACTACATGAAATATTATTTAAATTTGAAATTTTGACAAGATAATGATGTGACTTCCATTCCGAACATTTTTTTCTAAAAACATAATTATATAAAAAAAGTTTATCAATTTCCTTTCACTGGTTTGGGTGATGATGACAAAAAATCCACAAGTTTTAAGGTTAATCATAGGACTGTATTATGAGACTACTACAACACATTTTTTATGTGTTATAATAGTCTCATCAGTAGTAGTTTTTGTGAAGGCACTGGCTACGGTTACATGGAAATGTAACAATAATTAAAATATTATTGTTACATTGGAGACTAATTGCCGGAATGCAAAGTTGGGTAAGGAACCGATTAATTACGAATGTAACAATAATTATTGAGGCTACGGTTACATTGCGTTATTGTTACATGAAAAACAGCAATGTACGCAAGATTTATTAAACTTAAATCTTCTATATAGTTGTGTTGCTTAATCCATTCATGTCTACTAAATAATATGTGTTATAACAATAAATAATAAATAGTATTATTCAACAAATGGTGTTTAAATAGTTTTAGGTATGAATGGTTTTGATGTTCTTAAAGATACAGTTTTTACTACTCCAAATTAGTAGTGCCAAAGGTGAAAAATATAGTTCAATGGTTTGTTGTTGAAAACTCGGACTGAGAAAACTGTTCACTTTTAAGTATGTAACTGCACACCTACTCGTATTACTGTCATTATACTTTGAACAATGGATGAAGAGATTCCTATTACCAATTTTGTTTGGGTGAAAAATTCAAAACTTGCATGGGATGCGTTTGATACGAAACTGAAACAATATCAAGACACAAATTTCATACAGCTATTGAAACGCACTTACCAAAAATTGATACATCAAAAGCAAAGTTTGCTAACTGTGAACTAACACTGTAAACTTCCGTCTGTATACATGTATAAAATTGAGAATGGAAATGGGGAATGTGTCAAAGCGACAACAACCCCAACATAGAGCAGACAACAGCCGAAGGTCACCAATGGGTCTTCAGTGTAGCGAGAAACTCCCACACCCGGAGGCGTCCTTCAGCTGGCCCCTAAACAAATATGTATACTATCATGAGTTCAGTGATAATGGACGTCATACTAAACTCCGAATTATACACAAGAAACTAACATTAAAAAATCATACAAGACTAACAAAGGCCATGCAAATGCTCCTGACTTGAGACAGGCGCAAAATTGCGGCGGGGTTAAACATGTTCATGAGATCTCAACCCTCCCCTATACCTCTAGCCAATGTAGAAAAAACAAACGCACAACACTACGCATAGTAAAACTCAGTTTAAGAGATGTCCGAGTCCGATTTCAGGATCCACGTAGGACGTACTATAAAATCAAAAAATTGTATCTTATACTTGTATTTATTGCAAATAAAAAATAATGTCTTCAACTTTTATTATTTAGTACATGTTACTATTCCCATTGAACATTGCTGTTGTTCATGTAACAATAACGCAATGTAACCGTAGCCTCAATAATTATTGTGACATTCGTAATTAATCGGTTCCTTATCCAACCATGCATTCCGGCATTTAGTCCCCAATGTAACAATAATATTTTTATTATTGTTACATTTCCATGTAACCGTAGCCAGTGCCTTTTGTGAATAATAATTTAGTACCTGTACGTTGCTTATGAAAATTTCTTTATTTCCTTATTGGATTTTCGACGTATATACTATGTAACAGTGGCGGGTCCAGAAATATTCATAAAGGGAGAGTGGGCCTCGCTAACTGCCTAAGAGGGGGCCGCTCCAGTCATGCGTCTGTGATTTCTTTAATATTCTTCAAAATATTTCACACAAAAAGGGGGCCCGGGCACAAATTTGCGACGTTCTATACGTATTTTAGACCACATAGGTCTAAAATACACACAGCAACACGCAGCCTTTGAAGACGGTCACAATCAAAATAGTTATTTGAACTAGTATTGTAGTGTTATTTAAACGACATCTTTTAACATTGCAATATAAGCGGAATGTTTAGCTAGTCATACAACCCGGTTCAACCACCATTTTTTCTTTAAATGTCCTGTGCGAAGACAGGAATATGGAAGTTGTAATCAAATATTTCGTTTCCATGTGTGTTTGCGTACGTCAGTGTTTCTGTTGTTCCGTTATTTTTCTTTAATAGACGATGTGTTTCCCTCGGGTTTTGTTTGTAAACCGGATTCTTTTGCCCTCAACCGATTTATAACTTTTGAACAGCGCTATACTGTTGCCTGTATTTAAGATCGTATGAATCGGAAGAAAACATTTAACAATTTTTTAAGTTATTAATATTTAAGAACATTGGAATAATTAAAAACAAGCTAAAAAACAAATTTAAATCGAAAAAAGAAAAACAAGAAGGTCCAATGCCAATGTTCCGGTGACTGTGAAAAAAGATTTACTTCTCGTTTATAACGGTTCATTTAAACATTTCTTTAAAAAATATATTTCAAAGACGATAAATTGTGTTTTGCAAGTAAGCATTTGTTAACATTTTATTTGTATTTCTTTTGTCATTCGTTTTATTCATATGGGAAGGTTCTCTTAAATCATAGCTATTAGTTTTAAAAATAGAACTTCAAAGTATCGTACGATTTTTAAGAACATTAAGATATTTTGTGCAATGTGTCTTATAAGTCAAATTGATAAGGCTGGGCAATGATTGTTCTATTTTTGCAAGTTATTGTATTATATTTATGTCAATCAATATGTGACACAATAATAAAATAAATTATTATTTTTTTTATTATTGATGGAAACATTGAATGTGATGACCATGTAAAAATGCTTTTATTATAATTTTCACTTGATTAAGAACGTAATGAGTCAACATTTCATTTTAAAAACTCTGACTTGTAATTTGTGATACTAGGAAGGAGACAGACTCATGCAATTTATAATAACAGCACTTTTTCAACATTCATCGTAAATGAATCAATCAATTGGAACCTGTGCGTATGGTTGGACCATTTGAGTATATTATATACGTACTAGTATATGGTCATTTCAATACTCGTATGGATTTCTTACCAGGACAAACTTTTTTCTTCGGCAAAAAACAATCTATTTTTTTGGCGACAAGTTGAAAACAATATTTATCTTTCAATTTCAAAATTACATATAGTGGCAGCTGAGGGTGAAACAAACATTTTTTTTTCTCAGGGTCAAAACAAACTTTTTTTCCAAAAAAATTCATAGCCCCCTCCCCCTTTGCAGATAATCAAATGGTTGCTGCCTAACACAACCACAAGAGCTATCATTTCCGTTTTTAAACATACACCTCCAAATCCTCAATGTTAATCATTTATGAAACATAAATCAGGGTTGCATTGTTTTGATAAAATGGTAAAGATTGATGGTAGATCTTGAAAATATGTAGTTCACATGGTTCACACACTAGCAAATTCGGTTTTCACCATGATGTCGGTAAGTGTCAATTCAATTTGCCAAGCACTACAGCATTTTATGACATTCACACCAGTGAGATACTTAGCTAGCTATAAAACCAGGTTTAATTCATAATTTTTCTACAATAGAAAATGCCTGTACCAAGTCAGGAATACGACAATTGTTGTCCATTTGTTTGATGCGTTTGCGTTTGCGCTTTTGATTTTGCATTTTGATTATATTTGTAGATTATATTATCCTGGACAATAACATTTAACGTGTCACTACAGACAGTAGATAATCATAATTTATCAAGCTAGTTATAAAAAGTTTAAATGCAAGCAGAATTAGATATATATATATCTGAATAGTCTTAAAATAGAAATGTTACGATGCCGCGAAAATTTAAATCGTTATTTAAATAGATCTATCCGGTGTTTATATTACAAGTTGTCAACCATTGTTTATGTTCTGATGTATACGTCTTTCTCTTTGAATTGATAAAAAGAATAGAAAAAAAAGAATTGAAAACAAGATATTTGACATCAGAAGTCAAGAAAAAGGGGGAGGGATCTTTTAAGGGGAAGGGGCTATTCACAAATATTTAATTTTATATTTACTGTATGATCCTGTATACATGCTTGTTCTATTATTATGTTTTGGGGTGGGGTGAACTTTTGGAATTTTCTATTATTCCAATATTTGGGGTGCGAAGTTCATGATTAATCAGTAATGCTTATATACAGTAACACTGCGATTGTTTTATGTGTTATCCTATAATCACCACAACAATTAGTGATAATTCTGCTTAATATTTTATCTAATGTGAATATCGTTGTCAATTTAAAAATAATTGTGATGTATCCAATACTTCTTTTTTGACAATTCTGGTATCCACAACTAATGGGTTTTATATATTGATTAGCCAACGTTTGATACGGTGCTTTTTGTCCGCGATTTGCTTTTTGTCCGCTTTTGCTTTTTGTCCGATACTTTTGCTTTTTGTCCGTTGCTTTTTGTCCGTTTTGCTTTTTGTCCGATAATTTTGCTTTTTGTCCGATACTTTTGCTTTTTGTCCGTTGCTTTTTGTCCGTTTTGCTTTTTGTCCGATAATTTTGCTTTTTGTCCGACACTTTTGCTTTTTGTCCGTTGCTTTTTGTCCGTTTTTCTTTTTAGCTCACCTGGACCATAGGACTAAGTGAGCTTTTCTCATTTTCTCATTATTCGTCGTCGTCATTAATTTTTACAAAAATCTTCTCTTCTGAAACTACTGGCAAAATTAAAGCAAACATGGCCAAAATCATCCTTAGGGTATTCAGTTTCAAAAAAGTATCCGATGACCCCGCCCAATAATTAAGATGGCCGCAATGTCTAAAAGAAGAGCATCGCATAAAATGTAGATTTTGGCTTATATATCTGAAACAAAACCATAGAGACAATCTAACAAGGGATAAGAACATTTCGCCTCATAAAATAATGTGGACCAGTCAGAACTTTTCATGTGGGACAATATGAGCTCTTAATTTAAAAAAAAGTGGGACAATCGGGAATAAGCACTACAGACTTGAGCAATTCTAAAATAAACACTGTTGATGTATCTCTTTTAAATTTTCTATTAAAAAGTGTTTTACATTTACGAATGCACTATATTGTATCTGTATCTAAAATATTAAACGCATTTATTTCGTGATAGAAATTAAGTAAATGCTTAAGTAACCATTTTATTACTTTTCCCCCTCTTTTCGAGTTTGTCAAACAAAAATTAAACTACTTTGTTGAAAATGCTGTTGTGTTAACCAAAGTTTCCTTAATCTTATTACTTGAATAACCTCGAACTTCCTCGTCATTTGGATATAGTTGCTAAATAATTCCGAAATGTATGGATTGATACAGTTTATCTAAATAAATAGCTACACATGTATTACGTAAACTTTGTGATAGTGTTCCAAAAATGAAGTTTGTTTGTTTGTTATATTTGTAATATTTGTAATGTTTAAGAAAAATAAAGTTGTTGGAAATATGACGAAAATATTACTAGACTTAAAAAAGTTTTTTTTTAACTGAAATGTTGCAAAATAATTTGGAGCGACTGTCAATCGGCCATTCGCATATAAGTGCAAATGGTGACTATATATATTATTAGCGGGAAAAAGAAACTGTGCGTTTAAGCAATAACATGTCGTAAATGTGTGCACTTCCACATGTAGCAAACGCCGACACCATTTAAACGAGAAAACCATTGATTTACAAAACACTATACGACAAACAAATACAGAAACAAACAACAACTATTGAATTACTTACAGATTGAAACTCCGTTCCTGACTTATTCGTATGATTATCATATATAATATTTAGCGCGGTTAAACATCAATTTAGAATTTCAATAACGAAACCATCACTCAAGGATTATTTGATTTGATAAATTTCTAAACTATTCTAAAGTTTCGAGCATATAAAAAAGAAGATGTGGCATGACTTTTTATTAGTTGTTAGTGGCTTTGAAATAGCTGTCAGATAACTGCAAGTACTCTCAGATCTGTTCATTGTGACTTTTTGTGTCGGGATGTATAAGTACCCGGCCACGTCCACTTGTATTTGTGTCTATCTGATGAGTTAAGCCTTTTTCAACTGATTTTTATAGTTCGTTCTTATGTTGTACTGTTATACCACTGTCCCAGGTTAGAGGGAGGGTTGGGATCCCGCTAATATGTTTAACTCCGGCACATTATTTAAATCTGTGCCTGTCCCAAGTCAGGAGCCTGTAATTCAGTGGTTGTCGTTTGTTTATGAGTTACATATTTGTTTTTCGTTCATTTTTTTACTTAAATAAGGCCGTTAGTTTTCTCGTTTGAATTGTTTTACATTGTCTTATCGGGGCCTTTATAGCTGACTATGCGGTATGGGCTTTGCTCATTGTTGAAGGCCGTACGGTGACCTATTGCTGTTAATGTTTGTGTCATTTTGGTCTTTTGTGGATAGTTGTCTCATTTGCAATAATACCACATCTTCTTTTTTATAAGAATGCCAACTCCTCACACGTACAATTATTACTTCATTTTCTTTTTTTCACTCATCTAATTATTATATCTATTTTAATTCAATATTGTATCCATATAAATGTATATGAACGCTTACATATATATAATTATTGCGATATCATATATAAGAGAGAGGCAAAGTGTACCAAAGGATAATCACACTAAAAAGGGTTGAAACAAACCAACAAAGCCGCAGCTGAATGAAAAACAACAAGATACACAACAGTCCACAAAACAAATGGTCCGAGAACACAATTAATTCGTAGTGCATTTCTTTTAGACATAAATGAAAATTAAAAAAATCCCACCTGCGCTTTCTCAATGAAACTTTTACAGTGTGTTGTACAAATTTTGGGACAAATTATATCAAAATTATAGAAAACGTCATCGCGTCTAACTCAAAATATGGGCAATTTTGTGTTTAGGGTGTCTTGAAATCTTTTGACAGCTTCCGAAGTGCTAATTTTTAACCTTTTTCAGCTGGACCAAATCACTACTTTCCTGTAAAATTCTGGACCCAAATTTTTTTACAGTGTAATTTCACCCCCCCCCCCCCCTACTTACAATGTGAGGCATTAAACAAGGAGAAATAAATTTGGAAGGGGTATAAAAATTATTGGCAAGTAACCCACTGTTATCACTAGGGACTAATAACGAAAATCAAGGGACGACAATTGTGGTCTCGGACGAAATCATTGAAATTTAAAATCTGAGCAACAAGAACCAATGCAACTGTGATGATGTATGGTTAACTGGAAGAGTAAGATAATCCTGCTCCGTCCATTAAGTTTTAAAAAGTCATGTATTAAACTCAAACTCTCGAACACGTTGTCTTGGAAGATCTTTATTCCAAGGGGGTCCTTAATAGTTGCTTTTTGATAATCCTATAAGGAGTTTATAATTTAACTCCTTGCGAACACTTTCATAAGGAACGAAAATTCCCATCTGCATCTTTTTGAAAAGATTGCAAATATTGTTTAAATTAAATAGGGTATCCCATTTCAAACCCAGCGTCTCGGAAAATCGCATTTTAGGGCACTAGACAATGATTAAATGTAGTAATTCGATAATAATACATGGATTTCTCGCGAAAACATCGTTAAGGCGAAATTTAAAGTTTGTCTTGGCTGATTGAAGAAATTTCACAATAAAAACTGAAACGCAAAAACGCAAAAACGCATAAAGATGTTTATTCAGAACAATAACTTATATAAAACGGGCATGAGTACCTTGCAAGGTACGCACATACCAAATATAGTTATCCTATTACTTATAATAAGAGAGAATTCAACATTACAAAAATTCTGAACTTTTTTTTCAAGTGATCACTGAACCATGAAAATGAGGTCAAGGACATTGGACATGTGACTGACGGAAACTTCGTAACATGAGGCATCTATATACAGAGTATGAAGCATCCAATTCTTCCACCTTCTAAAATATTAGGCTTTTCAGAAGTTAACTTACGCCGCCGCCGCCGCCGCCGCCGCCGCCGCCGGATCACTATTCATATGTCGAGCTTTCTGCAACAAAAGTTACAGGCTCGACTAAAATGACAGGTTATATGAACTGAGTGGCAATAAAAGCACAAGTCTAACACTTGCTTTTTAAAAAATTAAAATCTTTATTTAAAATGGTCATCTTTAAACAAACAAAAATTGAATATGAAAATTTACAATTCCAACAATAGATCGATATTAAACAGAAATGTTTCATTATCATTTTTTGGCTACAATTGGTATATGAACCATCCAAATGTCAAAATGTCAACATAGAGTATTTACAAAGAATGTTTCTGTTATGTTGTGCAACTAAATCTCTACAGCAAATGGTAGTGACAACACTAGATGTTAATTAGGATCCAGCGAAAAGCCAGGCTTTTGTCCACGAAGGTAGCAAATTGTCGGTGTGACTATCGCTGACGGCTTTTGGTAACACACGATATGGTTGTTGGTCATGTTGTTATCACCAAGGGAAGGTCATCGTGCTCTTAATTTCTACACAAACTGATATAGCTCCAAAGGTTTAACAATGAACACCAATGGACACTCATGTCAATTGGAAGGCCACGCGGAATCAATATCGGAGATGTTAAAGACAAATGCATCGGTCATGCTGGGCTTTTGTTGCTTAATGTCTAAATGGACATGGCCTATAATTAAAAGATCCTTTTGCGGAATTTGTGGATTATTTGGTCAACTGTATACAGTCTACGAGCAATTGCATCCTGGGAAAAGCCTCATTATATAAACCCCAATTTGTTTGTAATTGGTTGTCAGAAAGACCTGGCATATAGTCTTATATTTATTGAACTTACTTACTTACAATAAGGGATAAGCCAGCGAGTAAGTCAGCAAAGGGTTAGGGAAGTACCTTGGTATATAAAAAAGTCGAAATAAACAATTGCCGGCTGGCCAAGAGATTCTCCACGTGGGGTATGATGCCAGAGGTAGAAGTAGGCATTGCCTTAAAAAAGGCACAGATCACTTAGGCCCAAGACCCGTACGAGTTTGACAACAATGAATTAAAAGGGTAAGGTGGTACCTCTGTTTGCAACGAAGTCGAAATACACTTTAATAATTGCCGGCTGGCCAAACTAAAAGATTCTCCACGTAGGCCATTTTACCAGAGATAGAGGAGGGCATTGCCATACAAATTTCTTATAGCACTTATGCCCTAGACCCGTACGAGTTTGACAATAATGAATCAAAAGGGGGAGATGGTACCTCTGTTTACAACAAAGTCGAAATAAAGTATTGCTGGCTGGCCAAACTAAGAGGTTCTTCACGTAGGCCATTTTACCAGAGATAGATATGGTAATTGCCTTTAAAATGGCATATAACACTAATTCCAAAGACCTGTACGATTTTGCCTGCA
Source organism: Mytilus edulis (assembly GCA_019925275.1). NCBI lineage: Eukaryota > Metazoa > Mollusca > Bivalvia > Mytilida > Mytilidae > Mytilus > Mytilus edulis. Next base: position 71,255,636 of record CM034354.1, on the reverse strand, counting down.
AGGGGTTAAACATAAAAGGTGTTACCTTTGTTTACAACGAAGTCGAAATAAACCTCTACCTCTGGTATAATGATCCACGTAGAGAATCCCGGAGTTTGGCCTACCGGCTACAGTTATTTTGACTTTAATGTGAACAGAGGTACCACCTCCTCATTTTAGCTCTTTACTGACAAACTCGTACGGGTATATGCCATATAAGTGCTATAGGCTATTTTAAAGGCAATGACCACCTATACCTCTGGTAGCATGGCCCATGTGGTGAATCTCGTAGTTTGAACAGCCGGCAATATTTCATAACGACTTTGCGATATACTAGAATACCCTCCTTTCCTTTTTCTGGCATAAGTGCTATAAACCATTTTAAAGGCAAGGCCCACCTATACCTCTGGTATCATGATAAACGTGGATCATCTTTTATTTTTGGCCATCCGGCAATAGTTTGTTTCGACTTTGTTATATACCAGGGTATCCTCCTTACCCTTTTCTGACAAACTCGTACAGATCAATGGAATAAGAAGTATGGGCCATTTTAGATGCAATGTCCACCACTAACTTTGTTATAATGGCCTATGTGGAGAATTTCTTTGTTTGGCCAGCCGGCAATAATTCATTTCGACTTCGTTGTAAACATAGATACCACCTCCCCCTTTTAACACTTTGCTGAAGCACTGGTACGGGTCTACGGCATAAGTGGCCATTTTTGAGGCTATGGCCACTGCTACCTCTGGTATCATGGCCCATTTGGAGAATCTCTTCGTTTAGCCAGCCAGCAATAGTTTATTTCGACTTTGTGATATACTTAAGTACCCCCTTACCCTTTGCTGATTAACTTACACGGGTCTGGGACATACGTGTTATGGCTATGTTAGAGGTAATGCCTACCTCATCCTCTGTTATAATACCCCGCGTATAGAATCTCTTAGTTAGGCCAGTCGGCTTAATTTATATTTTCGTTGTAAAAAGAGGCATCGCATCCCCCCTTTAACCTTTTGCTGACAAACTCGTACAGGTCTAGGGCGTTAGTTTTATCAGCCATTTAAAAGGCAATGCACACATTTAACCTAGGATTAATGGCCAACTTGGAGAATCTCGTACTTAAGCAAGCCGGCAATAATTTATTTCGACTTCTTTGTAAACAGAGGTTCCAACTCCCTTTTAAACCCTTTGATGATACCGCGTACTTCTCTAGGGAATAAGTGATTTAGGCCATTTTAGAGGCAATGACAACCTCTACCACGCGGAGAATCTCTTAGCCATCCAGCAATAGTTTAGTTCGACTTTATTATATACTAGGGTACCAACCTTACACTTTGCTGACTAACTCGTACGGGTCTAGGTCATACGTGCTCATGGTCATTTTATAGAGGCAATCCCTTCCTCTACCTCTCATATTATGGCCCGCGTGGATAATTTCTTAGTTTAGCCAGCGGGCAACAGTTTATTTCAACTTCGTTATATACCGGGATAATTCATCCCCCTTTTAACTCATTGTTGACAAACTCGTTCGGGTCTATAGCATAAGTGCTATGAGCTATTTGTAAGAGAATGACTACTCCAACATCTAGTATAAGGGCGCACCTAAAAATGTCTTAGTTTGGGCAGCCGTCACTATTTTTGGTGGACTGTGTGATATACTAGAGTATTCCCCTTACCCTCTTCTGACCAACTCGTACGGGTCGAGGACATAAGTGCCATGGCCCATGGACCATTTAAGAGGCACTGCCTACCTATACCTCTGGTATAATGGCCAACGTGGAGAATCTCTTAGTTTGAAGAGCTGGCAATAATGAGGTTTATTTTTACTTCGTGATATACCTGCGAAACTCATGCCCCTTTTAATTCGTTGCTGATAAACTCGTGTAGATCCAGGACATAAGTGCTATAAGCCATTTATAAGGGTTTGACTACCTCTTCTTCTGGTATAATGGCCTACCTGGAGTATGTCTTAGTTTAGCCAGCTTTCAATAGTTGTTTTTTAGACTTAGGGATATACAAGAGTATTCCCCTTGCCCTCTGTTGACCAACACCTACGGGTCTAGGATATTAGTGCTTCGAGCCATTTTAGAGGTAATGCGATGTATTGTAAAAGACATAAAATTTCATGTACAAATCATTTATAATGTGAGTATGGTCTGTATTTAACTCCTAAAAGGACATAGTATTTTGAAGTTCAAAATGAAACCTGCCAAAAATATACACATTTTATATCGGACATAAAGCAAAATTATCGGACAAAAAGCAAAACGGACAAAAAGCAACGGACAAAAAGCAAACGTTTCGGACAAAAAGCAAAATAATCGGACAAAAGGCAAAACGGACAAATAGCAACGGACAAAAAGCAAAAGTTTCGGACAAAAAGCAAAATAATCGGACAAAAGGCAAAACGGACAAAAAGCAACGGACAAAAAGCAAAAGTTTCGGACAAAAAGCAAAATTATCGGACAAAAAGCAAAAGCGGACAAAAAGCGAATTGCGGACAAAAAGCACCGTATCACTCGGTTAACAATTGTTTAGTAAAAATCGAAAATAACAGTATCGTTAAGTGCGCCTTTAGCCGGACACTGACTTCTAATATCAAAAGATGCATCATCCATTTCAACTTGGTAAAGATATCAAAGAAGGAGATTTCATTGAGCCGGTACATTAACGTTATGTCTGAGTTTAAATGTTATCAAAACATTGTTAAGATGTGAAAGAAGCTGACTTATATGTTCCATAATCATATAATCATGCTGACTGTATGCCTAATAGTGGGCCACTCCAGTCATGCTTCAGGGATTCCCTAAACAATCTACAAAATATTTCACACAAAAAGGGGTCGGGAACTTATTTGCCGCGATCTATACGTATTTATGAATATTTATATCTTATATGTATTTTCAAATAAGGACTAAATAACTGACCACAGCAACTCACAGCCTTTTAAAACTGTAATAATCATGATAATTATGAACTCGTATCGTGAATATAATTGTAAATTTTGGGATCTCATTTAATATAATCAAGTATATTTTTAGATAATATATACGTCACAAAAGTACGTCACTGTATGTGGTATGCGTTGCTGTTGTTAAAGGACGATGTCCGTTGCATTATGCGGTTAACATCATCTTGAAATGCACTAATATTATTTATGTATGCGTTTTTCTGAACTGAGTGTTCTTGTGTTTGTTTGCACTGTATTGCTGTCACGTAGTGTTGTCATTTTAGCGATATCTTTAAACATTGTCATATAAGCGGGGGATTTAGCTAGCCATAGTACCAGGTTCAACCCGACATTTTTCTTAAAATGTCCTGTACCAAGTCAGGAATATGAAAGTTGTTATCAAACATTCAATTTGTATGTATGATTGCGTTTGTTTTTGTTGCACGTCAGTGTTTCTGCTGTTCCGTTATTTTCTTCTATAGTGGATGCGTTCCCCTCGGTTTTAGTTTGTTATCCAGATTCGTTTTCTCTCAAGCGACTTATGAACAGCGGTAAACTGTTTCCTGTATTCTAGATCGTATGAGTAGGAATAGAATACATTAAACAATTTAAAAAAATTAGTAATATTAAAAAAATTTAGTAATATTTAAAAGAAAATTAAAATAAGGAAAAAACAAGCTTATAAAAACCAAATTTAGATTGAAAAAAATTAAGAAGGTTCAATGCTCTAAGTTCCTGCGACTTTTAAAACCGCAACAAGTTACTTCTCGTTTATAACGGTTCATTTAAATTTTTCTTGAAATTATAATTTAAAGTCGACATATTGTGTTTTGCAAGTAAGCATTTTTAACATTTTTTTAATTTCTTTTTAGTGTTTCTTCACTTTGGAAGGTTCTCTTAAATCATAGATATTAGTTTTAAAAATAAAACTTCAAAGTGTCGTACGATTTTTAAGAACATTTATATATTTTGTGCAATGTGTCTCATACATCAAATATAAGGATTGGAATTGATAGTTATATGTATTTTTAATGTTATTGTACAATGTATGTCAATCAATATACCACTTTCGAGTTTGTCCTTCACCGAAAACAAAAATCGTCAATACTGTGCCCCTTTATGACGTCATTTACCAGATAGAGGGGATCGCCTGTATCCCTGCACTATTAACGTTCATCAAGCGTCTTAGTGGTCGCCATTGTGCAGGATAAACTAGACGTAATGTTTGTTCTGTAGGTACTTAATTACAATTCCATAATGACAGCAGTGCTGATTGTCAATTATGAGAATTTCATTTTTCGAATTTTTCGTGCAATATAGCATCACAGTTTTCCAACCACTCGCTCAATGTGAAAACGGAAGTAACGAGGCTCCTAAACGCACTAATGGCGTAAGAGAGGTACCATTTCATTTAAAAACTCAAACATGTAATTTGAGATACCAGGAAGGGTCAGACTTATGCAATTTATAATAAAAGTATTTTTTTCAACGTTCATCGTATTAATTAACTGGACCATACCTGTATGGTTGGACCATTTGAGTATTTATGTATATACCATATTATTCGTATGGGCCAAATGCTCATATGGCTTGGAACATTTACTTCTACTTTACAAATTACAATGTATCACCTTCAATTTGATTATGCTTAATTATGATATTTCAAAACAAAACCATTCTAGATTATTGTGTAAATTACAAACGGAAATTCATTTGAAATTAAAACTCATCATAGATATCCGGATTGAAATTTTGTATTTGCGCCATAAAAGCTATATATAGAACTCTTTTCATGACTAAAAAACATCCCATGTCTGTCATGTGACAAAAAAAAATTAACGACGACATTATCTTGGTTTATTTGCTGTAAGCAACTTGAAATCATCAATTTAAATCATTTTATGTAACAGAAATCAACGTTGCACTTTGTTTATCCAACTAAGAACGATCGGAGATGTTGGAACTATATATTACATACACTAGCAACATTCGGTTTTCAATACAATTCGTCAAGCACTGCACCAGTTCTGAACATTCATACTTGAAAGAGGTTTAGCTAGCTATAAAACAAGGTTTAACCCACCATTTTCTACATAATAAAATGCCTGTACCAAGTCAGGAAAACAGTTGTTGTCCATTCGTTTGATGAGTTTGTCCATTTGATTAGGAATTTTACGTTTTGTGAATGTTTCTCTGAATTCGGAATTTTGGCTTTTTTACTTTATGCAAAACTATTGCTGTCAATAAAGTTATATTCCTTTGAGTAGACAAACCTTCAAGATGTTTTCTTTGGTACAGTATAACCTTTATCATTAAGGCTATTGCACTAAAATGAAATATTTCATAGACATTTTGTGAACTTATTAGCTCTATAAACAAATTAACATAAAAAGCTAGTTGTTGAGTATTACAGTGTAGTAATCGATTAAAAGTGGATGTAGCCTTCCACAATGCATGCATGCATTTATAAATTATGATTGACATATATATTCAACGTGTCACCACAGTTTATAAGTAGATTATCAAAATTCATCAAGCTATTAAAAACCAGTCTAAATGCAAGCAAGATCGTGACTTGAGATGCATAACAATACAGTATAACAAATTAAATCTGGGATAAGGATGACCCGGGATTTTCCATCGGAAAGCCATAACCTGGAGAAGTAATCTAGATACAAAACAAGGAATTGTCCATATTACATGTTTACTGGACCGTGAAATTGTTGTAAAAACTTTAGTTAGGCCTTATAATAAGAAATATCATATCATAGTGAACATGTACTATCGTATACTAACTTTCAAGATGATTAGACTTCAAATTCATCAAAAACTGCCTTGACCATAAAACTTTAACCGAAAACTTTAAACTTAAGCGGGACAGACGGACGAACAGACGAACGAACGGACCCATAGACCAGAAAACCTAATGTCCCTCTTAATCCTGGTATCTGTGATGAGTTTATTTATTTATAGGTGGGACATAACAACAGTAACAATGACCAAGCAAAGTGCTAATTTCGTTGAAGTTGAATTGCTGTATCTGGTATGTGTTGAATAGCTAAAAGGGAACTGCGATGAAACACACCAGATATCTAGTTCAATAATACTAGTACAAGACTTTGTAGGTTCAGCAATGAAAGTTGAAAAAAAACCCAAATATCCTATAAAAAAAAAACGTTGAATGCATAACGATATAAAGCTACGAAGACTAATATCATAGCACTAACCAGATATCCTCATATATGAAAATATCAATTGATTAATAACACACATTTTATTTTTGGTTCGTTTATTTGGTTGCTAGCGTAGTGTAAATAAAAGAGATGCCATAACTATACAAAAAAAAAACCTAAGGAACGTAGCTCGCACATTTCGGAGAACCTGAGTTAGTTCCATAATTTTGGTGGATTTTTAACCTCAATGACTGGGTTGATGTTTTTTTCTTGGGGATATATTAATGGAACCCAATCAGAAAAGTTCGGATTGTTAATAGAAAGAACATCTTCAATATATCTGAAAGTGAAATTGTATAATCTGGCTTCTTTGATTTATATGTTTTTGACAAGTGTCTGAAGGAACTCCGAATCATATGAATATAAAAAGATTTCGGCAAGGAGAGGCGCGCAGTTCATTTCCATGGAATGCCGACAATTTGTTAAAAAAAACTACCTCCAAATTCAACAAATATGTTGTCGACAAGAAACTCCAGTATACTGATCACTTGTTCCTCTGTGTTGCATGTTTTACCCTTTTGTTCACTTATAACAAAATATGCTTTATGATATTCCAAAATAATAAATTTTTAGCGAATGCTACCATTTACACGTTGAAAGACATTAAAGCCTTTGTCAATTACAGCTCAATCCTTTGAACCAAATGACAGTTCTTTAAAGAAACTATTATTATATTTCTGTTGATTTTTTAAACATAAAACTTTACAAAGGTATTATTTTGTCGTATTGTCAGCTTGACATCTTCCAGAACTGACCTACACAAACAACCGTTTATTATACCATAATATATTTTGTGTACAAACTTAAAAAGTGGATTTGAAAATGTTGGCCTGAAGACTTCGATTATTAGACTTATTTGTTGATCTTGTTTTACTGATATTTATTTTTTCATTTTAAATTTTCTGTAAATGTTTTCGGGACAATAGGTAAAAATGCAAAACAAATGTAAAAAATTATCAGTTTATGACAATAATTTCAATAAAATGACGTCTGACAGTTGATGTGAAAACACATTATGTTATTCACATCATCCGGAATATGTTTGCGCCATTAAATGATTAACTCCTAAAATGTTTCCAAATAATGGAAACAAAATTGCATTTTACCCCTATGTTTTATATTATTGCCGTGTAGGCTGTCTATGTCACCAAGCGGGGTCATCGGATATGTTTTGAAACCAGATATCCCATTTATGATTATAAGTTTAATATAAGGTTAGTTAAATTTATAAGTTGATTTTCGTAAAAGTAAATCGATGACGAACGCCCACACGACCAAATTCATACTAGTTTACTAGTTTACATCATGTACATGTTCTAAAAATAAGTGTAAAAAACAATCAACCTATCCTTAACTGATTGTTCTATTTATATCAAAGAAAGCAAACATCTGTTTATATGTACATGATGTAATTTAGCGGATTTTTTAAAGTTAATGTGAACATGATGTCGAATTGTTACAATTTGAAAAAAAAACCAACATTGGTAACCATTTCATTGGTCCGCCGTTTAGACTTTTCATGAACATTCAACTATTTAAGCTGACATATTGTTTTTGTATAGTTGTATTTGAAGAAACTTATAGAAATGACTTTTTTAGCATCAGTTATAATGCTTGTACTATCACTTTGCTATTTGAACGAAGGTAAGGTTTTATTTCGTATGATATACGTCTATAGATAATATGCTAGTGCTATGACATGTATAAACTGTAACAATTGTTACGTAGTCTAATTAAACCATCATTTATTAGATGTAAACTTCTCAAACATGTATCTGAGAGAAGTTAGCTTCAACGATATGAGAAGATTACATCTGATTTACAGAAAAGTAATAAATAAATATTGTACTAATTAATAAATAATTTATCTATTTATAAATCAATAAATATTTTCTTGTGTTAAGGAAGTTCGCTGCTCACTTTCAAAATAAATAGCTTTCCATAAAACTAGTATATATTGATAGGAGATTAAATGGGGGATAAAAAAGCCAAAAAAATATAGGGGTCAATGTGATGGTTTTCGAGATACTAGCCATTGGAATTTTAGAGGGAAAATGTTCTCTCTTTATTTTTCATAGCTAGCTTTATCATTGACCAGTTAAAGTTCTCAAAAACTATCAAAAAATAAATAAGATTTTATAAGACTTTTACCAATGGTTTATAATTTTACATGTAAAAGATTTATAAAAAGAAAAATGGGGGTCCATGGGCAAAATATGTTGAGGCATTCAAATGGATAAAACCAGATGATTTCGAAAATCTGACAAAATTTCCAAAACATGACAAGCAAACATCCTTAAGAACAAGTACAAAAGCGATTAATTTTGCAAAAACGGGAAAAGTGTGTCAAATTTTCCAGATACAGTTATATTTTCAGAAGATGTTGTGTAATTGTGGATTTAGTATTAACTATTAATTGCGCCTATTTGCTACTGGACGTTACGCAACCAACAATCAATCAATTTGTCATAAGAAATTTACTATAAGTTAATAAAAAAAAAAAAATCATGTTTTGAAATCAAAATTAATCCAAACAATCCATTTTCATGATTTTCCAGGAAACAAATGTGATAGAAACTGTACATGATGATTTTTAAAATTTTAGCGTTTTGGTTTTAAAAATATTGTTCTTCATAATAAAACTAAAATATGCGTACGCCTTTAAATGTGACCACATTATCATTATTATTATTATTATTATTATTATTATTATAATTATTATTATTATTATTATTATTATTATTATTATTATTATTATTATTATTATTATTATTATTATTATTATTATTATTATTATTATTATTATTATTATTATTATTATTATTATTATTATTATTATTATTAATACAATGCATTTTTATAGCGCATTATAAAAAACTACAATTACATGTTAAAACAAAAGTACACAAGTTCGTACATACACGAAATTACGAAGTTCAAACATAGACCAAAATAAGTTTAAAAGCTTTCAACATTAAATCAACTATAAAAAGTTAAGAATCCAGAAACTTAAAAAAATGAGTTAAACGAATTATTTATGAATAAGTAAAAATTTGAAGAGAATTTTGAACTGAAAACATATCATGAAACCAGTGAGTTAAAAGTAACATATGCGAAATTGACCTGAATTAGAAATATATTTTAAATGTTACTTGTATAATACTGATTTATTAACATATGTTAATTAAAAGTTCAAGTAAGTTCATAGTCGCATCTGCAACATTATCCTGAAATATGCTACGGTCCACAGATTTCTTAATGAATGTAGTATATCCAGACTAAATGCATATACGTTGAAAAAAATCGTCTTGTAACTGTGGTACGATACACACACAATTACGAGTGCAAATATGGATATCACAGAAATATATCTTAAAGTTGTAATAAATGCTATGCTACTGGTCAATTGATATAATTATAAATGCAAATAAGTCCATGGTAACATCTGAACGCCTTGGAAATTGTCCTAAAATATAAACATAATAAAAGCGCTATGATACAGGGGCCGTGTCAACGAAGCTGTCCTAGGACTAAGACATGTCTTAGGATGGTCTTAGGACACGTCTTAGTCCTAAGTCGGGTTAACGAAAGTCTCCTAAAATAAGATATGTCCTAAATTTGGTCCTAAAGTTAGGATATACAATTAGGTGTCTTAGGATAGTCCTAAAGGTTACATCGTCCTAAAACGTAATAAAAACAACAAATATGGCATAAACTCAATGCTAAAAATACTAATACAATATTAAACTATTAGATAAAATTAATAAAAAAATATTGTTTAATGTTTGTTAAAGATTTAATTCTATTATATTAAATTATTTCGAAATTTTAAATTATATGTTTTTAATTTGTATGAAAACAACCAGTTAACGTATGATAGCAACTAAAGAGGTTAGTATTATTAGCCCCGTCCGACTCGCTATTTTCACATTGTTCGTGTCCTTTGATAAACGGTTATATTTTAAAAAAAAATGTATATATGGTTTTTCATTGACGTGTGATGATCATTTGCCCCATCCGCACTATCATTTTCTATGTTCAGTGGACCGTGAAATTGAGGGTAAACTCTAATTTGGCATTAAAATTAGAAAGATCATACCAAAGGGAACATGTGTACTAAGTTTCAAGTTGATTGGACTTCAACTTAATAAAAAAAACTACCTTGACCAAACACTTTAACCTGAAGCGGGACAAACAGACGCACAGACCAGAAAACATAATGCCCATAAATGAAACATAAAAAATAGATTCAAATACGTATTGTATAAAAATATTAGTTGTGTTTCTTTCAACTTGGAATTGTATGTCATTTTTAGTTTTAGACATACCGCAGTTCCATTTTTTCCTAATATTCTCAAACTTATCAAACATTTTGATTAAAAAAAAAAAACCTATTTTGTCAAATTTCTTTTGTTAATAAGTCTTTTTTACGATTGTGTTCACAAGTTATTTTGTTCTGATGACAGGATTTGGCATTCGGCATAGAAAATACCATCACAATGGACGTCACCACACAGTTTCCCATAAAACCGGAACAGAACCTCGGTTTGTTTCCGACTCCATAGAGGGACATTATAGACATGCCGCAGTGGCTTCTGATGCTGGACCTCCATGTGCAGGGATCGGTACGATACACACACAATTACGAGTGCAAATATGGATATGGGAATGTCTTATCACAGAAATATATCTTAAAGTTGTAATAAATGCTATGCTACTGGTCAATTGATATAATTATAAATGCAAATAAGTCCATGGTAACATCTGAACGCCTTGGAAATTGTCCTAAATTATAAACATAATAAAAGCGCTACAGGGGCCGTGTCAACGAAGCTGTCCAAGGACTAAGACATGTCTTAGGATAGTCCTAAAGGTTACATCGTCCTAAAACGTAATAAAAACAACAAATATGGCATAAGCTCAATGCTAAAAATACTAATACAATATTAAACTATTAGATAAAATTAATAAAAAAATATTGTTTAATGTTTGTTAAAGATTTAATTGTATTATATTAAATTATTTCGTGCTGCCTTTTTTGAAGCCTAAACAATATTATCAGCATAAGCAACATATTTTAAATAATTCAAATATGGGGAAAAGTTTACTTCTCTTTTACCTAATCCTGATTCGATACATGTAATGAAATCGAGTGGACCTAAGGACTAAACTAGCTTAAGTACTAAAATTGCAGCACGAATATCACAAAGTTTTGTGACCATTTACTTTTGTTTTCGTATCAAATTCATTTATATCTTTTATCATATTTAATAACGTATTTATTAGTATTCCATTAAAACTTTAACTTTATTTTGCGTTAATTGTTTTCTATATAAGAGTCATCCTCCCTCTCTTTACATATAGTTTCTAAAATACAATTCAATCTATGTCATACAAATCTCTACATATATTTTCAATAAATAAATGTGTTAGGATGGTACTAGGACCATCGTAGTTAGGACTGTCCTAAGACAGCTTTGTTTTACATCCTAAGACATGTCTCAGACACGTCCTAAGACCATCCTAAATAATGTCCTAAGACCTATCTTAGGACATGTGCTAGGATACTTTCATTGACACGGCCCCTGATTACAATTACAAGTGCAAATACGTTCAGGGTAACATCTACAACATTGACCTTCAAGTGTAATGGGAGTAAAAATAAAAAAAATGATGGAATATGTAGAATTTGTTCAAACTTTGCCAAAACGTGGTATATATTGATACATCTGAAAAGCATAATACTATTGATAGGTCATCGTGCATTTTCTCAAGCTACAGGTTGTGACAAAATGACACATTGTGTGTAGATTAAACAGGAAGAAATAACATTATGTGACTAAAAGCTAAACTAAATTATAGAATTGTTAAATAAAATACGAGAAGATAGCTTTTGGAAAAATGTTTTGAGAATATAAAAAGAAAAGATAGGGTCACCGCACGTTTTCCCGTCTACAAAACAAAACAATATCAAGCATAAAAAACCTAAACCTGTATAAATATTAATATTTATAAGTTATAATCTTATAAATGTATTGTATTAAATGAAAATTCACCCTAGTTATCTGCATTCCTGTATCAAACTTGGCTAACTTGAATAAAAATCTGGACCTTAGGTTTTGTTCTCTGCATTTTTAAAACCAAGATGACGAAAGACACCCACACCACCTTAATTAGAAAAAAAAGAGTTTAATTGACACAATTACAAATTCAAACAAGTTCATGGTAGCATCTGCAATATTGTTTTTTTTTCTTTTTTTATTCATAATTTATCATATTTTATTGAAATCTGTACATTTGTTAATTGGAAAACATCAAGTTAACATAAGAAAATAACATATTTAAACAGCTGCTAGTTTTTGTTAGTATTATACATACAATTTGCCATACTTTAAAAAGATTATATACCAGGTCAGTAGTATCAGAAAAGAAGTTTACCATTAAGATTATCAAACCTAATTATCTACTATAACAAATGCACAGGTTATGAAAAATATATCTGAATTTGTGTTGTTCAAGTAGTAAAATATAAAGATATATAAGATATATATTTTAAGTATGTCTGTAGATTATTTTGAATTCAAAATAAAGAAGAAGAAAAAAAAAGAAGAACAAGAACAAGAAACGAAATGGATAAATTAAGAAGTTAAGGTAGATTCATGGTATACCGCCATCTTGGATTGTTCAATCACAGTACAAAATCGGACGGTCTAGTTATTTGCCCAAATCTGTAAAATTGGAGACAGATTTGAAATTTAATGGTTCGACTGTTTATTCAAATAAAGAAAACTTGAATATTAATTGTATTTTTCAAAATATATCAACAAATATCAATTTTTTGGTTTTTAAAATCTTTTTTTTTTTAAATGAGCCATTTAAGGGGAAATAACTTTTTTAGTACAAAATTTATACTAGGCTTATTGGGATTTTTTTTATTTTTTCTTGCAGTTAGAAAACAAGTTCGGTGACCCCATGTTATCTTTTTATACCATGTCAGTAGTATCAGAAAAGAAGTTTACCATTAAGATTATCAAACCTAATTATCTACTATAACAAATGCACAGGTTATGAAAAATATATAATTTGTGTTGTTTAAGTAGTAAAATATAAAGATATATAAGATATATATTTAAGTATGTCTGTAGATTATTTTGAATTCAAAATAAAGAAGAAGAAAAAAAGAAAAACAAGAACAAGAAACGAAATGAATAAATTAAGAAGTTAAGGTCGATTCATTGTATACCGCCATCTTGGATTGTTCAATCACAGTACAAAATCGGTTTATATATATGCCCAAATCTGTAAAATTTGAGACAGATTTGAAATTTAATGGTTCGACTGTTTATTTAAATAAAGAAAACTTGTGAATTAATTGAATTTTTCAAAATATATCAACAAATATCAATTTTTAATGAGCCATTTAAGGAGAAATAACTGTTTTAGTACAAAATTTATACTAGTGTTATAGGGAAATTTTTTATTTTTTCTTGCAGTTAGAAAACAAGTTCGGTGACCCCATGTTTTCTTTTTATTTTCTTAAAACATTTTATTTCAAAATTTTATCTCATAGAATTATTTTTATACACACTAATATGTTTTTTCATGTACAAACCAACCAAATTTAGGCAATTTTCATCAACTCATAGCTTGAAAAATAGCACGGTGACCCATGCTTTATATTATATTTTTGTAAAAAGCATATAGTAAAATCTTCATTTTGGCAAATTATAAGAAAATTCTGTCTCAAAAAATATATACTTATGATCTACGTTAACACTAGACAAGTGCAAATTAATTCAAGATAACATAAGGCATATTGTCCTGAATTGGATATATTATTGAATTCTATAATAATAATCAAGTAACATGAATACAAGTACAATGGGTTCATGGAAACAACTCAAACATTGTCAACAATAAGATTTTGTTTTCTTACGCTATGAGACAATTACTAAGTTTAAAAAGATTTAATATTTTTTTCTACATGCTATGATACTGAGTAATTCGCATGCTTAATGTAAGACACTATACTATGGACTCTTTTAATTTGATGATATTGATAAGGAGAAACATAATAACGAAAGGAGTAGGTCCGGGAAGGACCGATTTTGGCCTCAAATTTCAGGTTCATCTGACGAAAGATTTTAAGTGTCTATTTTATTTGAATTAATTAGTTTATGTGAAAGATTTTAAAAGATTTAGTCATTAAAAACGATCCGATTCAAGCTCAAATATGAAAAATCTACCTAATATGCCAAAAAATGTCACTTTTCAGATGGTTTTTGGTAAAAATGAAAGTGGCCGCATCCGTGTTCATCCTCAACCTTTATATATGTTATGTATTATCATAAAATACAACTTACATTTCAATATTAAGGATGAACACGAATGCGGCCACTTTCGTTTTACACGAAAACCGTCTAAAATTTAACTAAAATGCTAGAATTATGACGATTTTAGTAATTTAGCATGACTTAATGGTGCTATTATCGGATATATGTGCATTGTATTGTCAAAAAACAGCCCATATTTATGTAGAAGAAGCATTCTACTGTCCAATACATAACTAAAGGTTTACATTTTAACAATTTTGTAAAACTGCTATATTTTGGGGCCAAAAAGGGGTCTTACTGAACCTACTCCTTTGTATTGTTTTTAAACTTGGCATACGTCCAACATTTCGTAATATGAATTCCCTTTTATATATTTTTTATCGTTTAATACAGTTGTATTTCATGAAATTGAAAACATTTTAATCTAATCATAGATGCATCTATGACCTAATGAAGCAAAAGAATTTATTGAAATAATTTTTTTTTCTCGAGAAATCATTATTTTAAACTTTACATACGTGCAACATTTCATATATTTATTATCGTTTAAAACGGTTTTATTTCATGAAGATGAAGGCCATTGAATTTAATGAAGCAAGATAATTTATTGTAATAGAAACACTTTGTCACAGTTTGTGTTGAAAAAATCAATTTTTAGATCGATTTCGCATACGTGCAACATTTCATAAAATAAAATAATACCTATTTATATATTTAATATTAAATCAAGGTTATCGTATCAAACAGTTTTATTTCTTCTGAAGATGACCGATTTTTATTTCAATGAAGCAAGACAATTCATTGATAAAAAAAACAAAGAAAAACTATTTGTCAAGAAATCATTCATTACATGAGTGTTCAATTCATGAAAAAGCTAATCGCTAAATGGGTGGTTGGCTAATTGGTTGATGCCATTATATGTTTTTAATTTGTATGAAAACAACCAGTTAACGTATGATAGCAACTAAAGAGGTTGGTATTATTAGTCCCGTCCAACTCGCTATTTTCACATTGTTCGTGTCCTTTGATAAACGGTTATATTTTTAAAAAAATGTATATATGGTTTTTCATTGACCTGTGATGATCATTTGCCCCATCCGCACTATCATTTTCTATGTTCAGTGGACCGTGAAATTGACGTTAAACTCTAATTTGGCATTAAAATTAGAAAGATCATACCAAAGGGAACATGTGTACTAAGTTTCAAGTTGATTGGACTTCAACTTAATAAAAAACTACCTTGACCAAACACTTTAACCTGAAGCGGGACAAACAGACGCACAGACCAGAAAACATAATGCCCATAAATGAAACATAAAAAACAGATTCAAATACGTATTGTATAAATATATTAGTTGTGTTTCTTTCAACTTGGAATTGTATGTCATTTTTAGTTTTAGACATACCGCAGTTCCATTTTTTCCTAATATTCTCAAACTTATCAAACATTTTGATTAAAAAAAATACCTATTTTGTCAAATTTCTTTTGTTAAGGGGGTTCGCGGGTCTAAATCATTTATATAGGATTTCTCTATATTTTTCTATAAATGAACTTTATCTTATAGTTAATAGAAAATTAAAATAAAAAAGTGGGGTCACCGTTCATTTGCGCTCACAATCTGCCTTCGAAAGAAGCATACATTTTTGTAAAGGTGGTTGAAGTAATAGGAGAAATATAGGTAATATCGAAATAAAAGAAGAACTTTATAACAGAAATCGCTCAAATTTTACAATAATTTAGTTTAAGTACAGCTTATATGGAAATTATATTAAAAAATATATGTCACCGATAAGTTAAAAAAGATATTTCAATTTTAAAGCCAAAAAAAGGGCATTTTTCCACCAAAGGGAGATAATTTGGAACTTTTTCAATGATGTACACATTTTAAATGTCTTCTGGGGCCAACACGAATTGATTGTTTTGAATGATTTTTGTACCATATGATAAAGTAACAACTACAAAAGGTAATAAATAAAATTTGTAGTGAAAAGCAAATGTTTAATTTTTTCTGAAATTTTTATACCCTCGAGCCTCCTTAAATCTTTTTTACGATTGTGTTCACAAGTTATTTTGTTCTGATGACAGGATTTGGCATTCGGCATAGAAAATACCATCACAATGGACGTCACCAAACAGTTTCCCGTAAAACCGGAACAGAACCTCGGTTTGTTTCCGATTCCATAGAGGGACATTATAGACATGCCGCAGTGGCATCTGATGCTGGACCTCCATGTGCAAGGATCGGAACGTAAGATTGTAATATTTTAATGGAACGTTAGATTGTATATTTACATTTTAATGGAACGTTAGATTGTATATTTACTTTTGATTGGAACGTAAGTTTGTATATTTACTTTTGATCGGAACGTAAGATTATATATTTACATGTTTTCGGAACGTAAGATTATATATTTACCTTTGATCAGAACGTAAAATTATTTATTCACATGTTATCTGAACGTAAGATACATGTAACATATTAATATATATTTTACCACTGCATTGATACGATATTCATCCACTCGACGCAGTTAAATCTTGTAATTGTAAATAGTGGATAAATCAATATCGTATTACACGAGATTTGGTTGTGAATCAGTGTATTTTATCATCATTATACAGTAGGCATGCAAACGTATTCATTAATCTCAAAAGATCTTTAAAAAAAAAGATATATACTCTTCCTATCTGACGTCATCAGGTATGATCGCCTTTTTTCATGATGTCACAACAGGAAAGTCCGATTGAAGCTAGAATTTGACGTCATAATATTATTTTCACCAATGGATAGCTGAGATCAAACGAACAACACGCTGATTGATATATAGATTCCACAACTTCAACAAGTGTGTTACGATATTTCACCACTCGAGACAGTTAAATTTTAATATTTAAAGCGCGAGGCTTGTCGAGCTTTTTAGATAATTAAAATTTAACTGTCGAGAGTGGAGAAATATCGTAACACAAGAGTTATAGTGGTGGAATATGTTTCTCTGATGATCTTTTTTTTTCAAAGATTTATAGAAGTTGTGTACTTAATATGTGACGTCATCAGGCATGGTCGCCTTTTTTCATGACGTCAAAATAGGAAAATTCAAAAGAAACCAAGAAAATTGAACGTTACAATTAAATTTCAAACAATCATTTGCCGAGAACAGATTTTTCACTAGTGAGGACAAATATTTTTCTCACACCGATCAAGAAATGTGTAAAATAGCGCAAAAATTAGAGAAAAAGAAATAATCGACATGTTAGGAATATCATCGGAACGTAATTTTATATTTTTACATGTTATCGGGATGAACACATATATATCTGATTATTATATTTGATACGAACGTAAGAAAATGTTAGTTTTTTCAATTAAACAAAGGAAGTCGTTTTTTTACCTCCAGATATTGTTATTTAAAAAAATATATAAACAATTAAATTAGAGAAAATGTAAAAGCTTGACGAAATTAGGAGCAGAGTGATAAAGAGGGTACTAGTATTTTTACGTCCATATAATTATTCAACTCTATTTTTTTCCCATTGTTCGTGTCGTTGGTGCAGACGGTTATGCTTTAAAAAAAAATTGCATTTTAAAAATTAATTCTGCCCTTTATAAATAAAGATAAATTCATATAAATTTATTGCAAATGGAACAGCAAACAAATGAACAAGACGAACATAATCAAGTTTATTTTTTATTGTAGTCACATCATGAGAAGCCGTCATGGGTCAGCTGTTGATGCCGCCATTGCCACTCTTTTATGCACGTGTGTTTCTAACTTTCACAGTTGTGGCATAGGAGGTGGCTTCTTTATGACTGTATATAATAAGTAAGTATTTGTGTTAGATTTGGGTGTTTAACATCTGATTTGTAAAGATGTAAAAACTGCATATATTTTCTCTTTTCTCTTGTTTTAAAAAGAAAGATTAGTTTTGATAAAACAGGAAGTATTATATATATCTCTAATTTTCCAAATTTTGTGACACCTTCAGAAGATGTTTTGTAGTTTTAGCTCCGGAATGAAATTTGTCCTCAAATTGATATCTTATTTATAGCAGATTTTATTGTTTTGTCTTTTTCTGGTTAAATTACCACCGTCTAATTTTTTTGCTGATAAATGATAACACTTTCATTTAAATAATAGTATAAAACCGATCTAAACATCAGCTAAAACTTTAAACTAATATATTTTACAATACGAACCAAAAAAAAGGACTAACATTAAAACAAACCAATCAGGTTAAATACCATGAATTGGGAGTGGTATCACGTGTCCTGATAGGATATGCATATTTATATTTTGCTGCTCATGTCCTGAATTCCCTACATTGCGGCTTCCGGTGATGAGTCATATTTGTCTTGTAGACGAGGATCACAGTTTACTATGAATATGCCAGTCTCAATTCATGTGTTACTGTGTTATTGTCAAATAATTACATTAGATGTATGTTTCATTATAATACGTTATTCTGATTGGCTAACTAGCAATCTCGTGATATTCCTTAATCAATTGCATTACACAATGCAACTTTTCATTCATGATGACACGAGGTCCCACAATAAAGTGACAGGTAAATGAAATAAAAACTTGATAAAAGGCATTTTTTCATGATCCTATAGGTAAAAATGTAATTATAAGTATTGAATGCTTTTTTTTGGTAACTTTATAGGGTTGTAAAAGCGTTGACTGTGCGCACATTTTTAGTATAAAGCGCTTCCGCGCTTCATACAAAATGTACTTCGTTCAACGCTTTTACACCCCAATAAATTTACAAAAAAGAGCATTCAATTCTTGAATAGAAATTATTTAAAACAATGCATCTAAAATAAAGTACTAGTATAGAACATTTCTATTTTAAAAGAAGACCGTTTACCACACAAATCATAAAGCATAAAAGATTTATTTAAGTCAGTTATACATATAACAATACAACAGTTACAATCGTACAGTTATTAAGTTGATTTTTTCGATATCTGATCTTTATCACATGATATAAGCATAGAAATTGACTTTTCGGTTCACATTTATGATTGCCACTAACTTTTGAAAAATAATGTGTATAGAAGAGTTTACTTATCGCCGACAACATCTTGATTTCAGGGAGTATAGGTCTGCATACACGATCATGGCTCGTGAAAGAGCTCCTGATGGAGCTAATGAGACCATGTTTGTCAATAGATCATCTACATTAGGTACGTATCAAACTGTCGTACAAGTGAGAGGTTTAGCGCTATAAAACCAGGTTCAATCCACCATTGTCTACATTTGAAAATGCCTGTACCAAGTCGTGAATATGACAGTTTTGGTCCATTAGTTTTTTATGTGTTTTGTCATTTGATTTTGCCATGTGACCAGGGACCTTCCGATTGAATTTTCCTCAGAGTTTAGTATTCTTGTGATTTTACTTTTCACTACCAACACTTGTAGAACTGAATTTTCATTACCATAAGTTTAATGATAAAACAATAAAGCAATCAGGCTTTATATTTGCTGTAGATCGCGTTCAAACTTAAGAAAACATTTACTTTCTCGCTGCATTGAAGACCATTTGGTGACCTTTTGCTGTTGTCTGTTCTATGGTCGGGTTGTTGTCTCTTTGACACATTCCCCATTTCCATTCTCAATTTTACTTTGTAAGCCCATTTTAAAAATGTCGGACAAAACACCAAACGATTATATATAAATAGATAGATTGATAAAAAAATTCGAATTAGATAAAAGAGTACTGGTAATACTATAATCGGCAATCCTCGATGAACGGAATGTATCAAGTTTATACGATTGAGTATAATTGATGTTTTACCGCCACGTGGTCACGTGACTGTCCTTTTCGTAGAACTTCGTCTCGTCAATGTCTTATCTCTAAATATTTGGTCTTTCTTTTCAACTTCCGAAGCAAGGTTGTCGGCTCGCCGGACATTCCCAAAGTCCTGCGTTTTTCCCCGATTTTATGATCTTCTTGTCTTTGCTTGGAAGCTGCTTTCTTTTATGAAATTAAAGTGCTGAATTTTGAGATTATTTGTTAAATCTAATCATAAGTGTCGGTCCAGGATGTGCTACTAACGTTTTCTTTGAAATTTCCAAAAAAAAAAACAATGCTTTTTTCTCTAATTCAGTCTGTAACATAAGCATGCAGATACATAAAAGTGCAACAAAACCAGGTTCAATCCACTATTTTTCAATAAACTGTCCTGTACAAAGTCAGGAATATTGCATTTGTTATCTAATAGTCCGTTTATGAATTTGAACAGCGGTATACTACTGTTGCCTTTATTTATTAAACAAATTGTTCTTGATTTTAGGTGGTTTGGCTGTTGGTGTTCCTGGCGAGATACGTGGTTATTGGTTAGCTCATCAGATCGGTGGTAGACTTCCATGGAAAGATTTATTTCAGCCATCAATAAAATTATGTCGGGAGGGTATAGTGGTTGGATCCCCCGTCGCCTTTGCTATGTCTCGTCAAACCGAAACCATTGAAAAATTCCAGGGGTTAAAGTTAGTATAAGCTTTTCAGCATGTCTGATATTTATCGGATTAACGCTGTTTACTAAAACGTTTGAAAATGCCAAACATCTTATTAAAGAGAACATGCGTTGTAATGTAGTTTACCATTTCTTTCTGGGCATGCTCGATTGCTAAGATTTATTGTTGTCTATCAAGATCAAGTTTACATATAGGGAACACCAAACTTAATTAATCTTTGGGAGCTTTTGGAACGAAATACACAGATCAGATCCAACCATCAATACCTTATTTATTGACTTTTTGTTTTAATTTCTTCAAAAGAATTTGCTTAAATGCGAAGAAGGCGAAACAATTTTTGTTCTGTAAAAATTAAAGAAATAATGTAATTATTTGATATCAATGATGTATGGTCGTCTCCTTTGAGATTTGATAAAAAAAAAAAGGTTTTCATTTGAAGGAAACATATTTATTACTAGTTGTAATTCTTAAAACACTTGATTTTACATCTTCAATTAGATAAGGAAGATGTGACATGAGTGCCAACGAGACAACACTCAATACAAGTAACAATTTATAAAAGTACATAGTATATCTTGATATTTTCATAGAGATTTAATAGTAAACCCAGCAACAGGGCGTTTCTATGAAGCTGGGGAAACTGTTAAAAGGCCAAAATTAGCCAGGACTTTGGAGATCATTGCTAATGAAGGTGTTGATGCCTTCTATAATGGCAGATTAACGGAAGATATAGTGGCGGACATACAGGATGCAGGTAAGATGTAGAAGAGTCATATAAGATCCGCGAAGACGGAAACGTAATCCACCATTTTCTACATAAGAAAATGCCTGTACCAAGTCAGGAATATGACAGTTGTTTTCTATACATTTGATGTGTTTTAGCTTTTGATTATAGGGACTTCCCGTTTTGAATTTTCCTCGGAGTTCAGTATTTTTGTGATTTTACTTTTTAGTATCACTGCTAAGGCCAAACATATAGTTATGTTTCCTGCCTTCCTACCTGCATTGTAATGCCTACCTTAATTAGAATATTACAGAATCATACAGTTCAGCCTTTAATGCCTACCTTAATTAGAATATTACAGAATCATACAGTTCAGCTCTTTTTTTATTAGGTTTTAAAGTCTCTTGAACATTTCCCTTTTTAGTCTGTGTAAATAATTTAATTTTACATAATTATAGGCGTATCGAGAATACACAGTAGCGGCGATTGTTATGATAAAAATATATTTCCATCCATTTATAGCAAAGTCTTGCTTCTGTTAACAGGAG
Organism: Mytilus edulis; assembly: GCA_019925275.1. Taxonomy (NCBI): domain Eukaryota; kingdom Metazoa; phylum Mollusca; class Bivalvia; order Mytilida; family Mytilidae; genus Mytilus; species Mytilus edulis. The sequence continues at coordinate 71,233,395 of CM034354.1, read as the reverse complement.
GTATCATCACTGAGGACGATCTTGCTGAGTACACGGCATTAGTAAAGGATCCGTTGGTAGTTAAACTAAACACAGACAAAACTGTGTTCTCTCCTCCACCGCCATCTAGCGGAGCAATTTTACAGTTCATATTGAATATACTGGACGGTTAGTACTAGAATTAGATGTTTTACCTGCTCTTTCACTTGAAACCCCTTTCACCTGGAATACCTTTTTCCAGGGATACCTTTTATCTGTAACACTTTTCCACCTTGTACACCTTTCACCTTGCACACCTTCCACCTTGCACACCTTTGACCTTGTACACCTTTGACCTTGTACACCTTTCACCTGGAACATCTTTCACATAGAGAATCTTTCACATTTAAAACTACTCACCTGAAAATATTTCACTTTACATCCCAGCTCCTTTGTTCTACCTGGGGTGATCTGAGCCGGATCATCCCTACCAGATCACCCTAGCTTGAGTTTCTATGTTGTTTATTTGTTTTTCATGCTTTCCTTTGTTTTGAAATATTTTGACGGGAATGTCTTCGGGGTGATCTTACACTCAGTCGGAAATCCGGTTGAAATAGAACAAAAGAATCGAAGCTCTTTTGTTAGAGAGGGCGATAAATGTGTACTGTATTGTTTACTATAGTGACAAAAATTTTAAAAGTTAATAGAAACAAACAAAATTACAATTTTCTTCTCAATTACGAGGTGTTTTATTTTAAAAACACCATTTGCATAAGTTTTCAATTTATCTAGTACATAGTTAAGCAGAACAATAAGATTTCAAGTCGACGACATAGGTATCTTTCAAGTTGGATGAAGAAAATGCATAACCTCCCATTTTTTTTGAAAAAATTACCACAGACGGAAAACATATCAATCTATTAGTTCAAAAATTTTCGTGTCTGCCCTTCCATTATGTGACTCAAGAAAAAAATCCAAAAAAATGGATAACAATTATATCGAAAAGAGAAAATCGAGTGCACCTTTTTATGTCAGGGCGTGTTTGAGTTGAATATTTTGTCTTGATATCGTACAAAGTAAGATTATTTCATACATCGTCTCGCTTCAGATTCTATTATTTTTATATATCAAAGCTACAGATTGACTTTATAACATAAAAAAATAACAGTACTAAAAGATGAAATATATGGATCAAGTGAAATACCTATCTAATGAGTCACAAAAACAGAGAAGGTGTGTTCGAATGGCTATTTTTTTTTTACTGAAAGTACTTTACGACAGTCTTTAAAGTTGGATGATGAAAATGCATATCTTTGAAAAAAAAATATTTTGTGTGTGAAAACTAGGGTTTATAGTCTTTATACACTAAAAAAATCTAGTCTGCCCTTCAACGAAATTTTTAACTAGAATTTTTTTAAATGTTTATCAATTTTCGAAAAATACACCTGACAACCTATCAGACAATAGTTTTAAGTTGAATCAATGCAGACAAGATCATTAACTGATGCTCATTAGCTAGTTGATACATTTGTCTTTTAAAATACAACTGACATATAAGGATCGTAATGGTGCAATGTGGATAAATTTATCGGTTTCAATGAGCAAAATTGGTAGCGCGTCATCCCTACAATGGCTTCCATTTCTACGATTGTGAAATGAACTGGCGTAATGGGGAGATAATTCTAACGAAGTAGAGTCCTGACTGACACTGACATACCGCGTCCTCGTGGGATAACTATAACTGAAACACCGTTTACCTGGAAAATCTTTCAACCAGAACACCGTTCACCTTAAAACCAGTTCACCAAACTCCTCCTCCACCGCCGTCCATTTTACTGTTCATATTAAATATACTGGACGGTTCGTAGTAGAACTAAAATTTAAGTGAAAGATAGTATTTTTAGATTACTATTCTGATTTGACAGTCGGAAATGTGCTTTTAGTAACAGCCTTTACGAAATGTATCTCCAAAACATAAGTAACAATTAAATTGAGATAAAAAGTAATTTTCGGTTTTACTGAGCAAGATATTGCCGGATACAGAGCTAACCTTTCGTCTCCTTTAAAGCTATACTTATGTTTATGGTTAATGAATTTATTGTTTATTGGGTATAATTAAAGTTCTATGTAATTTAAATGTTTTGTCCGAAGATAAAAAGTAATTTTCTGTTTTACTGAGCAAGATATTGCCGGATACAGAGCTAGCTTTTCGTCTCCTTAAAGCTATACTTATGTTTATGGTTAATGAATTTATTGTTTATTGGGTATGAAGTTCTATATAATTTAAATGTTTTGTGTAAACTTGCCATGGTACTTTCACATTAGGTGTATGAATGACCTATGGTTAACATTCAGTAATCTGTAAAATACTCTTTATTTTTACATGATATTATAGGATATAACCTGAACGAAAAAAGTCTTTCTTGTAAACAAAAAGAAATAGTGATTTGGCATAGAATCATAGAAGCGTTTAAGTTTGGATTTGCTAAACGAACGAAACTTGGCGATGGAGATGTTGAAGACGAGGCTTTTAACGAAGAATTAAACGAGGTCAGTGCATATCATATATATATGAAAAAGAAGATGTGGTATGATTGCCAATGAGACAACTCTCCACAATAGACCAAATGCCACAGAAATTAACAACTATAGCATATCCAGAAATCAACGCCACTTTGCTTATTTGAATATTATACTAAAGAAATCGGATACGGGTCACGGAAATTACATTAAAATGATAGGGATTTTTGAAAAAATGTCTGTTTTAATTCTAATTTAAGTGATAGACAGGTTGCCGGGGCAGAAAATGAATATACACAACAATATACACCATTTAAACGAAACATAATGACTGTTGTTGCAAAAATACAGGTTCCTGAGCTATTTTAAAAATCGAAGCGAGAGGCTTTTAACATTGCAGTGTAAAATACAGGCTAAAATGGCTGAAACGTCAAATTTGCAAACTTCGTGTTGAAAATTGGCTAACAAGGTAATTACAAAAACAGGTTGCCGGGGTGAAATATGAAACTTGAATTTCCAAAAAATAAGCAAGTCCAAACCTTGTATGTGTAGTCATTGAACTTTAGGTTCCCACATAAAATTAAAATGTCACTATTTCAAGAAGAATAAACTCACGAAAGCACGAAAAATTCACTAAATTCGCGTTCATTGTTTTGATTTTGACCGCCTGACAACTTTACGGAAATATCAAAGTGATTGTAAATAAGGACTCTCTGACGGGCAACTTATAATATCCGTGTTTTGAAGATTTTAATGATATCAAGCCTATCAAGCCAGTCCAGTTCAAAGTACTATCACGTGGTACAATTCTCATTTACATATTATGAATATTAATTAGCAAAACCACTACTAATTTCTGGCTATGGATCACTGTACGACCTTTAACATTGAGCAAAGCCCATACCGTATAGTCCCCTATAAAAAGTCCCTAAAATGACAATGTAAAACAATTCAAACGAGAAAACTAACGGCCTAATTTACGTACAAAAAAAACCCAGAAAACAAATATGTAATATATACTTGTTTGTAGTAGATAGGTGTAGTATCCGGGGGGTAGTTTTAGGTCATCAGACAGACCATCTACAATGTCCGAAGAACTTCCCAGAAACCATCCTCTTCCGGTTGAAACTTAATGGCTATACAGCAGACGAATTCACTAGAAGAGCAATCGGCCGTTCCTGACTGCAGGAACGACCATCCAAGGTATATATTGATCTTGACGTATATACTCGGGATCACAACATAGGCAAAAACAGCCAAAATAAAAAGGCATGTTGAGAAAACAGACTTTATATTTTTCTTGCTTACAAGTAACAAAAATTGAAGTACGTAGGAATGTTTAATGCATATTTCAAAACATGCAAAATTTTGCAAATAACAAGATTCCTACTACCAAAAAATGTTGTCATGTAAGTAATTAGCCTTATTAATTCCTATCCGATATTGTAATGCATTTTATTACTATAATTTATTCATGTAAACATAAACTAAACGAAAAAAAAACTTGCTTATTTTTATTTTAGTTTATGAAGACCTTAGCGTCCGATGAGTATGCTGAGGAAATACGTGCTCAGATTTCGGATAGTCAAACTTTCGGAACAGAATACTACGGGCCAACTTTTTTTGATAGATTAAATTCGTCCGGAACTTCTCACTTGTCGGTACTAGCTCCTAATGGAGATGCTGTATCGGTAACCAGTACAATCAATCTTTTGTAAGTGATGTCGGGTAACATAAACGTTAGGTATCGGTAACCAGTACAATCAATCTTCTGAGTTATGTCAGACAACAGTAATTTAATTCTTTTGTAAGTGATGTTGAGCACCCAATCTTTTGTGACGAGTGATGTCGATGGCATACACGTGACGATTCCATTGTAAAAGACCGAATGTTGGCCCCCTTGAGATGTCTTTTGATTTTTCGATTGTTTCGGGTTGCTGTCGTATGTCCCTTATCTTCTTGTATTAATACTTTAATGGAAAACGTTTTTAATACAATTTAGTCTAAGATGTTGACAGATGACATGATAATTTATATTTAGTAAGCATTACTCAAAATGGTTTTATTGTAAAGCGTCAACCGTTAAAAACAATGAAAAAATAAAAAGCATACAAATGATTCGCTTGACATATATAGAACGATCGACATAGTGGAAAACGTGATCATTATTCAAAGAAGAACTACAAATATATTACTAGTATAATTACATGAAAAATAACCTACTATGATTAAGACTTGAGACCTTCCTGCTCTGCTGTTAAGTATACAGCAGAACAGGAAGCAAATTGTCATTGACCATTACAAATTACAAACAAAAATGACCACTTCAAGCTTGAAATGAATGTATGTATATGTATTTCAGTTTCGGATCTAAAGTTGTTGGAAGTCGAACTGGTATAATTTTTAACAACGAGATGGACGATTTCTCTACACCAAACACGGTTAATGCTTTTGGCCTTCGTGCATCTCCAGCAAATTTTATTAAACCTGGGAAACGCCCACTTTCCTCCATGTCTCCTAGTATTGTAGTTGGTCCTGACGGCGTGGTAGATCTAATCGTTGGAGCCTCGGGTGGTACAAAGATAATCACATCCACAGCCATGGTGAGTTACACTGCGTTTAATAATACCACTGAGAGATATTTAACAATAGTTGTTGTGTATATTACAATTCATTCTGAAGTCTAGACTAAACTACTTGCGGTGACCTATATATAGTTGTTAATTTCTGTGTCATTTGGTCTCTTGTGAAGAGTTGTCTCATTGGTAATATACAACATCTTCTTTTTGACAGATGTTTTAGATGCTTTTTACACTAATAAATGGCTGTTTTGTCGTTATGCTTGGACCCTTTTAGCTAAAGCTTATCATGTGATTTAGCTTAAAAAATGTTTGGTATCTGATTAAAAATTTGGACCAGCTCATTTCTTACTTCAGTTGTCAGAATAATTCACCATAATCGTTAAGTAATAGTTTCGGAACATTTATTCCCGAATAACATGCACAAGTTTACCACCCCGCCGTTTTGACAGGGCTTTGGTATTGACATGTTTTCAAAAATACTTTTCTTCTGTGAATTTTCATTACTTAAAACAAGTTGCATTAATGTTATAAGATTATGGCTGCAACGGTCAGTCAAAAATTATTTACAAAAGTATTGGCTTCTCTGTCTTTAACTTTCGTCTTCAATGGTTTTATAGCCATGGCTTTGAAAACACTTGTTGTCATCATTATCAGAATAATTTTATACCAGAAAACACGTGCTATGCATACATAAATCCTTTCAGAGGCATAGTGGATGATTCATTTGAATGGCATTTTATGTTATTTTGTTTTAACATACTCAGTAGCTGTAACTCCAAACGGTCTGAGTTTATTGATCACGTTACCTGTTATACATGCATCATCTATTAAACAAGGTGGTTTTGTTTAATATTTCAAACACGATCATAATTTTCTCAAACCTAGAAAACTAATAAATGTATAAGTGTCATATATGATATACAAAAAAAATGTATTCTGTATCATATAAATGAATACGTAAACAAAAAATATACCCATGATCATAATAATATGTACATGTACTCAGTACATATAATACCAATGTTAATTTTCAGGTTACCATTTTAACCCAATGGTTAGGTTTTAGTATAAAGGAGGCTATTGACCATAGAAGAGTACACCATCAGTTACTTCCTCCTAATATTGCTGTTGAAAAAGGATTTCCACAAGTAAGTATAGACAATTTACCATAGAGATTACATAATTAGAAACGGATATTTCCGAAATTAAGTAAACACGACTCATACCCGTTGGTAAAGTTTGGCTATTAACGTTGTTAATGTTGGACTGTTATACCACTGTCCCAGGTTAGGGGGAGGGTTGGGATCCCGCTAATATGTTTAACCCCGCCACATTATTTATGTATGTGCCTTTCCCAATTCAGGAGCCTGTAATTCAGTGGTTGTCGTTTGTTTATGTGTTACATATTTGTTTTTCGTTCATTTTTTTTACATAAATAAGGCCGTTAGTTTTCTCGTTTGAATTGTTTTACATTGTCTTATCGGGGCCTATTATAGCTGACTATGCGGTATGGGCTTTGCTCATTGTTGAAGGCCGTACGGTGACCTATAGTTGTTAATGTCTGTGTCATTTTGGTCTTTTGTGGATAGTTGTGTCATTGGCAATCATACCACATCTTCTTTTTTATATTTCCCTAAAATAAACCTGAAAGATAACCTTGCTATGGACTTTAGAAGTGTACGAAGGATATTCCATTGGGTTTATTTTATTATTTCATTTGCTTAACAATCCAAAAAGTCCACTCAAAGTCGCTGTAAAGCTTAAATAACTTCATTTGTACATAGACATTGAAATGAAACTTTATAGCAACATATTAATTTAGTTCAAATTGTAATGAGGAGTACTAAACCATACAATTGAATTTGGTGTCAATGTTACAAATATTTAAAACAGTGTAAAAATAATAATAATACGTGGGATGATTGTCAAATGAGACAACTATCAACCAGAGACCGAATTAGGTGGCTGAAAGTAACTTCGTGGTACTGTACGGCTTTTTACATTGACCAACACCAATACATAAAGGTTAACAAGCAATGTATGGCTCTCAAATGAAAGAAATGTTCAACAATTAAAACGAAAAAACTAACGTCCTGATTTTGACAAAACACTAAACCAAAACAGACAGAAATCCAACGACAAAAACAAAATTGCAGATTCCTAACCTTGGACATATGGACACAAAGTACTAGATAAAACATGTTAGTGAGCGCTCAACCCTACTCTTACTGGTGACGTTATGTTCCCTTGTAAACGCATTGGTAAGTTGTCACTGTATGGCTAATATATAGAGAAATATGGTGATATGGTGATATGGTGATATGGTGTTATTCCCCAGTTGACCCTATATATCTTCCCTTGTCGTATTTCCCCTCTGACTTGATTACATTTTATAAAAAATATTAAAAGTAAAAAGTACAGATATAAATTTCATAAATAAAAGAAAAATTGTAAAAAAATAAATCTAAAGCAACATCATGAATGCATGCGCGGAAAAGTAAAACTCAAACCGTTGATGGTATTCGGTATTGAAATAAGAAAAATCAGAATATACTCTGTACGATAAAGATACACTTCTCTGTTTACGTACATTGTATGTGACTTGACTAAATGATATATAACAATTTTCATCTTATATTTTAGTTTATTTTGGATGGATTAGTGTCACGTGGACATAATATAACAGTACGAGACAGTGCAGGATCCGTTGTACAGGGTATACTTCAGCGCCGAGAAGGCTGTGTTACTGCTAACTCTGACTTCCGCAAAGAAGGAGTGCCTGACGGATTTTAGATAAAGAAGAGATTTTTTTTAACTTTTTTAAAACTTTTTCATATGACTGTCTGATGAATACTTTGAGTTGCACACTACTGCAGTACCAATGCCAATGAATCCACTCAGTATCATAATTACTTTGTAACAACTTAAGTTTTCCACCTGCAAATTTATTAGTGTTATCATATTTTATTAGTTAAATTCAAGTTAGATAATCTACTAGTACACAAGTTAGTATAACTGAATAATTAACAGGATCCAAAAATAAGCAAATTTAATAGAATAGAATTGTTCATAAATCAAAGAATCTCATAAATTTGGATATGGTTCAGTCTTGCATTTATATTTATTTTCAAGCTATACGTGTTAAACTATTTGTGCATGATATTATTGTCCCTGATACTGCTGTACTTTGGTGTGCGAGAAAAAAGAAATATTTGATAATTCAGAAAGATATGTGATGTACAAATTTTGCTGAAATAGTAAAGATGGTTATCAAATGTAGTAGTGTAACAGTTACATGTATCTCAAATGAACGATTATCTAATAATAATATGTTGAATATTTATAGGAAACTGCCATTTCACTTCAAGGGGAAGTGTGTGTTTTTTTCCTAAATAAATTATTCTGATTCCCGCATTGATGAAAAAAATCATGTTCTGTTCAAGCAGAGGACAAAAAAATATATTCTGATGCAAGATTTCCCCATACAATACAGTGTTGAGTTTTGAACAAAATAATCTGTTTGATAGCATTGAAAAACATAATAAAATTGTTCTCCCTTAACATGAAAAACGAATCTGTCTCAAACAAAAAACATATCCCCCTGAAGTTAAATGGTTGGTTTCTAAGATTCTGGAATTAGTATTGATGAAGTTTTAAAGGTATTGATATTGATGATGAAATGTTGTATTCTATTATATGCAGATGGTGTTGTTATAATTGCTGATAATAAAAATGACTTATGATTAGTGTTAGATATTTTTTTTAAATACATGGTGTAAAAATAAAATATTGAATGTTTACTTTGAAAAAAAGAAGTTTGTGTATTTATTCCGTGTCGAGTATATATTTGCCATCTTACGATTTTCCCTTTTTCGAGTACATACTTTTTTTTGGAGATTTTGCATATTGGAAATAACTGGTTGTGAAGTAATGGGTTCTTTTCACGCATCACGTGCACGTATCACGTGCAATAGAATGGATAAAGGTGTCGACTACAAATTCAAAATCAACATCTATACAAGATTCCTTTTCAATTTTCACAACTTTCTTACTATTTTACTTTAGTTTAACTTCACAAAAACAGGTGTATCCTCAATTGTACATGTTTCACCTTTCTAAATGCAAATTTTTAACCAGTGGTGAAAGATCTTTTATTTGTTTTAGTCTTGTAGTGAAACATGACCCTTCGGAAGTCAACTTCTACCTAAAGTACCCCCTGGTGTTCTGGAAATCTTAAACAAGTATACTATGGTGCAAACGAATTCTCAATTTTTAATGCAAACTCATGGACAAGTAAATTTTGGCTCAAAATGGCTAAATGTTACAGGCGTTAAAACGGACGATCAAGATGATTACAGTATGCCATTAACAAACAAATTTGCTCAATAATGCATGTAGTGCGTATAGTGTAGAAACACTATCTTTTTTATTACTGCTTTGAACTAAACTTCAAAGTAAAAAGGAACGGTGTAAATAGTCAGTTAAACCCGAACATATGAAAAAATAATTTTAAGTCTGATGTGTTATTCATTACAAAGACTAATTCATTATCATCCAGATATAAATACACCCGAAAAGAATGATGTTGGTCCACCTTGAACAACTTCGTTGTCCCTATCTTCATGTTTTATATAAAGTTTATCGCCCATTTCCACATCAACAGCAATACTAAAGCTCCCTGTGTTCCAACTATTTCCATAAGCAAGCATAATTCGATGACTTTTTCGCCAAAGTGAAACATGTAAATGGTTTCCTGTAGCGCGGACTGTGCATGACATCAAGTAAACTCCGGTCCTCTTAGGAGTAAAATATCCCGTGGTCGGGTCATATCCTCCGCCATTGTTGAAATGAACTTTATCGAACTTTAATATCTGTCCATGGGCCAGTGGCATATATCCATGATTGCTAAAGGTAGCAGTGAATGCTGGTACTTTTTCTGAAATGAGAAAATTAATGACGTGCTGTACACACTGTAAATCTAAGTGTTAACAAATAGAACACTACTTGAACGCTTTTTTGTAACACCTTTTGAACGTGTAATGGTGTTCCAAATGTTTACACTAGTGTTAATCAATTGAATGTGTGGTGTTCAGTTTTTAATGCCTTTGTGTTTCATTTTTGAACACTTGATGTTAGAGACCTTAACATTAGTGTTCAACGATTTAACGTGTCCGAATGTTCAAAATCTTAATACGTCGACGCGTTCAACAGCCATGTAACACTTTTTGAACGCACTGAACATGTTCAAAACCAGAAATGTTAAGATCCAGAACACCAGATGTTAACATTCAGAACAGTTGACATAGGTGTTCAAAGTGATGGTGTTCAAATGTAGAACATGTTCTATTTTCAAGCGTACATAATGTTCCATAAATACTAAACTTAATTAAACTGTTATAAAAACTATATTGAATCAGGCAAAATATAACAATAAAACATATTTTAACAAGTAAATCTTTATATAATCAAAGGAGCATATATGTTAGACATGTAAGAAAAGTACACAAGAATACCTTATGATATCAAAAGTAACAGCCAGTGAAATCACATACATAATGTTTTTAAATTGACTTCATATCACAAATAAGTATTTACCCCTACATGAAAAGATAGTTGCTACATCATGTGTATCCTAACCGAAAAAGCATGTCAAAGTGATAAGTAGATAGTTTAGGATATAGATATTTGTCACAATGAAAGTTTAAAAGTTTGCAAATTCCAAGAGTTCTTGTACGATCACATACAATGAACGCTCCACTTTTCAGTGCATCTTCACTTAAAGCTATCAACTAATTGGCATTTTATGTGTTGTTATCAACTTCCAAATGTCAAAGTCATCCACAACAAGTAATGTCTATGAGCCTATATATCCTGCAAAATAAAATTTAAAATTAATAGAAGAGAGTTTTTTTTTTTTTATAAAACATCAAATTATGCAATGATTGTTATGCTTTAATTTCGATATATACTACGTCTAGAGTACAAATTGATATTCTATGGCACTAAAATGCAAGTTTTGACATTATAAATTACAAAAGTCGATTTCTTGACCTAAGGTATACAGATATAGAAATGATACACCCACATAAGCTATCAATAAACATATATTGTCATACCTTTTTTTATATCTTTTTTTTTCCAACACTTTATAGCATGCAGAAATGACCTTCGTGGGATTATTGGCTACCGGTTCCTAATTCAAACATTTCAATCTAACGATTCCTGCAAATAAAAAAAAAACGAATGCATTTTCTAAGTCAACTGAAATGGTGTTCCAAATGTTTACACTAGTGTTCATCAATTGAATGTGTGGTGTTCAGTTTTTAATGCCTTTGTGTTTCACTTTTGAACACTTGATGTTAGAGTTATTTAACACTTAGTGTTCATCAATTCAATGTGCAGTGTTCAGTTTTTAATGCCTTTGTGTTTCATTTTTGAACACTTGATGTTAGAGTTATTTAACACTTAGTGTTCATCATTTGAATATGTGGTGTTCAGTTTTTAATGCCTTTGTGTTTCATTTTTGAACACTTCATGTTAGAGTTCTAAACACTTAGTGTTCATCAATTGAATGTGTGGTGTTCAGTTTTTAATGCCTTTGTGTTTCATTTTTGAACACTTGATGTTAGAGTTCTTAACACTTAGTGTTCAGCGATCTTCAGCTAATATACGTGGATAACTTGGCAACAATCATCATTTATTCTGTATAACAGACAGACGATCACAGACTGGTTATTCATCAGTTTAGGAAATCATTTGTTATGAACGTTTAATCTAAATCCTGTTCTTTAATTCGTCTTTTATTTTGTTGAATATTTGGATATAACAGTTATGAATATTTGACAAATATATATCTGACATGAGAAAATAACAAGGAAGCCATCGAACTACCTATGGAGATTATCCTAATTTGTTACTCACTTCTTTCATGTTCATGTGGGATAGAAGTCCCTTCTCCAGTTCTCTTCCTTATGTGTATCCATTCTTTGTTAAACCGCCTAAATCACCAGCCGATATCTGTTTCCGGTATTTGGTACCCTGGTATATTTTTTTAACGCGAGGTGTTCAAAATTTCGAGCGATTTGAACACTGATTGAACATGTAATGTTAATAAACTGAACGGATCATGAAATAAGATAAACATCGACATATTTTTATTACGATATTATCATAACAGGCCTAATTGATATGCATTATTTTGTCACTTGTAAGTAAAACTAGTAATAATAATAAAATAAGTTCATAAACTATACATATATCCTGTATATGCCAGCTTGGAAGTTTAATATTTCCCAATTACTAAAATATTAGTAAAAAATTCACAGATCATCATCCTGCGTATACATTCATATATTTTAAAGAATTTCTTTTTTGAATTTGCCAATTAGAAGGATAGAAAATCGGACAAACGACTGTCTTCTTTTTTTACATCAGAATTTGAACACTGGTGTTCACTGTGTCTGAACACACATGTTAGTAGTTTTAACACAAACGTTAAAACTTTGAACACGTCTCTAAGCATTAACATATGACGTTAAAATATTGAACATTCGGTGTACAAATTTTGAACGCGTCCGGACGCGTCAGGCGTCAGGTATATTTACAGTGCACTTCAATTGTCCGTTGGTATAAAACCACAAATTCACATCTCCATTGCTTTCTGTGTTAAATTCTGCAAGTTCAAGCATTAATGGTTACTTTGTCTTAAGTTATAATAAATAGCAGTTAGTTCATGTCAAAACTATACCTTATCCTAACTTGTACTGAAAAAAATCAACATACATATATATGAGTGTAAACTGATTCCCGGAAATTTGATAGCACACAAATCAGTACTTCTGATCTGAACAACCGAACAAATGTGCTCTCCTTAGGCACAACGCTTAGAATTAATGAGAAAGATCATACACCAACACAAATACCTAGAAGTTTCTAATAAACTTATTGTCCATGTGATTACTAGCCGTTTTAATACAACTAGTATAGGTAGAAAATCAACTTATACTACTGTAAGAGTTAGAAAACTGAGAAGAAAGACAGGCTTGCACATCTACTAAGTATTTCTTTCAATGGTATTCAATACATATTTCATTCCCTTGATGAAGAGCATACAATTTATGTTGACTTCTAGTTGTTTGCTTTACTGTGCTAGGTTGTTGTAGACGTTAACCCTATTCTTTATTTTATTCATAATAAAAAATATTTCTTACCATGATGTTTTCGTAATGCTGAAATTTCCCTATTAAACTCAGACTTTTGTAATTGTAAATTTGTTTTCAAAAGGTTGATCGTAGAAGACAGCTTGCTAGTCTCGTCTTTGTTGTCAGTTACCTGCTTTTGCAATAACTCATACAACTTCTTGTTTTCGTTGATCGTCTGAACTAAGGTATCTGTCAGTCGAGGGGAACTATTTTGTTTAGCTTCTATACGAAATAGTTGTCTCAAGATTATTGCCAGAATAGAATGATCATTAGCTCCAGTAGACAAATTTCTCGTTTCATTTCCTTGATTAGTTTGAACAACTATTGAAATAAGAAACACGAGGAGTGCTTTGAATTGCATTTCGAGAAAAAAAAATTGCGTTTTGGAAAAACCTTTCAAAATATCAAGTAGTCAGAAAACCCTTTTATAAAATATATTAAGTAGTCCGAAAACTCTTTCATAAATATCAAGTCAGTTTTACTGTTGTTTTTTAACATGTGCGTGATACGTAACATCTGTTACCAGTATACATATAAACCGATACATTGTATCAAGCCGAATTGGGATTCTCAGAAATACATGTATATTGCTATCAATAATTACATTAGATGTATGTTTCATTATGATACTTTATTCTGATTGGCTAACTGCACATCACGTGTTATTCCGTAAGCAATTGCATTGCTCAATAAAACTTTTCATTCATGATAACACGTGGTCCCACAATAAAGTGCTCAGGTGAATTGAATAAAACAATAATAAAATTCGTGTTTTCAGAATCAATGCTAAAAAAATGTAATTATAGGTTTTGAATGCTTCTTTTTGTAACTTTATAGGGTTGTAAAAGCGTTGACCGTGCGCACATTTTTAGTATGAAGCGCGAAAAAGCGCTTCATACAAAATGTACTTCGGTCAACGCTTTTACACCCCAATGAAGTTACAAAAAGAAGCATTCAATTCTTAAATAAATGATAACTAAGTTTAAATTGAATTGAATAATGATCATAGTCCAATCTTAAATAGTAACAATAAATTGATATATACAAAGAGTCGAATAATAAATGAATGAGCATACCAAAAATAGAGATACATTTGTATATGCTTTACGTAATTAAAAAAAAGATGATTTTATAGATTCAAAATGTACGATTTCATTGAAAAGTGTAAACGATATATTTTACCTTCAAAAAGTTATAGCTATATGTCAATTGGTCAATTTGAAAAAGTCTTGTCCACATCATATCATAATGTCAACAATGTGATTCTTGATTGGAATTCAATGTGTTTAGATTACCTCCTTTACATTGCTTTTAAATTGTCCATTAACCAGAAAACCCATGTTTTTTTTCCATCCCTCCTAATTCCAAAACATTTTGAGCCATAACCCTCCAGAGTCAATCCTAACCATCCCTGTTGTTGGCCTCTAATTCCCAAACTTTTAGGACCATAACCCCTAAAATCCTTTTGTGGTTATAAATCTTGTGTATACAAGTTTCATAGATTTCGATTTATTTATACTAAAGTTATTGTCCGGAAACCAAGTATCTTCGGACGACGACATGATACCAATATACGTATAAATAGACAATAACTGTTTAGCGTCTTTAAATATCAGCTGTATTTGTACGAGGCTAGGAAACAAGGTGTATGCGAGCTTTTTGCGAGCTACTACACCTGTTTCGAGCCGAGTACAAATACAGCTGATATTTAAAGACACTAAACAGTTATTGTCTTTATCCTGCAATTAATTCTGTATATTGTTTGTGTTTTGAAAGACACAAAAACTAACATATTTAGCATTTATTTTCGATTTGTAAGCCCTTGAGGCCCGCGTTGTAATATCAAAATCCCACATTACGCTAAAAACGGGTTCGCAAAAAAGAATCTCGAATGGTCAACACAAATACATTGCTCAAGGTGAATAATTATCTATTTTAACATAACAACTAATTTCAACAGTAAAAACAAATAACAAAACATTGTCAAATTTGAAACAGAAGTGTACGAGTTCTCCTACGCTTCCGAGACTTGACATTCACTAAACATGCATGCTGAAATTGACATGGTTGATTTTAGGACACAATCATACACGTTCAAGTTTTGAAATCGGCAATTGTCATCGTCATTTGAATGCAACTGGAATACACATTCTGAGGTCACATAGGTTCAAACAATACTCAGTCCGGCAATGGGCGGAGCTTTAAAGCGATATCTGTATAGTATACAGATACAGCATAGCGATATCTATAGGGCTGTATCTGTATAGTAGGACACCCAATTGCAGGATAAAAACTAGACATTGACAAATAAAACATTAAAATTAGGTCAAAGTCAGATGAGCCATGCTGGTCAGACATGTACAGCTTACAATCCTTCCATACATCAAGTATAGTTGACTTGTTGCTGAACTCAGTATGTATATTAATGAAATTTATCCTGTTGAACTTACTTTAAATAAAGCTAATACTAACAATGACCAATGCCCTTTTCTCGATCTTGATATCTATATCACTAATGGAAAGCTGAATACTTATAGATTATTACATGGCATTTTCCATATGGCCCTGGTATCAGCCCTAGACTCCCATATCAAGCCAGAGGGCTTTAGCCCGAGGGCTTGATATGGGTCGTGGGCTGATACCATGGACCATATGGAAAATGACATGTTATAATCTATTTATCACATATTTTCAAGCAGGAGAAAACAAATAGCTTATACCAAATTATGTTTGATATTTCATCAAAAATCAAAAGATATTCAACAAAAACAAAAAAATAAATGTATCAATGTGAGTTAAAAAAAAGTTCGTATCACAGTAGGTTAACAACGTTTTGTGAAAAGTGTCAGAAATAATTAACAATAAACATATTAATTCTAAGAATTGCAAATATTAAACGACTTTAAAGTGTTAAATTACAAATGTTAAAAAATGCTTAGGAAGAATCCTATATCGATACTCATTCCAGTGTGGCGTCATATATATATTTTCTAAATTCTTCATGACGTCAAAATTTTACGGGAACTTTTGTGATTTCTACTTTTTTCTTCTACAGCACATTTGTAACTTTTTAAATTTCTTTTCATTGTGTTCAACTTGTTAACAAATAGCCTTTGATTGACAGATTACCGGAAGTTAAACTCGGGGGCTTGATATGGATTTCGAGGGCTGATATCGATATCGGCCCCGAGGGCTGATAACCAACCTTGACTTCCGGCTATTATTGGCCATGCAAAAACGTACATATCAGTACAAAATATGTGATAATAAAATTTATGATAAAAGGGATGATTTTTCATTTCCTATCGTTAATTATCCGTTTTTAGATGGTGACGTTCCCTTGTCACCATCTTACGGTGTTTATATATCTCAACTTGTACGATTCGCTCGTGTATGTAACAATGATTTTAACGAGAGAAATTTATGTATTACTGAAAAATTATTACACCAGGGTTTTCGATATCACAAACTAGTCAAAACATTTACTAAATTTTATCATCGGTATAAAGACATCATTCGTAAATATAGCTCAACATGCAGACTTCTAATACGTTCAGGTATTTCACATCCTATTTTTTATGGAAATATTCTTTATAAAGCACAAAGGTGTCAGTATTCACCTCAGAAACTTACAAAACCTTTGAATAGACTTATTAAGAAGGGATATAATTACGATACTGTTGTCAAGTCATTAAAGATTGCATATTTTGGCGTTAATATTGAGTCACTGATAAGGTCTTTGCATCGGAACTAAACACATTTATTCTAAAAACAGTTGTTGGCATGACACGGGTTATGTTCTTCTCATATATGTTATGATGGTATGATACTAAACCCCTAACGGGAAGGATTGTGCCTGATGTTCATATGATGAAATCATAATCTTTCAGTCAGTTTAATTGAAGTCTGGAGCTGGCATGTCAATTAACTGCTAGTAGTCTGTTGTTACTTATGTATTATTGTCATTTTGTTTATTTTCTTTGGTTACATCTTCTGACATCAGACTCGGACTTCTCTTGAACTGAATTTTAATGTGCGTATTGTTATGCGTTTACTTTTCTACATTGGTAAGAGGTATAGGGGGAGGGTTGAGATCTCACAAACATGTTTAACCCCACCGCATTTTTGCGCCTGTCCCAAGTCAGGAGCCTCTGGCCTTTGTTAGTCTTGTATTATTTTAATTTTAGTTTCTTGTGTACAATTTGGAAATTAGTATGGCGTTCATTATCACTGGACTAGTATATATTTGTTTAGGGGCCAGTTGAAGGACGCCTCCGGGTGCGGGAATTTCTCGCTACATTGAAGACCTGTTGGTGACCCTCTGCTGTTATTTTTTATTTGGTCGGGTTGTTGTCTCTTTGACACATTCCCCATTTCCATTCTCAATTTTATCAGATACATTAGTGAAAAGATTCGATTAGAGGTCGCAAGAATAGCAACCAGTCTACCAATATTTACTAAAACTGAAACTTTATATTCTGAGGTTGGATGAAAGAAGGAGAAGAAAATTACAGATGTTTTATAACATGAACAAAAAGCATGCACCTGAGTACCTATGTATTCTTGTACCTTCATGTGTACAAATTACAACCAACTATTATCCGTTGCTAAATAGTCATGATATTATTGTTCCATTTTGTAGACTTTCCCTTACTACTGAATTGTTTATTCCCTCTACATAACGTGAAAGGAATAAACTTTATCTAAAACATTCGCAATGTCGACTCTATTTCGAATTCTAAATCTAAGAAAGAATAGAAAAACGATAGTCTACTAAGTAAAGTTGAAACGTTTTATTTGTACGGCCCGAGGATATTGAATATTATCGCTATTTTGTGCATTTTTCCTTTGATCCTCTTTTGTGATAATTTTTCATATCGTGCTACAAGTTTGAGATGGAAAATTTTCGCTAGAAACTAAGGAGGCACGTGCCGTTGCTAATGAATTTGACATGAAATTGGATCGTCGTCTTAGGTAAAATAGCGATAAACAGATTATCATTGGTCATCTCAACGACAATCTATAATTAACTTAACGTAATTGCGATGCCATAAGTCATAGCAAGGACTAAGTAAGTAAGTAATTGCGATGCTCCTCTTCATTCTTAAACAATGACCTTTTTCGAGCTAATATTATAAATGATTCTTCTTGTCATTGTTGGTCAGATATTGAGGATGTCCATCATTACTCCTTCGTTTGTCCAAAAAAAAACAACATGTAGAGAAACCTAAGTCTTATTCAATAATCTTAGCTGGCTAACCGAAAACTCTGTTGTAGATACCAAACTAATAATATGCGGACATTTGTACGAACAAAATATTCCATATTCCATATTTCCTAAAAAGGTCAAACAGATTTCTTGTGTCTTCTTAAAGCGTTATTGTTACTGACATGGAATATCGTCGTCATCATCAAAACACACGTCATCATTACATACTACATGACTTTTCAAACTTTCTTAATTTTTCTTTTCTTTCTCTTTCTCTTCTTTATACCTATGACGGCTAGTTTTGTATTCTATAAACTGTTTGCTTTATATGCATGTACATTATACTATATTATTATTGTAATTTTATATTGTATAATGGAGAAGAATTCATATGTATGATTTATACTTGTTTCTAATCCAATTTGCTTTAATTCAGCAAATAAAATGTATTCAAACTAGAGGCCCCTCATGGGGGGGGGGGGGGGGGGTCCTAGTAATCACATAATCACCATTTTTTTGCCAATATAATCACATAATCATTAACTATTTGCTTATCTTTAGTAATCAAATAATCATAAACTAAAAATACAGTCCTAGGTAATCAAATAATCATGAAATATTTGCCTTAGTAATCAAATAATCATTAAAAAACGGCCAAGTAATCACATAATCAAAAACCCCATGAGGGCCCTCAAACTAAACCTGATGCTTATAAATAGTTTACGAAAAACAGACCAACACACAAAAACTTAACACTGAGCAATGAAACGTGAAAAGAGGTCAAGGTAAAACAAAACCTGTGAGACTGACATGTACATCATAAAATATTTCCATACACCAAATATAGTAGACCTCTTGAATATCGTATTAGAAAAATCAGACCAACACATATAATAGAAACAAAGTTGTAATTGCTTGCATGCAGAAAAAAATTCTTACATAAACTTGATGCACCTTATGGTGACGTTGGTTAATTTCTAATTCATCCTGCAGTTTAGAATTTCTTATTAAGAATAAAATAAGTTGTTTGACATGTTTTATAGAGATAATTTATTCTTAATACCTAATTAGTTTCTTATTAAAACATAATTCTTTTTTTCATCCATAAAAAGTGTAAAGCAAAGATTTATTAAATTAAGACCTCTGTGACTCACACTGACCATCATGTCCGTTGCATTCTTGGATATAGGCTTTTTGTAATAAATTTGGGATGTCACCAATTTTAAGTCATCAGTGTCTCGTAAGTCTTTATAGGCTGGGTATTGATCCTTTTTTTTTATGATGTTAACGTTTTTATGTATTTTAATTTAGATCAATATGTGACACTTTAATAAACTATTATTTATCTTTATTTATCTTTATCTTATCTTTAAGATACTATAGTTTAGTCATATTTTTTTATTTCAAATTTTGGGGGAAATTTCTGATAAAATGAATATAACCATGGACATACATTTCAGATATGAGTTTAAAAATGGAACTTTAGAGCCGCATTTTAATACTTGAGCAACACAGTTGAACTCAATTTGAAGAAGTTTCTTATTCGTATAATCACAATAATAACTTAGACATCTGTTGAAGATCATATCAAAATCTCTTAACATTGTTTTTGTGTTGTTATGATATGTCTCATTGTCATATACTCCACAGCTCTTTTAAAATCAGTCTTGTATTATTTTAATTTTAGTTTCTTGTGTACAATTTGGAAATTAGTATGGCGTTCATTATCACTGAACTAGTATATATTTGTTTAGGGGCCAGTTGAAGGACGCCTCCGGTTGCGGGAATTTCTCGCTACATTGAAGACCTGTTGGTGACCTTCTGCTGTTGTTTTTTTCTATGGTCGGGTTGTTGTCTCTTTGGCACATTCCCCATTTCCATTCTCAATTTTATTCAAGCTATTATTTCAATTTTGAAACTTATCGTAGTGAGCATGCTCACATACCCCATGCCCGCACATTGTCACTGGGAAAACAACTTCTCACCAGAATCCGAAATTCAAAGACTCATAACTCCTACAAAAGATCAGTTATAAAACTTTCTTGTGGTTTATGCACATCTACATAGTATGCCCTATTTAACTAAAAAGTTTCATGAAATTCTGTTATGTAGTTTCAGATGAGTTGCTACAACTAACTGTTGCAGTAGTATATTTAGACCAACATTATTAGTTCAAAGGGGCATAACTATAAGAAGAATAAAATTGTTTCCTGTCGATATGCACATCCTTATTATTTATAAAGTTTAATTTCTGTATGGTTTCAGAGGGGTTGACTGATGAATAAACAGGTAGACAGACAGACATACTTTCAATATTTTTATTTTCTGTGCATTTTCGCCTAAACATCACTTGTACCTATGTGTTATTAATTTTTTGTACTATATATGATTCTAAATATTTTATAATTTTTGTTTTGTGTATATAGTTATCCTTCACCCTATAACGGTTAAGACAAAATGAATGAGTAAAAACTGACGGTTAAATATTTGATACAACATAGGTTTCCGACACAGAATGACTGTGGTCTAAGAACTTTTTTTTTAAATTGGTCATTTACCTATTATGGTTCAATATCCAAAATCTAAATACACGGTTAGATTCCGCAAATCAAAGAACCCCCCAAGAATATTTTGGATCAAATCAAATGAAGTATAATTTTGAAACCTTTTGACCTTAATGTAGACCAATTTGAAAACGACCCGCCGGACCTGGACCCAAAAAATAAAAAAATCTAAATACATGATCAGATTCAGCATATCAAAGAACAACAATAAATATGTTTTGATGAAATCAAACAAAGTTTAAATTTGGACCTTTTGTACCTCAATGTGGACTAATTTGAAAACGAGCCCAAAATCCAAAAACATTATACACGGTTAAATTCAGCATATCAAAGGGGTCCTACTAAAATGCGCCCGGGAGCGCCCGGGTGAAGAAAAAGCGCCCGGGGGAAAGAAAAAGCGCCCGGAGAAGAAAATATAGCGCCCGGGGAACAGAAAAAGCGCCCGGGGAAAATTTATTTATATTTTATTGGCATTAGACACCTTTGTCAAGTTATGAAAATTGATTTATTTTTATTTTAGACAAGTAATTTGCCAATTCAGATAATATATACGTTTGTAATAAAGCACAAAAACAAGTATGAATATTTCAATTTTAACAATAATATATGAATACTATTCGAAAACTGATAATAATGGATCACAGTTTATGCGGAAGATTTATAACATGTAAGACATCAAAAGACATGTTTTTCAAAAAACGATATGTACCGTAGTTATAACAAGGGGGTAAAAAGCAGAAGTTTGGTTTAAATTTAAGTCTAAGCATTAAAACCCTGATAACCATATATAGCCATTGAAACAGTTTTAGTTTTATAAAAAGATATAATAAATCTATCTCAGCATCTGTACAAAAAAAGTGCGCATTCACCATGCCGTTGCGAAAATATTAGACCTCAGGCACCGATTATTTTTAGTAACAAAATATACATTTTGATCGAGGACAATGTCTTTCATGATTCTTCTATATACTCTTATTTATATTTATTTACTTACTTTAATATACAATTTTGAAATCTAAAATGTAAAAGTACAACAACACTTTAGATGTAGCATCGTACATATCCCCATTTGTATCTTTCGTCCCTCTTTTATATTAAGGACAAAAAAAGCAATGATTAGTTATTTTTTAAGGAAAAAAAATATTGTTATAAAATATTATTTTCTTTTCCCGGGCGCTAATTTTCTTCTCCGGGCGCTTTTTCTTTTCCCCGGGCGCTTTTTCTTTTCCCGGGCGCTTTTTAGTAGGACCGTATCAAAGAACCCATGGATATATTCAATTTTTGTTGAAACATGCCGTGAAATGAAACCGTTTAATTTTGGACCCTGATTTGGACCAACTTGAAAACTAGGCCCATTATAAAATCTAAATACATGTTTAGATTCAGCATATCAAACAACCCCAAGAGTTCAAATTTTGTTAAAATCAAACTAAGTTAAATTGCGTTCGAATAAAAGGTGAGGCAACATGGGAAAGTTGGTAAGCTAGTTTGGGACGATTTTTTTAACTGTGGGGCGAGTTGGTGAAAAAGTCGGAGTTGGAACAACTAAATTTGAGGCCAAAATCGGCCCTTACCGGACCTACTCCTTTATCGTGGTTTGTTTTTTATTTTTAATGGGGTACCTTTATGCAGCAGGATTTTAATTCCTTTCATAAGTGGGGCGAGTTGCCATACCAATATTCAATGAGATTTTGCCGTCTTTGATAATGGGACGAGTTTATCTTATTTTTATAAGTCAGGAATATGACGAGTTTATCTTAAAGTCAGGAATATGACAGTTTTTGTCCATTCGTTTTTGATGCGTTTTGTTATTTGATTTTGCCATGTGATTATGGACTTTCCCAATTGATCTTCCTCTAAGTTCAGTATTTTGGTGATTTTACTTTTTTTTTATAAATAAGAGTGAGGCGATTATTTAGAAAGTGGGGCGAGTTGGTGAAAATGGGGCGATTTTTTTATGAATTCCTTCAAACGTTAATATCTCCGAACAAAAGACATCAATTAAATCTTTTGTGGCAGCATAATCACACATTATTTAGCAGATTTTTTTGGGTAAAATTAAATCAAAAGTTCCAGAAAAGATCGGGTTTGTTTTCCAAAGTCAGTTATTTTATCCCTGTTGTCACGTGATCTTAAAATGGTGGACGTAAACTTTTGCAAGTTTCGTTACACGAACCAACAACAATAAACAAATGTATCACATTTAAAGGGAAAGTGGTCATAAGTTTAGAAGCGATGAAATCCATTGAAGCTAAAGTTGTAGTATTAGGATCTCAGGGTATTTCATGACACTGTTTTTCTTGATTTGTGATCCAGGATGAAAATATGCACAGCTGATAGATGAGTCATATAGACTATATATAGTCCAACTCTTACTCTTGTCTACTGCTATTTACTTCATGTCTCCCCTTAAAGTAGGGAATGTATGCACTGATAGATACCTTTGATATTGAAAGTGCGAGGATTAATAAATAGTATACCTGTACAAACAAAGATTTATGGAGACTATCACTGCATGTAACTTATACAATCCTCCAACCCAACACATAAGGAAGAATGTATAAATACAGATATTTTCTGCTTTATTTGTGGTTAAATACCTTAATTGTTTTGTGCTTCCTAAATTTTGTTTTTGAAATAATTTTCCACAGAAAATATCCAAATTTGGAGACAGTAATCAATCCGTGTTTGATACGCTTTCATGCATACTCAGTTGATGTACCATCAGCATAATCCAAGTAAAAGTAAGAAGTAAGGATAAAAAATAGGACAGTGAGTCATATAAGGATCCAGACATCCACCCTTTTAACTTGGGAGCGTACGTTAACTGTCAAAAAATGAAATGGGTGTTCACTGTTGTAGGTGTCACATTGTTTGTTTACACAGGCACCTGATGTCCGGATCTCTCCCCCTTTTTACTTGTAAATAGCCCTATTTTACCGTAATTTCACAGGCATCTTCAAGTTATATCAATAAACAAACTAATTTATTTTTCAGGTGTAGGCAAAACCAGTGTAGTCATCAGATATGTGGGTGGTATGTTCAGTAAAGCTGTTAGTCCAACCATTGGTGCATCATTCTTCACATATAAAATGTAAGTTCATTTGGTTATAATTACTTTTTATTATACAACCGCAAATTTTTTTTTGTGTAGTATAATGCTATCATGTCTTTATCTGCGTTGTCGTCCGAAGGCACATTTAGTTTCCGGACAATAACTTTAGTTTTAGTGAATGGATCTTTATATAATTTCACCAGAAGGTTCATTACTACTAGGTTGGGATTGATTTTGGGGGTTATGGTCCCAATAGTTTTGGAATTAGGGGCCAAAAAGGGGGCCCAAAATAAGCATTTTTGAAAATTTCAAACAATAATTTGTGTTTAAGTGTATGAATCTCTCTGAAATTATACCCCAAGTTTCCATACCATGAAGGGAAAGTTAGTCATGTTAGTATTGGTTTTGGGGGTTATGGTCCAAATAGTTAGGAATAAGGGTCAAAAAAAGGGGGCCCAAAATAGGCATTTTTGTAGTTTTCAAACAATAACTTGTGTTTAAGTCTATGAATCTCTCTGAAATTATACCACAAGTTATCATACCATAAAGTGATAGTTAATATTGATTTTAGGGGTTATGGTCCCAATAGTGTAGGAATTAGGGGCCATATAGGGGGCCCAAAATAAGCATTTTTGTAGTTTTCAAACTATAACTTGTGTTTAAGTGTATGAATCTCTCTGAAATTATACCACAAGTTTCCATACACTAAAGGGATAGTTAGTACTGACTTTGAGGGTTATGACTAAAAAAAATTTGGAAGGGGCAAAAAAAGGGGAAACTAGGTTTTTCTGGACAATTGAGACAATTTAAAAGCAGTGTAAGGGAGGTAATTCAAAAACATTTAACATACAATGTTGGGTATGTTCATATTTACCTCCCTTACACAACTTGTAAATAATGTATAAAGAATTGTCAGGTTTTTAGTGGAAGAAGACGTCAAGTCTTCTGAAGACTTAAGGGGCTGACCATTGGCAATGAGTCTCCGTATGCCGCATTCATTTCGTGTATTACAATTTCAAAACAACTTAGATTCCTGACACCGATTTTTACACATGATTAGGCATCTGAATCATTTAATTTGTAAATTATGATTACAATCACTATCGTAAATATGACCCTTTTATTTATGTAAATTATTAGATTTCATCTCATCCACATGAACGTTATTTGTTTACTTGTAACAGGATGTTTAAACTGTAGATATTTGTATTACGCATGCGTGAATTTGGTATTGGGACAACTCGCCCTGTTTACAAGTTCGCCCTTGAAGTTACGAATTTGCAATCCTGCAGACAAGAAGATTTTGTTTTTATATAAATAAAAAGGATATATAAAGTGTTGTCTTTATTCATGGTTTTCCTTTGTCATGTGAATTAGATGCCCTTCGTAACATACATGTGAACCTCCCGTTTAGGAGAAAAAACTCCCGTGTATGAAATTTTTCAGATGCCATATTTGATCATTTCTTACTACTGTACGGGTGTAATTGACACCTGTGTTAAATTTTACCTGAACATCAAAGAAGATGTATAATTATATGGCTTCACTTGACAGCTTGGGTGTCAAACATACTGGTAATCAACGATGTTTACCTCCGGCTAACTGCCGTTGTGTTATCAAAACGATGTGTATTGGGAATATTGAAATACTTTTTTGTTACTTCCCTTTGTTTTATCCTGTTTTCAGTTATTTTGCTTTTAAAAAATGTAAATTGTAAAAAGACTATAAATGATTAATATTTTAATCAAATAATCATAAAAGGATGTTGATTAAATGAATTTAAATGATTTTGGACAAATAAAAAAATTAAAATTTATAAATTATTTTAGCAATCTAGACCTCCTTTCAAGGATTAAATTGAAGTTTATATCATAATTTTGTTTACAACAGAATGTTTCTTTAATTAATTTACGATGTTGCAAATATACATGTGGAGCTTATTTCTTTCTTATTTGTCTATACATTTACAAATGATAAGGAGATGAAGACATGAACAAAAATATATACAGATAAGATATATAAATATAATGATTCATTTGCTAGCAGTGAACAATCATTTGTCAAAAACAAAACAAAACAAGAAACAGATTCTTCTTATTATTTTATTTTATTCAAATAGAGAGGCAATAATGGAACTATAAACATTACAATTTGATGGAAATTTGAAGAAAAAACACAATTTCTACATCATTTGGTTACATTTATGACAAAATTTATGTCGATAAAAAAACATGATGTTTTGACCATTCAGTACTTAACCCTTTCCTCCATAATGACGCTTTTTGACGCCACCCCCTTTACTCCATAATGACGCCTTTTGACGCCTGTGTAGTACCTCAGTTGAAACACTTTGACTACAAAGTGTCAGCAGTAGACTCAATAAAATTTGTATCCAATATGAAAAGGAATATCATAGGAATATTCTACTTAAATTTATTTAATGAAATATTTGTTTTTTGCAATGCATTTTAATACTTTAAAGCCTATTTTCAGCATTTTATTGAAAAATTCTATTTTGTGTTCATTTTTTACAGTGGGTTGTGATGATCTTCCAGTTAGGTTACCCTCATTTGGAGTGTTGTTCCCAACCTGTTAAAGGTCCATCTTTGTGCATAATTCAAAATTGGAAATTTCAACAAGCATTTAATATTTTTAATCTGGAAAATAAACCCTGGTCTGCTAGCTTCATGTATATTTTTTCTACCGATTTAATATATAACTAGAATCATGCA
Source organism: Mytilus edulis (assembly GCA_019925275.1). Classification (NCBI taxonomy): domain Eukaryota; kingdom Metazoa; phylum Mollusca; class Bivalvia; order Mytilida; family Mytilidae; genus Mytilus; species Mytilus edulis. The sequence continues at coordinate 71,206,574 of CM034354.1, read as the reverse complement.
AACAGACTTAAGGAAAAGGCATGTAAGTTCATCATACAAATATGACACTTTTTCTAGACAATCCAGATCTTGCAAAATACGTCGCTAAAAATTGTAACCTTTAAAATTGTTGTGCAGTAAAAACCCATATGGGAACTTTCAAAAGTTGGCAGGTATGTAACAAGTCTTACTATTTTTATGCTCCATTTATGGGCAATATGTTTTCTAGTCTGTCCGTCCGTCCTGCTTCTGGTTATAAAGTTTATGGTCGAGGTAGTTTTTGATGAAGTTGAAATCCAATCAACTTGAAACTTAGTACACATGTGTTCCTCTTGATATGATCTTCTTAATTACTGCCAAATTAAAGATTTTACCTAATTTTCATAGTCAACTGAACATAGAAAATGATTGTACGGATGGGAAATCCATGTACTTATGACCTTTTCTTGTTTGAAGAAAAAAAATACATTTTAACGATAATGGAACAAAGCAGCCTGGGTAAGTGGGGCTGCTTTTATGGTAATTCAAGTTACCTTTTATTCACCTTCTTCCACTTCAGAGCTATCAGCTCTTTGATTGGACTAATTGTCAAAAAAAATGGGGGGTGGTAGTTTTCAATTTTTTCCCCCCAAATTTTTCAAATTTCAAATTTTTGAAAAGTTTGAAGAAGAAATCTTTAATTGCACATTATTGTGCAATAGATTTGTAAGATCTTGACATTTTTTGTGTGTAATAAACCCATATTATGTCAAAAGTTTGATCACAATCCAAATTCAGAGCTGTATCAAGCTTGAATGTTTTGTCCATACTTGCCCCAACTGTTCATGGTTTGACCTCTACGGTCGTATTAAGCAGTGCCTGGAGGAGCACCTGGTTTCGATTAAGTTTAAATTCAAGTACATTTATGTACTGGTAATTCAGAAGTTATTGCAAGGTTTTTATTAATGCAAAGATTTGGACTGGGATGCTGGGTGAGTATCGCAATGATAAAAAGTCACATTATGATATCTAATACATATATCTGTATCCTGATTTTTCTGAAATCGCATTAATTAATCTCGCATTATTGTTTTTTTCCTAAAAAATTGCTATAATAAATGCATGCAATAATTTCTGAATTTACAATACACAAGTAACACAACAACACACATTCATCGTTGATTTTGTTATTTCCACCGCTTTTTCGTGGACAACCCACGTCTGCATACAGAAATTTAATTAAATCAATAAATTCTAAGTCCAATTTCACCTAAACAGATTAGGGTATTAAAAGGGTATAATTATTTTATAACATCAACTGAGAAAGATTGTTGTTTAATTACAGACCATATTTTCTTAAATAGTGTAGCATTGAAAACTTAAGCCATTGACATTATTGATATGGATGATTGAGATTAAAGTTATAACATTACATGGAAAACAAATAAGATGACTTATAACAATTACCATGATCACATGTACCACTATGGCATGGTATTGGTTGCAAAAATTTGATATTTTTCATTCAAATGCAATATTTTTCATTTAATTGGTATATTTTTTCATTTATATGCAATATTTTTTCATTTATATGCAATATTTTTTCATTTGTATGGTATATTTTTTCATTTATATGCAATATTTTTTCATTTATATGCAATATTTTTTCATTTATATGCAATATTTTTCATTTGTATGGTATATTTTTTCATTTAAATGGTATAATTTTTCATTTATATGCAATATTTTTTATTTTAATGGTATAATTTTTCATTCAAATGGTATAATTTGTCATTCAAATGCAATATTTTTTATTCAATTTGTATAACTTGTCATTGTAATGCAATATTTTTCATTCAATTGGTATAATTGTCGTTTTTTTATTTATATGCAATAATTTTTATTTATATGCAATAATTGCATTATGGGAAATTGTTTGACGTCACAAGGTCAAATTTGCAACAACGTTTGTGATTGGTCGATATAGTCGGGCAGCCCCTGCTTGACTCACATGTTGAAGTTGGCACGTTCTCTATGAACTCCCGTGGTTTGATTAGCTGTTGATATCTATATATGAGAAGGTAATGTTTTGTATAACTGTTTGCATTCCCCCTTTCTTTCTCAACACGAATGCATGACCAAGAATTAAAAAAACGCGTCGCCCCACTAACTAAATCTTGCGTTCATGCGAGTCCGGCATTGCAGGCTGATACTGTTAGTGTTACTGTTAGGATTATGTACCCTTGTGTTGATTCAATACTAAACATATGGAAAGTTTATAGAAAATCCATAGTCCAAATAATTATGACGTCTGGCAAGGCTATTTTGATTTTTTTTCTTGGACGCCTTCCTGCGACCAAAATAGCCTTGCCAGACGTCATAATTATTTAGACTAGAACATGGATCCACAGCCTTTTCTTTTTAATCTTGTTCCCTCAAATAAGGCAATTTAATAACTGATAGATATCGGAGTATTGCTCGAAATTTCCTCAAAACAAGTTTATTACTGTAGTTATAATAATGGTTAAAACAAATAAAAAATGAGCTCAAATTAAGTACACCTTTTAGGGTGCACTTGACTGGCTCAGCACCAGATGTTTGGGAATTTATAGGTTGCTTATATTTTTTTGTAAACAATTAATAAACACAAGGATTTATATAGTAGTCCTACTATATAAATCCTTGATAAACACAAGCACATTTTAGAAAAGCAAGTGAGTAATCTATGTTTGAAATTTTGTGGATTTTCTATAGAAATCTTGGTTTATTTGCCACAAAGTGCTCGCTTTGTCTTTGTTTATAAAAAATCCGCAAACCAGAACTGGAAGTTGACAGCAGGTTCATCAGATGGAAACACTTGTTGGAAACAGTTGGGGTACATCTAATAACCAATGTAAAAAAGTGCCGAAATATGCACCACAATGGCCGTTTATGGAAAAATTGGAATGTGTTCTAGTTCCCATCTCTGAATCCCCGAATTAGATTTTTTTTCAACGTCCCACTGTAGTTAATAATTACTATATGTCTTTGCATATTTCAAAACATATTTTTCTTCAGGAATTGTTAGCTCTCTAGAACTTTTATTTGTCAGCATATTTTGTTCATATTTATACACATAATGCAAGCTATATATATTCATAGCCTCTCATACACCTTGTATCATCTTACAGCGAATATAGGTACTATCCAAGCAGGCGTGAGCGATTTTGATCTTACACGGTAACGACAAATCTTTCTTTTGTTCACATAATATCAATGTGACTACTTCAATCTAAACATAATTGCTGTTTTAAGAAATGATTTGATCGTAGCTTGACTAATTAGAGATGTCTCATTATTTTCCCAAAACAAGAGGGATTACTAAAAGCATGTGCAAATACTTGTAAAAGAAGTTGGCCCTCGTCTCATCCGATAGAATGTCAATGTGTGTGTATAATAAGTATAGCTGTTTCAATAATTGGCACTGAAATCTTTTCGATATTTTATCCCTAAAGAAGCCTTGTGTATGGTGTTTGGCTGACCACATACATCCTTATGTACGGTGCATAGTTAAGTTGTTGTACACCGTACACAAAAACTTTATTTTCATACTCGTTTATTACCCAAACAGTTTCAAAGAATGAGTAATCACAGGTAGCTTTATGATTGGTAACCATTACTGTTACCCTGTAATAGGTTTCTTTCAGATAAAACATGTAAATGTCTCAACAACTGTATCGAAATTGAAAGTGGGTGTTGACTTTCACAACTATTTGCGCATGTTATTTGTTCTTATTTGAATATCAAAGTTTTTTTATGAATAGGAAAAAATCGATGCAAAAATTATTTGGGAGCAGGAATTTCAAATGTTGAGAAATGTACATTGAATAATGAAAAAGCAAAACAAAGATTTCCGTTACCTTGTAAGGTCAAAATTGATCATGCCCGCTTGGTTAGTACCTATTTCCAGTGTACTGATGATACACGGTGTCATAGGACAATTTCGAATTTCGGCCAGATTCACTTTTATTTCAAGGAGAAATTGCCCTTTAATTATATGAATGGAAATTTGTTGTTTCCAACTTGTTAGCACTGACTAGAATAATGCTAAGTAACATAAAACTAAGATTAAGTTCAAATTCAGGTGGTGTCACTTTGACTGTTTCTGAGTTATGTCTTTTCCAATTTGCACTTGTTCACCACCTATTTAAGCATGACAATCAATCCATTTTGCCAGTGGAGGATCCATGTCATCAGACACAATCTTGTTTTATTATGCGACCACAAAAATATATTTAGGATCATAATAATGGTATGATGAAGTAATTGTTGTCCATGTTGTCTGCGTCGTTGTCCTTAGACACATTACGTTTCTAGACAATAACCATGATAACTTTAGTTTAAGTGTGGATCTAGATATGATTTTTTTTTAGAAGGTTCAATACCACAAGGTTGGGATTAATTTTGGATGATGGTCCCAACGGTTTTGGAATTCAGACTCAAAGGGGGCCAAAATAAGCATTTTTCTTTAAGTTATTACCATGAACTTAGAAAAATGCATAATATATATAAGATAAACACATAACAAATCAAAAACAAACAAACTGTGCGCATCAATGAATACATTTTATGATTTATAATCACCAGAGCATGAAATGAAGTACTATGCAAGCTTCCAAGTCATGCAAGTAATTCCAAAGTGTCCCATGTAAAAAGCATTATCGCTATTTTAGGAAATTTTCCTTTGATCTTGCTGACTGGTGATTTCCTTTCTCAGCAGGAGTCAAGACAAGTGATATGAACAATGATGGCAAGAAACTAAATTAAATGAGGCACATGGATCCTAATGAAACTGACAATGTCGTCATAGTTACAAATAGCGATCAACAAATTATCATTGCAATTGGTCATCTCAACTGGATTGCTTTTCTCATTTTAGCCATATCATCTCAGGCGAGAAAATCAATCTTGTTGAGATGATCAATGATAATCTGTAAGAACATGTATCTAAATTATATGCCTTTTAAAGCTAACTAAAGCCTTTTCCTATTGATTTAGTATGGTTCATCAAAAATGATTTACTTTAATTAGAAAATGAGTTATTCAGTCCATGTATTCAGTTTCTGCGCAAAGTTTCAAAAATTCTCAAGTGCCTAATTAATATAAAAAGTAAAATATTAAATATTTGGTCAACAAATAACAAACATGTGTTACTAAACTATTAGGAATAAAAAGAGAGGAGACAACTCGCGAAAGCATGTGTAATCACACTGTGTGAGAAATTAACTAAGTTTCCACATCCCATGTCAGAATCTTTCATAATAAAGGTTGCAGTCTTGAAATTGACTGCTCCATAGGCTAACATGCAAAACAGCTGATCTTTGAAAACAAAAAAATAAAAAAATAAAAAATGCTAGCCTAATTTTGCTATATATAAAAAAAAATTCATGTTCATATCATGTATGTACTAATGTGAAATTGTGATTTAATCGAAAAAAAGGGGGTTCTTGCCACGAAGAATAAAAAGTGACGCAATCCTGAAGTCAAAACATTTTTTTCCTACTTTCTGTTTGCTATTTTTACTAGGCCGCACCACTTCCAGTAAACATGATATCCTTCCACTTTCATGGATTGATATCCCCAAAAGATGCAAGTCTATATATATGTTTCAATTCAGCATAAACCTACATGTATAATCAAACAGAAAAAATTGAGTTCAGAAAAAAATTCAGAAAAAAATGCACTATTTTGTTCCCCTCCATGTTTTGACATGCACCCGAAACTGGAGTTGTAATACAAGACTGCTACCTAAAGGTTAATACAGTCAAAAATTAAATACAATACTGACTGCCAATCCTGCCTAAAGTTTTTAAAATCTGACAAAGTCAAAGATGAAGCTTAGTAAGTTACAAAAATTACATCCTTGCATGGTCCCTTGCTATTACACATTGGTGGGTTTTCATATAGCGCTCAAAAGTGACTAAAGCCCTCAAAATCCTAGCTTAGATCCAGATTCACACATGCATGTTTATTTCTCTGAAATGAAAATATTTAAGTTATACCCTTGACTGTTCAGAGTGTAAAATATCACTGATTTATACATAGAAATCTGATAAATTGCAGAATACTATACATGCTGTAGCTACAAATGCAACACCATGGATATTAGCTGTGAAATATTGGCTCATGTGATAGGTTTGATGGCTTAATGACATTCTTCTTTTTTTTGCAGAAGATGGCAACATACCCAGATCATGAACATGATGAAGAGCAAGAAGAGTCTATTTTTGAAATTTTTTTCCAAGACTTGGACGAAACGTTATCATATTGTGAAAATATCCCAGATAACCCTCCAAATTGTGACATAGAATACTTTCGCAACAGATTGAAAAGTGCAGTGGATGGCTTAAATTGTTTAGAATTTAATTTAGTTATAAATAGAGCTGATCAGAGCTTAATTGAGAAAATTCAAACCCTATTATCTTGTCTTCAGCCCCTGAGAGAACATTGGAGCACGATAGATTTTTCTATGCCATCTAGTTTCTTGAGCATTGTTGATGGAGCAGGATGTATTTCAGCGACTGATAGGCTGGGAAGGCCTCCTGCTTTTATATGCACCGACCAAGTGGAATATTTGTTTAAAATTGGTTTTAAGATAGGTGAAATAGCCAGAATGTTCTTAGTGCACAGAACAACACTATGGAGACGACTTAAATATGAGGAGAAGAATCTGGTTAGACATACTATGATAAATGATTCAGAATTGATGTCAGTGATGCGAGAAATCGTTAACAGTCAACCACATACTGGTGTGAGTATGATGATTGGCCACTTAAAAGCAAAAGGTATAAGTGTGCAACAGTCACGTGTAAGGAGAACTCTGCGTGATATTGATCCAGGAAGCACCTTGATACGATGGGGCTTAACTGCAGTTCGCAGGAAATACTCAGTTGCAGGGCCTAATGACCTATGGCATATTGATGGACACCATGCGCTGATCCGCTGGAAATTAGTAACACATGGAGGTATTGATGGTTTTTCGCGATTAATAGTGTTCTTAAAATGCTCGAACAACAACTTGGCGGTCACTGTTTTGAACTCGTTTTTGAAAGCAGTTGAATCGTACTCATTACCATCTCGAGTCAGAGGTGATCAAGGAAGTGAAAATGTTTTAGTTGCTAGATATATGGAAGAAAGGCGAGGCTCTGATCGTGGTAGTTTTATAGCAGGAAAATCTGTGCACAATAGCAGAATTGAAAGGCTTTGGAGAGATGTTTATTATGCTGTAATTCAAACATTCTATTCATTGTTTTACTATCTAGAAGGAAATGATCTGCTAGATGTTGATAATCAAAAGGATCTGCTGTGTTTACATTATGTGTTTATACCTCGTATCAACGAAGCACTCTCTCAATTCGTAGTGGCATATAATAGTCATGGGTTAAGAACAGAACGTTGTTGGTCACCACAAAAGATCTGGGTGAACAGCATGATTCAAAAAAACATTCATTCAGCTGAACTGAATAGTGAAAATATTTTAATTGATGGAATTGAGCAGTATGGAATAGACCCTCAAGTTAATGATGTTCAAACACATGGTGAAGATATTGGCTCATTGGACATGCTGAATATGCAACCAGATCATGTAATTGTAGATGTTGATAACTTGTTGAGTCAGGTTGACCCTCTTATTCCAAGTAATGAACATGGAGTTGATGTTTATCTTGCTGCAAGAGAGATTGTACGACATGATGATGTGTAGAATTAGATAAAAATAAAACTCTGTTTTTTTTTATTTTCCACTGGTACATGTAGATTATTGTACACTGACCCTGTACTTGCCCATGTTAAGATGATGTTATTCATGTTAAATTATATTTGTGAAGTCAAAATTACTTTAAATGTATAACATACATGTACATTTGAATACATTGTATGAGACAACAAACCTTTACAAAATGTGAAATAAAAAGATAAATACAAAACATAAAATGTACAACAAGAGAGTACACACTGAAACGTCTCACCTGCTTTACTTTTCACTGATATTATGTTGAAAGTCCTAAATATAAAGCTTAACTATAACTATCACACATGATCCAAGAAAATGAGGTCATATAAACCAATCAAGAAATACAGCTGAAGGATGTCTCCGGCTGTGGGAATTTCTCTCTACATTGAAGACCTGTTGGTGACCTGCTGTTGTTTTTTCTATGGTCGGGTTGTTGTCTCTTTGACACATTCCCCATTTCCATTCTCATTTTTAGCTCACCTTTCCTGAAAGGAAATGTGAGCTTTTGCCATTACTTGGCGTCCGTCGTCGTTGTCCGTCGTCGTCCGTTGTCCGTTGTCCGTCGTCGTCGTAAACTATTTCAAAGATCTTCTTCTCTGAAACTACTGAACCAATTCCAACCGATCCTTAGGGTATCTAGAATAAAATTTGTGTTTTATTTTCCATTTCTTCAAAAAACATGGCCGCTATGGCTAAAAATAGAACATAGGGGTAAAATGCAGTTTTTGGCTTATATCTCAAAAACTAAAGCATTTAGAGCAAATCTGACATGGGGTAAAATTGTTCATCAGGTCAAGATTTATCAGCCCTGAAATTTTCAGAGGAATCAAAAAACCCATTGTTGGGTTGCTGCCACTTAATTGGTAATTTTAAGGAAATTTTGCAGTTTTTGGTCATTATCTTGAATATTATTATAGATAAAGAGAAACTGTAAACAGTAAAAATGTTCAGCAAAGTAAGATCTACAAATAAGTCAATTTGACCAAAATTGTCAATTGACCCCTTAAGGAGTTATTGTCCTTTAAAGAAAATTTTACACAATTTGTTCATCATATTTGCTAACTTTAAAAAATCTTCTCCTCTGAAACTACTGAACCAATTTCAACCAAACTTAAGGTAAATGATCATTAGGGTGTCTAGAATAAAGTTTGTGTTTTATTTTCTGTTTCCTCAAAAAAGATGGCCGTCATGGCTAAAAATAGAACATAGGGTAAAATGCAGTTTTTGGCTTATATCTCAAAAACTAAAGCATAAAGAGCAAATCTGACATTGGGTGAATTTGTTCATTAGGTCAAGATCTATCAGCCCTGAAATGTTCAGAGGAATCAAACAACCTATTGTTGGGTTGATGCCACTTAATAGGTAATTTTAAGGAAATTTTGCAGTTTTTGCTCATTATCTTGAATATTATTATAGATAAAGAGAAACTGTAAACAGCAAAACTGTTAAGCAAAGTAAGATCTACAAATAAGTCAATATGACCAAAATTGTCAATTGACCTTTAAAGGACTTATTGCCCTTTAAAGACATTTTACTTAATTTGTTTTACTTGTTAGCTTACTTTAAAAAATCTTCTCCTTTGAAACTGCTGAATCAATTTCACCAAACTTAGGCTGAATGAGTTTCAGAGTATCAAGTATAAATTTTATATTTTATTTCCTTGTACGTCAAGAAAGCCTGTATGGCTAAAATAGAACATAGGGGTAAAATGCATTTTTTTGCTTTTGAAGAAGATATGACCAGATTCAAGAATATTTATATAAATTGAAAAGCCAAAATAATCATTGATGAAAGATTTAAGCAAATAATTTAAGGTGAGCGATTCAGGCTCTTGAGAGCCTCTTGTTATGTCGTGTACATGTTACAATCATTCTATACACTAAATATAGTAAGTTGACCTATTGCTTATAAATAGCTTCAAAGAAACAGACTGAACTATGGAAACTAAACAATGAACGATGAAAATGAGGTCAAGGTCACATGAACGATACTTGGCAGACAATTACAGCCTACTATACTTCCATACAACAGACATATTTGACCTATTGCTTATAGTTTTACACCAAAACACCTTGCAATGAACAGTGAAAATGAGGTAAAGGTCAAATAAAACCTGTGAGACCGACACATAGATCATAAAATATTTCTATGCATCAAATATAGTTGACCTATTGCATATACAATTAAATATTACAAAAAGACTAAAACTAAAAAATAATAATTTTTTTTATCTCTGAGCCATGAAAATGAGGTAAAAGTCAGATGACACCTTACAATCATTCCATATAGTAAAAGAAAAAAGACAACAAAAAAATAACAACTGAACCATGAAAATAAGGTCAAGATCAGATTGTCAGTTTTCCTATCGAAGGTCGGTGGTTTTCTCCAGGCACTCCGGCTTCCTCCACCAATAAAAACTGACCGCCACGAAATAGTCCAAAAGGGGTGCTTAAAAAAGGCGTAAAAACACCAAAAAAAAAAAAAAAAAAAAAAGGACAGATGACACTTGCCAGTTGTACATTTTCACCTTTACAGTACTTCCGTACCAGAGAAAAACGAAGACCATTTGTTCAGGACATGTCATAGATCATGACTCTTAAGTTTCAAGATTTTTGAAAATCGGAGGCTCACAATGACCCTGCATGTGTAGCCCTTTTGGCAATCCTTTTTTGGTCTATCTTAAGAGCTTTATAATATTCAAATATATGTATGGTTTAATTTGTTCATATATCAGCTACTTTGTACTTGAGAAATTGGAAAAATATGATTTCCCGTAGGGTTTCTATGTAAACTTTGAACCCTGGCTGTGGCCATTTTTCGTCAGACCAGAACAAAATAAGGATTTATGTAAAGTTTCAAACCATTTTGTCTAGTAGTTTCAGAGACAATCTTTGAAAATTGGCCAAACAGAATCTAAGATTTGCTCTAGCGGACATGTTTTTCATTGGACTAGAACAAAGTAGGGTCATTTGTTAAGGACCTTGCACTGACCATTCATGCGATTTTTACTTAAAATCTGTCAAGAGGTTTCAGAGAATGAAAATGTGAAAACTTTATGACAAATGATGGTCATAACTTGATGGCAATTGGACTTTTACTTAGGTGAGCTAAAAAGTGTTTATGAAAATCTTCAAAATTTATTATAAATTTCCAAAAACATACATGTAAGAATGTGGGTTTTTGCACTTGGACCTATATATACACATAACACATACTTTAATAAAACATTTTAATGAAAATAAACCTGACAGTTATGTTCTCCATAAATTGCAAAACAAAAGTTCATAGTATTATGATAACATTAGATCTAAATATTTTATTTTCAACAACTCATCAGTTTCCCTAACTGTTATACATGTTTTACAAAATAATCAAACTCAGATGTCTGTGCAGTTTGAGTCAAACAACAATTTAACATATAAAGCACCCAAGTTTCTTTTTGGAACTTGTTCAAAACTATAACATAATAAAATGTTTGGCAGGGCACAGCTTGACACGACCGCAGAAGTGGAACCCTGAAAATGGGGAGCAAATATGGACACAACATTCGAGTTTCATACAGCTCTGAATTTGGATTGTGATTAAAAAGTTGACACTGCATAGGTTTCTGACACAGAATGAATGGGGTCTAAAAGCTGAAAAGTTTTAAATTGGACATTCACTTTTTATGGTCCATTTTCCAAAATTTAAATACATGGTTAGATTCAGCGTATCAAAGAACCACAAGAACTCAATTTTTGATGAAATCAAATAAAGTTCCAATTTTGGACCCTTTAGACCATAATGTGGACCAATTTGATAATGGGGACCAAATATCAAAAATCTAAATACATGGTTAGATTGAGCATGTCAAAGAACGAACCCCTTATATTCAATTTTGGTTGAAATCAAACAAAAGTTTAATTTGAACCCCTATTTGGACCAACTTGAAAACTGGGCCCATAATAAAAATTCATACATTTTCAGATTCAGCATATCAAACAACCCCAAGAATTATTTTTTTGTTAAAATCAACTAAGTTTAATTTTGGACCCTTTGGATCTTAATGTAGACCAATTTGAAAACAGGACCAAAAATTAAGAATCCAAATACACGATTAGAATAGACATATCAAAGAACCCAAATAATTCAATTTTTGATGAAATCAATAAAAAAAAAAAAAAAGAGTTAACATTTTACCCTTTTGGCCTCTTCCTCCTAAACTGTTAGGACCAAACTCCAAATATCAATCCCAACCTTCCTTTTGTGGTAAAAAAAACATGTGTTTAAATTTCATAGACTTTTATTTACTTATACTTAAGTTATTGTGTGAAAACCAAATGTCTATGGACAACGACAACATGATACCATTTGTATAAGAATTTATATAATCAATATATTTATACAGAAATATTCAAATTTGTATTTGTAACAACCTTTGTACCAGGCAAGACAAAAAATGAAGATGAAGTATGGAAGAGTATTAAAATTAAAGACTCCCATGAATGGTTTATGCCAGTCCAAAGCCTGGTGAGTTTGCAATTCCAAAAGTCATGTTTTTTTTGAATGTATTAAAATCTTCTGAAACTGGAAGCTTCAACTCCATTGAGCATGTGTTTGCTTTTGGAAACAATCCTGAGTCATGAAGAAAAGTAATAGATGGTGATGGATCAAATCCTAATGGAGGTACACAGTCTGCTCCAGTTGCAAATGATAAAACATCACCTAAGGTAATTTCACCATCCTCATCTTCTGAAATAAGACAAATATTAAAACTTTATACAAAATGTTGACTTCAGTTGAGGTTTACTCATGTTTATACAAACCAGGTAAGTAATTGATCGACCAAAACCAACAGCCAAGCTGGTAGTAGATTGATCACAGGGAATGTCCATATAGTCATAATTATACAAAAATCAAAGAGGATAACTGATTCATTAAATGTTATGTAACAAAGTTGAACTTTAGTTGGCTATAAAAGCTAAACAACCTCACTCAATAAACTTTCATATTACTACATGAACAATATTTTTTATGCTTCACATCTCAATGAGGTCCCAATATGAAATCAAAGCCTTAAAGGCTGTAAAAGCAATTGCTGTATACTAGTAGTAGTTAACATTTTTTTAAACATCTTATTGACAGTTTCCTTGTTTTAGCAGTGGCGGATCCAGAATTTTTCATAAAGGGGGGAGCTCCAGTCATGCTTCAGTGATTCCCTATATAATCAACCAAATGTTTCCCACGAAAGGGGGGCCGGACCCCCAGGGTCCCTCCCTGGATCCGCCTATGTTTAGCTAATTGTTTACGTCCACGTACGACTTCGGACCGTGCGTCAAAGTTACTGTGACAGAGTTTTGAACGTGCCCCGATCGCAACTTCTCCTTTCTCGTGAAGAAATTGCAATGTTCTTTTATGCATAGAAAAAAAACACATTAAGCTCCAACTGTCTGTGTCAACTACATTTCACATTCCGTTGTCGGCTAAGTTTTGCAAAGGCATAATTGAGGGTTTGGATGGGGTTAAATGATTATAGAATAATGCCCTTAAAAAATGAAGATTAGAGAATAACGGGCAAAAAAATGAAGATTAGAGAAATGTGTGGTCTAAAAATATAATGAATATTGAATAATTAATAAAAGAAAACGCTAAAAGTTAAGTGTTTACAGAATTTTCCCTTCTTAAAATTTAAAGAAATTTGTAAAAATATAAAAGTGAAAACAAACTCTGTAAACTTTTTTTGGTTTCGTGATAACAGACTATAGGATTCAGTCAATGTGAACTGGTTTCCGATACTTCTATCAAAGAAAACTGGGGAAAAAATTAGAGAATAATGCGTAAAAAAATCACTTTTGAAGAATAGACTAATTTTTTGAAGATTAGAGAAAAAAAGGGTAAAAATTAAATGTTTACAGAATAACAGACCCCCCCCCCCCCATCAAGACCCTCATAATTGACGAAATCGTTTTTCCTCAAAAGTCGTAATTTCACCACGAATTCCAATCAAATGAGACGCAAGGGACATCCTGCAACTTGAAATTCGTCCACCAAAATCAGGGTTTGATATATTTCCGACGTGCAAACAGAGGATTCATTTCAAAATCTCGGCAAATCGGTGATTCACAGATCTATGATGAAAGCGGTCTCACTAATTAGAAACAAAAAGCGTCAACAAGCGACTAAAAAGGCGATTTTTGAAATTAAAAAAATGGCGACAAGGAAATTAAATTAGCGATACCAAAGGGGAAAATAAGCAACAAGAAATCAAATCAAGGGTCAATCGAGTTGAAAATATGTTTGCAATCTTGTAACTTATTTCCATTTTCTTGTCGCCAATTTCATTTCATTGTTGCTTATTTGCCCTTCCTAGTCGCTTGTTGACGCTTCTTGTCTCTAATTAGTGAGACCGTGTTAATCTATTTATATTTTCGTGGGAGTTGATTTGAACAAAATCGTGTTTTGGGGCTATTTTAACGACCCCTAAGATGAAATTGAACAATTAGGTTAGTAAATTCAGTGTCAATGTAATCAAAACGGGAACATTGTGCTTCTTTAACAGTGAATAACCATAGGTTTCTTTACTATAACGTGCGTAATAATTTAAAACAATTTTATGAATGAACCATAGTTTTATGAATGAAAAAGAGAAAATTTACTACATGCAAATAAAAACACGAAACAATCAAAATAAAATCGTATAAGGAATAATTCATTGAAATAATCAATATTAACTCAACAACAAAAATGATTTAAAATTTATATGAAACATAATGAGAACGAAATATCAGGGGTAAAAAACGCACTTTTTCCATGCGGACTTTCAAAATAATTAGAGAAAACAAATGGCAACTTAAATGTTAAAATGCATCTTCATGAAAATATTTTGTAACTTCACAAAACAACGGTTGTTTGTCTATGTTTGTCTTTATGTATGTAAGAAGAAGACAAGTAGGATTTTGTCAGAATATTTAATGAAAAATCTGTTTAAAATTTGGCTTGATCTTGATCTTGATAGGCTTGATTATACGGGATTATACTATGTAATGTAGGTCAAAATGGCTATGTCCCATAAGAATAAAGCAACTTGCCTGGCAATTGCTTTAAAAAAACAAAGTCTGTCTTTACATGGTTTATTATATCACTGGTCCCTAATTTTTTTAAAGATAAAAACAATGACAAGAATGTGTCCTAAGTACAGGGATGCCCTACTCGCATTATCATTTTCCATGTTCAATGGACTGTGAAATTGGTGAAGTTTCAAAGTTGAAGGCACATAATTTCAGTCAAATCAGCAGAGCAGAAAGAATGGTATACTTTTATCTGCAAATTTTTGAAAAAAAGTTGGGATTGACTGTGGACAAGTCAAAAACATCATTTCCTTCGCAACTTGGTTGCCTTCGGTATATTAACATGCATTGTGAGATAGAGGCTGAATTTGGATTTTAATTAAATATTTGACACATAATAGTTTTCTGTCACAGAATAAATGTAGTCAAAGAACTTAAAATTGGTTAAATGATTTGAATTTATTTTCAATTGAAGATTTCATGCTGTTGCGCAATACAATTTGCTGTTGCGCAATACACTGCTGTTGTGCAATACCTGTGTTTAGACTATAGACAAAAAAAAAGCAAAATAAATTGTGAGAAATCCTAAAATTAAAAAAAAAAAATTGCCCACCCCCCCCCCCAAATTTTTTTTCCAAAAAAAGGGTAATTTCGTTAATCTTGAAGAAAAAAAAATCCCCCCCCCCCCCCCAAATATTTTTTTTTTACCCCCCCCCCCCCCCCCCCACCAAAAAAAAAATGTTAAGAAATTTTATTTTTGTAAAATGTGGTACAATTTCAGAGATATCCATAAACTTTAACACAAGTTAGTCTGAAAACTAGAAAAATACTTGATTTGGGCCCCTTTTTGGCCCTTCATTCCTAAACGGTTTTGGCAAATACCCCCAAAATCAATCCCAACCTTCTACTTGTGGTATTGAACCTTGTGGTACAATTTCAGAGCAATCAAAAATTTATTCACAAGTTATTGTCCGGAAACTAGAAAAATGCTTGTTTTTGGCCCATAATTCCTGAACGGTTGGGATCATTACCCCCAAAAACAATCCCAACCTTCCTTTTGTGGTATTGAACCTTTTGGTTAAGTTTCACAGAGATCCATTCACTTAAACTGAAGTTATTGTCCGGAAACCAATCTGTCTACGGACGACGACAACGACGACGAAGACGTGATAGCAATATACGAACGCAAATTTTTTGCAGTCGTATAAAAATCAAAAGGGAGCACATGTGAATAGAATTAAACAGTTTCTAGTAAGTTGGTGATTTTTTTTTTCAAGTTCTTGTCCAAAAACTGGAAAATCACCCCTTTAGTAAAACTCCCAATACTTGGAAAACGTAAATTTGAAATTTGTAAAAAAACAAAAGGGAGCTCAAATCAAAAGATATAACAATTCAATACAGTTTTATGCATAGTGGTTAAAGCGTATTTGAGATAATGTCGGAAATGTTGAAGACGGACGGTAAACGTTATACCATAAGTCTTGTAAAAGGGCATACATGTATAGAAAATATAAGAATGCTATTCAGTCCTTTTGGTTAGTTTTACCCTATATATCCAAACAAACAATATTTACTTTCTTCTGTTTCTGATAATGCTTGGTTTCATAAGTTTCTTTCTAATGACTGTCCCTTACAATATTGCAATGCAGGAAACTCTAATTTTGGTTAAGAATTAAAATATACATGTATTAAAGATCAAGAGCATTCTTATGTTTTAAATTAAGCCTTCATATAGAAAAATTAAAATTCCAGATCAGAATATGTGCTTCCAGAAGTGGTGGTGTTGAATCAAATTTTATGTTTATATAATAAAAAGAAGATGTGAGGCATATATTTTACAAGTACCTTGCAAGTCAATTAAAAAATCTCTCCAATATCCAACAATGTTCTCCTCGTCCCGTCTTCTGTTGCTGCCTGGAACTGACATTTTGATATCCATAAACACCACCTCCATCATTTCAGCGGTCAATTTTTCATTTCCTTGACAGACAAACAAATCCTTAAATGCTTTATAATGCTCTTGAATGTACGTTAATACATCAAGTGTCTGTAACCCATCACGCAACCTGTAATTGTATACCAGTTTATTAAACACCAACATATCAACCATGTAAACATATTTAAGATATGCATTGTATTCAGCTGAATTAAACAAAAATAGAACCTATTAGAAGAATAATATTTGTGATAATCTTTAAATGGCAATCTTGAGAATGATAAGTGAAAGACACGACAGACAATTCACCTCATCTCACTATTTGTTTGGTGGAAGAAAATGCATATATCCCTTTTGTGTTGCACTTGAAGATGTTGGGGACATAAATAGACTTCATTTAATTATTTGACCTTAAAGTCAAAGGTCAAGGTCACTAATTTTTTTAAATTAGGTGATATATACTCACATACAAAATACCAAAAGCCTATAGCCTAGACAAATTTTTGAATGTATTTGACTTCGAGGTCAAAGGTTACTGTGATTCGTTACTGACTCTAGTTAGCAACACATGTCCTCGACATGATGCACCCATGTACCAAATTATAGATATCTACTTCAAAAGAGAAACAAGAATGTGTCCCCAGTACACGGATGCCCCATCCGCACTATCATTTTCTATGTTCAGTGTACCGTTAAAATGGGGGATAATTGCTAATTTTGCATTAAAATTAGAAAGATCATATCATAAGGACTTCAACTTCATCAAAAACTACCTCGACCAAAAACTTTAACCAAAACTTTAACCTGAAGTGGGACAAACGGACGGATGCACAAACGAACGAATGAACAAATGCACAGACCAGAAAACATGGGGCATAAAAAGTCATGACATGGATAAAATTTTGTATGAGGAATTCACACTTAAATAATATGTCTTCATTCTTTGAAAGAGAGACATCTATATTAACTGTTCACAAAAGAATTACACATTATATCCTGCAACAAGACTTTAATGTTGTTGAAAAAACCTAAGTTAAAAGTTTCATAATAGCTATATAGTTTACAAACATCTTCAGGTCACCATTTCCATTTTCAGCAGGGTCTTTTAGATGAAACAGGTTATCAGGTTAAGGATGCTTTGTAATACATTCAAGTTCAACAGAAATGATTGCATGTGAAAAACTTCTCATTGATGACTTTTAAAAAGAGTTTATACTTAATACCCTCCACTTTTCATGTCATTGCATGTATTGATGACATTTTCCTTTAAGGAGATATTAATCTATAATTTACCCACTCAGTCCAGAGTATTTCATTTTCTGTTGAATGGAAGTGTCAGTCCTGTCTCTCTAATACCATACAATACTTAGGAAGATGATGTATGAGTGCCAATGACATAACCAACTGATAACTCTTCATCCAAATAACAATTTAAAAAAGTAAACCGTTAGAGGTCAATGTACACCCTTCAACACGGAACAATAACCTATAAAGGGCCCCAGTTTTCCAATCAAAAATAAAATATTACTCACTGGTGAAGAGGAGTACTGGTTCTTTCCAGGACCAAAAATCTGACAATATCCATGATTAATTTATCTTTTTGTTGCATGTTCAATATAGGCCTGAAACATCCCGCTGTTATCAACAGGGTTGACATTGCATTCATTTGTTTGTTCAAGTCTTGCAAACTTGATGCATCTTTTAACTAAAAAAGAAAAACAGGTTATTAAAACTCTATCAACAATCTAAGTGTCAGGTGACATTTAGCACATAGGTATATAGCCAGCAAGAACTACATAATATATATATTTAGAAAATAGAATTATCTGCTAATTTGTTTAAATTGGGTTAAAACAGGCATTCTGTGAGTATTGCATGACATTATACAGTCAGTTAAAAATTCATTTTATTGGAACAATATGCGATCATGATCTATAACTTGTAACAGTGTAAAGTATATAACAAGCATCAAGTCAAATTCTTCAAGCTTGAAGAATAAAAAAGTTTAAACTATCCAACGACCATAACTGTGCTCAACATCTCATCAAACCAGAACAACATTTGATCTTGATCTGTAACCAATAATCAAATCAATATCTTCAAGCTAATTAACAAAACTAGAGGCTCTAATGAGCCTGTGTCGCTCACCTTGGTCTATGTGAATATTAAACAAAGGAAGCAGATGAATTCATGGCAAAATTGCATTTTGGTGATGGTGATGTGTTTGTACATCTTACTTTACTGAACATTCTTGCTGCTTACAATTATCTCTATCTATAATGAACTTGGCCCAAGTAGTTTCAGTGGAAAATGTTATTAAAAATTTACAAATTTTATGAAAATTGTTAAAAATTGACTATAAAGGACAGTAAGTCCTTATGGGGTCAATTGACCATGTTGGTCAAATGTTGCCTTATTTCTAGCCTTCGAGGTCTTACTTAGCTGTACATTATTGCTGTTTACAGTTTATCTCTATCTATAATAATATTCAAGATTATAACAAAAAACGGCAAAATTTCCTTAAATGACCAATTCAGGGGCAGCAACCCAACAACCCGTTGTCCGATCCATCTGAAAATTTCAGGGAGATAGATCTTAACCTAATTAACAATTTAATCTCGTCAGATTTGCTCTAAATGCTTTGGTTTTTGAGTTATAAGCCAAAAACTGCATTCTACCCCTATTTTCTATAACAATTCTTATTATCAATCCAATACTTTCTAAATACTACCTTTTGAACTTCTCCTCTCAAGTCACCATCTGCTATATCTTCAATATTCCTTTCTCCAGCTTGTCCTACCAACGCATTGTACATAACTGGAGAAAGGAATTTTGGTGATGGTCCTCCGTGTACAATGGATAGGGAAAAGAATAATCCAACATCTCTGTACAGATTGTCTTCTAGGGCTACAATAAAACAAAACTAAATATTTTGCTAAAATGTGATAAAAGATTTAAGATATATTAAATTTAACATTTAGAGGCCTTAATAGACATGATAGATGTCAAAGAATAAATTTTACTATTCATAACTATATATTATCAATCCCTGATTCAGTGATATAATATATATCATGTTTGTTTTGTGTTTCACAGACCTTCCAGAAATCAGAACCAAAATGAGGGAAACAAGAATGTGTCCCTAATACATGGATGCACCATCTGCATTATAATTTTCTGTCTAGTGGACCGTGAAAATGGGGTAAAAACTCTTATTTGGCATTAACATTTGAAAGATAATATCATAAGGTACAAGTATACTAAGTTTCCTCAACTTCATCAAAAACTAACTCAACCAAAAACTTTAACCTGAAGCCGGACAGACAGACGGAAGAACAAATGAACGAACAGACCAGAAAACATAATGCCCATAAATGAGGCATAAAAATGGTCCTTCCCTTTAAAACCGTAACAAGTGTCTAGATCCCCAAAGTGTCCCCTATTGTAAATGGTGTGAGGGTTATTGTGAGAGATGGGTCAAGATCCCTAATGCACCAGCTCTAGATGAGGAACCCCAAGTAATGTGTACAAGAAATCTCTGTGTATTGATATTGGACATGTTTCTATTTTTTACAAATGATTGAGCTTAACCATTTGTGGTGATAAGGAAAGTAGAGGGACATAGAATAAATGTGTAAAAACTATGGAGCTATTAAAAGTTCAAAGAACTTATTGTGTTAAAACAGGGATTTTTGACCACAAGGAGCCGCATCACAAAAGAATACTCTGGGTTTGCTAATTTACAGAAAAAGTAATCTCACTTCGTACCCTGAAAATTTAACCACAAATAAGAAATTCTCAGCTTCAAAACGAGCCATCATATATATCCAAGTTAACGATATGGACTGAGCAACAGAAGAAAACGTTACCATTACGGCCTATGGAGAAACAATTGCAAACCTTCACCCAGATGACTGATAATTAAACATGACAAAATACCTCTCCATCCCTATAAAGTGGGAGACATAAAAATGTAACTGTATAGAGAATACATGAAATTCCTTTTTTAATCTTTCACCAAGATGAGACAATATAAATTCACCTGATGTACTATAGGCCAAAATTCTTCTGTTTTCAGGACCTTCAAAAATGTGCAGGTATTGGATCTTTTTCATCAGCATTCTCAAGAACTCTCTTTTTGGTCCACCTTCATCTACGGCACCTTCTGCGATTCCTACATCGTCCGTAAACTTCACACTTATCTTGCTTTTAGCACAGAAGGATTTCCTTTTGATGGCTCTCCGAGCACCATCTAAAACAAGGTTTCTGTTGATATTGAATTTCGTTATCTTCTCCAGGTCAACCTGTGACTGTAACTTTATTAATAACTCTGGCAAACTGATATCACTAAAATGAACAAAAAAGTATCACCAATGAAAGGGATAACCAGATGCTCCGCAGGGCGCAGCTTTATACGACTGCACAGTTCGAACCCTGAACATTGGGGCAAGTATGGACACAACATTCAAGCTTGATACAGCTCTGAATTTGGATTCTGATTAAATAGTTGACACAACAGAGGTTTCTGACACATAATGAATGTGGTCTAAGAACTTAAACTTAAAAACTTTAAATTGGACATTACCTATTATGGTCCAATATCCAAAATCAAAATACATGGTTAGATTCAGCATATCAAAGGACCCCAAGAATTCAATTTTTCACGAAATCAAATAAAGTTCAATTTTGGACCCTTTAGACCTCAATGTGGACCAGTTTGATAACCGGGCCCAAACATCAAAAATCTAAATACATGGTTAGATTAAGCATATATCAAAGAACCCCATATATACAGTTTTTGTTGAAATCAAACAAAGATTAATTTTGGACCCCAATTTGGACCAACTTGAAAATTTGGCCTAAAATCAAAAATTTAATACATGTTTAGGTTCAGCATATCAAAGAACCCCAGGGATTCAATTTTTGTTGATATCAAACAAAGTTAAATTTTGGACCACAATTTGAACCAACTTGAAAACTGGGCCCATAATAGAAAATCTAAGTACATTTTTAGATTCAGCATATATCAAATAACCCCAAGGATTCATTTTTTGTTAAAATCAAACTTAGTTTAATTTTGGACCCGTTGGACCTTAATGTAGACCAATTTGAAAACAGGACCAAAAATTAAGAATCTACATACACAGTTAGATTAGGCATATCAAAGAACACCAATTATTTAATTTTTGATGAAATCAAACAAAGTTTAATTTTGGACCCTTTGGGCCCTTTATTTCCTAAACTGTTGGGACCAAAACTCCCAAAGTCAATCCCAACCTTCCTTTTGTGGTCATAAACCTTGTGTTTAAATTTCATAGATTTCTATTTACTTATACTAAAGTTATTGTGCGAAAACCAAGATAAATGCTTATTTGGGCCCCTTTTTGGCCCCTAATTCCTAAACTGTTGGGACCAAAACTCCCAAACTCATCCCAACCTTTCTTTTGTGGTCATAAACCTTGTATCAAAATTTCATAGATTTCTATTTACTTAAACTTAAATTATAGTGCGAAAATAAAAAAATATGCTTATTTGGGCCCTTTTTAGCCCCCAATTCCTAAACTGTTGGGACCAAAACTCCCAAAATCAATCCCAATTTTAGTGCAATTTAAGTATACATAAATAAACATGAAATCTTCAAATACGTACCCATCCATTGGTATGGTTTTGTCACCTTCATCATCGGAGTCATCAACTGTTACTATTTCAGTTTCAAACAGCTGGACATATGACCTAAGTAATAAATAAATCTTGGTTTGATTAACCTATTATTCATTCTGTTTTCCTTTTTACTCAATGCTATTTTTTATGTCTGTAATGTTTATATGAAGTTAGACATTTATGACACAACTTACGTTGAAACCTCCAGGTTAGGTACTTGTCACCAATACGGATATTCAATTGAAAAAATACATATAAAGTATGCTGGATTTTTGTATCAAATCTTTGACAAAAATATAAATAATCAACTATCACTTAGTTTGTCTTGTTCTTAATATTGTCTGAGTGTTCAACTGCGAAACACATGACTTTGCCTAGATGATAATCTACTATCTAGGATGCATGCAAATACAAGGTTAGATGAATCTACCATGTATAGTTATAACACTTCACATACACAAATTTTTCTTACGATTGCTTACGAATCTCAAAACTTTACCAGATTCATAAAACTTTCACAAGCTGCTGATAGGGCATTAAACCTTAACCAATCAATCAAACCTAAATCTTAAATCAATATCAAATACATTTGCAAAGTACTCGAATATATCCCAAAACAATCGGAAATGTATATTCATATACATCAAGAAAGTATTTAAATTTATTCCTAAACTTGTGGCCAACCAATTATAAACTATACTCAATCATTTGTAATTGATTCATAAAGCAATCGTATTCAATTACACACAAAAGACTTTTCACCATTCTTTAAGAATAGTGTTTGTGTTGTTACATTAAGTTAACAATGCTTTACAAATGACTAAGACTGGATGGCGAGCTATTTACGAATGAAGTTATCTAAAAACAATCAGCCATTTGTTGAAAATTATTTGACATGTCAAATCAGGGATCAGCAGAATGTATAAGAGTTGTTTTAAGAGTTAAATTCCAATGCTTGCTGTGAATGACAAAAAATTTGTAGATTTGTGAGCATTTATAAGAAAAAAATTCTGTATGTGAATTGGTATTACTAAGAAAGATGTGAACTTTGAAGTAAACTTAAATGTAAGTCAGTCAACAGTCAGGGGTATGACTCAAACAAGTGATTTCATTATCGCTTATTTCAGTGATTTTCAAATTTCAGTAATCACTTATTTAAGTGATTTTGGTGTTTTCTTTGATCTTCAAATGCTGATTTCACTAATTTTCCATAAAATGGCAATTTTTTCTGTAATTTGTCTACATAGATCAAATATCTTAATCTTGATATATCAATTTCATCAGTGCGCTGGGGCAGTAAGTTAGTGTGCTGAAGCTTTTAAAAGAACCCTTGGGAATTTTTCTGTAATCAAATTTTCATTAACTACTCTATCAATAACATAAAAGTCAACACATTTATGTAACCTGATTTGTTTTCTTTATAATTAGAATGATTTACTTCAAGGTTTTGACCTTATCTACAGATTATTCCAGTTTAAGCATAATCCAAATAAATTGTTAAAACTGACATACTAATTTAGCAAAAGAGCATTTTTGTATGTATTCAGTTGTTTTTTTCAATAGAATAGTTGTTTTTTAAACCCAATGTAGATCTAGCTTGTGGATAAATTATCAAGAAAATGTTATAATCACTTTCATAAGTGATTTAATGTTTACATCTCAAATCACTTATTTCAGTGATTTTAAAAAGTCTGTTTCTAATTTTGTAAACATTTTTCATTTTTCAATAGCGAAATCACTTTTAAAGGTGATCCTGAAATCACTTGTTTAAGAAGTAGCCCTGACTGGTCAAGTAAAAAATATAGGTAACAGTGATTCATTATATCAAGAAATTGTGTCCAGATTATCTACAAATAAAATACCTGTAAGTTGAAGGACATGCCAGAGCATCATTACCAGTAGATGACCGCAAGCTTAATCGAGATCTACGCTCTCTACGTTCTAAGCACGATGGATGAAATGTTATCTATAAAACAGGGTAATCCGTCTTAAAATTAACCAATTTCAAATTGTAAAACAATTGCAGAGTATTCTTGGTCAGCACATATAGCATTTCAACGTATCATACATGCATGTTATTTTAATTCATTTTGATTTTTTAACAAATGTATACTGCTTGTCATCTAAATCAGGTTTCACTTTCTAAGACCTACTGCTCACTATTTACAGATTCAGTTAATACTGCCATTTTTCTGAAATGAAATCTCCCTAGCCACTTTTGTTTTCTTTTTGACATTTCTTTAATAATAGTTTCGGCAGGCATTGAAATATCTGAATTGTCCATTACTAAAGATTACAGAAACTCAGTTCAGAACTGATACTGGTAGATTTAAATCAAAATTGATCACCTGTGGCGTAAAGAGCTATTTAGAACAAGAGATTGAAATAAATTTGGGGCCTTTCTTTTAATGCAATAACAAATTTTCAGTACTTGTTGTATGTAAAATGCAAATTTTGTAATAGTGCCTCCTAGAACATGTAGAATACTCTGTAACTAGTTTAATCAAAGTCCATTGAAATATATTAAATCCACAGTGCTCACAAGGATGAAACAAACTGAAAATTTGAAGTTCTGTTTGCATATGACAATCAATCTAGGATCTTAAAAAAGCAATAACATTTGAGGTCATGATAAAGACTTATAATGTAATGAGTTTGTTAAAAAGATGCATGACACACATTTCATAATAAAACCTTTTCACATCCATTCTAATGGAATAGCTAAGTTACATGTAAATACTAACTGTCGGTGTGCCTGTATCTTCCGGATCACCTTCCACTATATCTTGACTTTGCACAGTTTTGGTGATGTCTGTTTGTGGTTTCTACAATATTCATAAAACTATATTATCCTAGTTCAATAAATTCCTTCAGGATTATTATCCTACAGGAGTGTGTCAAAAATACACACCAGAAACATACACTTCAAAATATTGAAGTAATATTTAGCACTAAATTCATAGAATACTGCATATAATAATTTATTAGTTTAAACATATTTAATTATACTGGATTGGGAAACAATTTTTTCATCTTATATTAATCCCTTTCCACTTGCAGGTGCTAGTGCTGCTTGTAGCGGCATTACCCTGCTCTTTTTTTCGAAATCTACAAGGGTGTCTTTTACGTGCAAGAGATATGACTCTCTCTGAACACTAATTCAATTTATTGCATACAACTGGTACAAAGAGCTGTTCGGGAAGTAGTTTCATACTGTACACTTAAAACTTATAGCACATCATGGAATGCTGTTTGCAATTGGATTTACATTAAACATAAACACTGTCATTGAAGCAAATGCCATTTTTTTTTAAAATAAAGCATATGTTGTGGAGCCCAACAATAACCATATTGTATATTTCCATGAGTGTTTATTCATTTCATCACAAAAAAACAACAACAAAAAGTCTAAAACTTAAATCATAAATACTAACTGCGGATGAGCCTGTATTTTCCTGGTCACTGTTCATACTTGCATTTGTGTCTGCTTGGGGTATCTGCATATTAACACATGAAAAAAGAAGTGTACATTTAATTGCAATTCAACTCGGAATATCATGTTTACCATTAAAATAGCTTTCATATGCTTTTGACTTTGATACAATAGTTTACATGCAAAAATAAGCAAATAAATGCATATTGACCCCTTTATTTTGTTCTGTACCCCACTGCTAAGACCTATTGTTTGTTATTTTTTCATTTTTTGTTGTGAGGACTTTTTAAAGCTCTAGTAGATGAGCTCAACATTAATTTAGTGCTTATAAAACTGTGTAATGGTTTTCAAGATACAAGCAAAAACATGTGAAATTCTGACAGTTTTGCCCCTGATGATTTCATTGTAGCCCTAAATCAACTGAACAATTTGCAATTTTTTGGATCTAGCTAATGTACCGTTTTCCAGAGTCATAAGCAAAAATATGCGAAGAATACAAAACTTGAAGTATTTAAAGTGAGATACATCATGTACATCATGTACATGTACAATAAAACTGACAATTTTGCCCCTGCTAACTTTTTTGTAGATCTTAATGAGCTGAACAATTTGCAATTTTCATTTTGCAGTTTTCAAGTGCACAAAAGAGAAAAATTAAATAAAAGGCCATACCACCTGGACTGGTTAATATCAGATTGACTTTAAAATGTCTGTATGGGTAGATCTTATTATGTACTTATCAATTTAATCTTATACTAGAATTTTGATATCTGTAACAGTTTTTAAGTAAATACATGCAAAACCCAGGTGTTGGATGCCATGGTCTATTTTTAGCCATGGCAGTCATGTTTTTGACGAATCAAAATTTTCCTTACAATTTTAAATAGAAACCCTGATAATGTTTTTGCCAAGTTTGGTCCCAATCTGTTCAGTTATTATCAGAGTGGGAGAAGATTTTTATTTAAATTTATGACAAGGACGGACGCTCAGTGACAACAATAGCTCACATGGCCCTATGTTGTTTGCTCATTTTCAGACAATTTGGATACTCAATATTTTTTCTTTCCCTTTCCTAGACATCCCCCCTCATAATTTTAATGCAAAGGTGTCATTTTTCTTCTGAAAAGTGTTAATATGGTAAATGTCACAACCATAAACAAACTAAAAAATCATTTTTAAAAATGCATGAATTTAGCTAACAAAGTGTGGTCATGAAAATATGTTTTATAAAAGAATGAACGTCAGCGAGTCAATCGATCTATATAAAAAAAAATTGTTGTAGGGGCAAAAGATATAAAATTTATTTCATGAAAAGCTTAACGTTAACATCATCATGATGGTCCATTTATCTGAATGTGTCACAAGATTGCTATTTAGTGTTACATGCACAATTGTTAATTACAAACTAGACTGTACTGTCTTCAAGGGAACCTGTATGTCGCCTGCATTTTATTGATAGCATTGCACACATTATTTATGTCCGCAGTCCACCATGTGTAATTTCAAAGTTTTTGATAAACAGGATGTAGTTGAGTGACAGTGCAATGAAAAACAATTCTAAAGGATAAAGCATAGAGATGCAAAATATCAAATGTCTGTACTGCATGTAGTTGTAAAGAAAACTGCAATGAAATTTTGCATACATATTTGACCAGCATGCCTTAAATATCAAAGTTTTTGGTATTAAATAGGAATTAAGCAAAGCCATGAAAATGCTTTACGCGTCATAGTACTTCCAGATAAAGCATTCTCCAAAATATTAAAAGTCTGCTGCATGTAGTTAAGAAAACTGCAATGAAAATGTGTGACAACATTGCGGTGCATGCGGCAAAGGTTTTGGAAAGATGGATTTTGTCAAAGTGACCCCTATATAAAAAACAGGCGACATAAAAATATATTATATGTATCAGTATATACATGAAGTGCACTTGGATAAGAATATTAATCTATAGGTACATAGAGTGAGTATGATAGGATTACCAAGCATTTCATACCTGTTGTGTGTCGAGTACGAATACAATTTTCTGCCACTGTACAAATATTGTTTTTATCCTGTATTTATAAAATGTACAAATTATTTTTTCATACAAAACAGAATTACAGAAAGACATTCTTAAAAAAAATGATTCCATATGAACAGTGAACACATCATATAGGAAAGCATGAATCATGTAAAATTGAAATGGGTCAAAGACAGAAAGGGCCAGTTTTTGTTAAAACAAGAAGAAGAGCTACAAACCTCACTCTGAAATCACATCTCATTGATGTGAGAGCCCATACAGAAGCTGCATACCAAATATGAAGAGCCTGCGATTTTTAGTTCCTGAGATAAATATTAAAAATACAGTATTTCCCTGCGACCAACATTCACATATTATAATTCAGCTGATTTTTCAACTCGCAAAATCCAGCCAAAAATCATTAATCTAACTTGAAGGTAAAAGACCATCATCCTACATGTAGCAAGAGCAGATTTTATCACCTTCATGTGATCTATCCACATGCAAAATAATAAAAGCCTAAATCACAAATTTTAGGTACATGCTAGACATGATTTTGTTTTGAGTGGCAGCTGTAGACTGATTACTATAGTGCGACCACCACTAAGAAACGTTTGATTTATTGTCGATTAAAACTACATGTGTTATATCCTGTGTTCTATGGTTTTGAGCTCTAAAATGTTATGATGCTGCATAATTACCTGTAAAGAGTGTGTCTTGCCGAATACTGGAAGTTCCTCGTCTGTCATGTCTGTGTCATCTAATTTGTTTTGATCCATCATGTCCTTATCATTTTCAAACTAAAAATGAATTCATACTTGTAAAACAACTAGCTATCAATATTTTTGCAGTAATATACTATGTCACTAATTAGAAAACTTTTTATGTGTGTTAACGAACATTGTAAAAATCTGCACCTAAAATAAGAACATTACATTAAATTATATTTCTTTCCTTTAAATGGATATTGCAACTCCCTCAAGACTCATAATACATTTTGATGAGGGGGGCAAGGGGTATAACTGTTATGCTGTTATGGGCCAATTTGAATCTTTGTTATCTGTTATTCTGAAGAAAAAAAATGCTGTTATCTGTTATTGACTATTTCTGTTGCTGTTATAGGACTTTTACTTTTTTTGTTATCTGTTATTGTGAGAATGTATTTTTTGTTAACTTTTATTGGACCCCCTCTTGCCCCCCCCCCCCTCTTTGATGTTATTAATTCTTTAATAAATATTTTGCGGCCCATATTTTGTCATACAACTATAAGTAGGTGTTTTACTGTTTACTTTCTCAGGTAACAGTTAACTTTGTGATCAATGCTTATGTGTAGTTGTCCTTCATGTATAGTTATACAATATTAAACTGTATTTGTCATATAAGTAACATTATACTTTTAACATAAACAAAAATAACAACAACAATAAAATAACTGAGTGGAACACACACATATCTAAATATACACAAGTAAAACTAACTAAGAGTTCCCTGTCCTCAGTTCTTAAAAGACTGTTGTTAAAAACATAATAAAGGAACCTGTTTTTTCTGACACTTGGTTTATATTTGACGGATTTAGTAGGACTACTAGTTTTTCAGTATCAGATAGATTTGGAAACATAGCATTATCTATTGCCATGGCATTAAAAGGTTTTATATGTAAAGCATTATTGATTTGACAGTGGAGGAGAAAGTGATTTTCATCTAAGGTTTTACAAGTTGGACACGACGTAACGTTCTATTGTTTTGAGGTATGTTTAGATTATCTGCCCTTCAATGATCAAATTATGGTAACTAATTCTAACTTTTTGTAAATAAATGTCTAGTTTGTTTCAAAAATTTGGATGAAGATAAAATTTTTGGTCTTGTTTGACTTTAATATTTTTGTATAAAAGAAAGAGTTTGTTATTTTCCTTTAAACTGTTCACGTTATTTTCCAGTAATTCTGAATTAAAGTTGCATGTAATATTCTTAATCAAAGTCTGTAGTTTTTCACTTGTTCCATATTTTCACAGGACACTATTTTTTGTATATCAATATTCATTTCTTGTGTTGAATCTACCAGAATTTTTCTAATTCCATTTTTTTGGAAATATTGTACAATGAATGATAAAATACAATGTACAAACCTCAGGGCCCTCGACGAGAACATAAAGCTTCCCTTGACCAATCAGAGCCTTCAGCCCTATTCCATCAAATTTGAATGTTGATGGTACATTTGGTTTGGATAATTTTTTGTGTGAGCACGATAAAAAAATGATCTTGGTGGGATCTTTGTCAGTGCTGTCAAATATGTCAAGTAGTTTGTTTTTAATAGTGTCCTCTGTATCCTCCGAACTTATGTTAATTAATCCTTCTTCTAGGATAATATCTGCACATAGAATGCCTGGCAATTTTATATTTCCAATAAAAACAACTTTATATGACTTTTCAAATAACTTCTTCTTCTTTTTCATTTGTTGTCTAATGTCTTTTCTGGAGGCAGCTCCCTGTATTGGTGAGAAATGTGTCCTTGGGTGTGAAGTGGCTTTTGACGACTTAAACACAGAAGTAATCTGCTGAGCCAATCCACTTGTACTTGGCCTGTTGCCAATGATATCTCTTGCTTGTCCTATATTAAGTAAATATTATCATAGTAAAATTAAAAAGATAAAATTAAAGCAGTTGGCGATTATCATGACAAAATTTTAAACTAAACAATTATTTGGAAAGATATTACTTCAGGTACATGTATCCCAACTTAAAGACACAGATGAAGACGGTATCATACCATAATTTTTCAACACATTTTTTGGCCGTCATGTACTCAACTAAAAGTACTGAAGTTTAAATTAGGTATCAAAAATCCTTTCACCCTTTTTATCATCTGTTTCAACCCTTATTTTCCAAAACAGTAGAAAGCTCAAAATCACTCACAGTCGTCGTATAGTACTCAGATATCTTATTTTCAAAGTTCCTAAAGAACAATCAACTAATACTTTTAAATCCTTCGATAGTATTGCAAAAAAAATTCATGAGAATTTGCTCAAAATATATAGGTTTAAAAAGAGCCTGTTCGAGACATAATTCATTGAACTTTTTTTTCATCAATCTGCAACAAAAGTGGGCAACTGATCTTTGCCAAGCTATTAGGTTTTTTGTTGAGTTTCATCAATACAAAGAGCTCAGCACCTGTACATCCTGTAGTTCTGTTGTACAAAAAAATAATTGATTTTTCTACCAACCATGAATGTACATACCAGCACATTCTGCTGTTGTTACAACAATATATCTTCTTGTTCCCCAACCTCCATCTGGAGAAGAAAACCCTCTTGTATCAGCTGCAACAGCTTTCAACACCCCTCCTACATGGTACCTCAAACCCACTGCTGAAGGAAACTGTGATTTGAGTGTCTCCCTCTCCAAAACATCTTCTTTAAGTGGCAATAAGACCTCAGCATCATAACAAAGTTCACTATGTGAAACCTTTATATGACCTGACATCATATAAACCTAAAAACAGAAATATGGAAACCAATTATTGATCAGAGCCTGAATCGTTCACCTAAAATATCATGACAATTGCCACCAAATATTTGAAATTTGGGAACACAACTGGACTATTTTAACTCACTTGTGCATATAATACTGGTTTCCATTGGCATTGATTTTGAATATTTTTTCTAATACATGTATATCCCTATCCTCTCCTCTCTATTTATATTTCACAGGCACTTGGGTTCCCAGCCAGATATACAGGGAAGTAAGAATAGTCCATTTTTATAAAAATTAGCAACCACGGGCCTGTGTTACAATGTATCTGAGTGCCCAAGAAACCCATAATGGCATTTATAACAAGAAGTAATTGTAACAAGATGCTGTTACGAACTTACGAAGTCTCCCAAACAAAGCTCCCTTAATTTGCAATTCCTATGTTCACATATTCATTTGATTTGTTTTATTGTCCCATACAAGAACATATATATGGTCTAGGTACAAAGATCTTGATCGTTTACAATTTATCAAACATGAGGGGGCGGGGGTGACCCTCACAGACTTTACCTATATTTCATTTGAATTGCATTGTTATCCCATGCAAGAATATGGTTAAGGGGTGGGGATCTTGACCATTTACAATTTAACAAACATAAGGGGATGGGGGTGCTCCCCATAGACATCCCCTACATGTAATATTTCGTTTTATTTGTTTTATTGTCACATACATGTACAAGAATAAATGGTTTAGGGGTGGGGATCTCAACCATTTAAAATATGTTCAAACATGTTGGGGTAGGGGTGACCCCGATGGCAATCTCCAATTTTTAATGTATTATCAATTGAATATTCAATTAATAAATTAAGATGAAAGTTGTAGTGCAAGATGACTGAATTCAGTCATGACTTTGGTATACAGATAACTGGGACAAATAGATTTTCATCAAAAATTAGTCACAATTTAACAGTTTGAATAAAACGTAAATTCTCATTTATTTTGTTTTTGAACATGCTAAATAAAATATTGTTGTACTGTTTTCTCTGGCTTCTTGCATATATGTTACTGCATGGTCCTATTTAAAAAAAAAATAGTATATCCAGCTTCAGATTACACAAATGGAAGCAAGTACCCATTGTGCCTTATATATTAAAAAAGGGACTGAAATCCTCAGACTAAAAAAATAGTATATGTACATTTGCAATCGTGTACTTCTCACAAAATAGCTGAAAATACTTAAAGACAACGATTTGCATCAACAGGAGTCAAATTCTTCTAAGATATGGGGAGAAACCTCAGTTATCTAAATTTTAAGGAGGTGTTATTAAGCAGATTCTTGCATACTCTCCCTATTTGACAAAATCAGAATATTGACAAGTTGAAACAGAATGTGTTATAAACAATTCACCAATTGAAAGTTACAGACAATGGTATACAATAAAATGTCCAGTATTAGACAGGCGTTAAAAATGACACTTTTCTGTCAAACAAAGAGCCATAAATCCTGTTCTTGGGCTTATGCATTTTAAGCAAAAGTATCCATACCGAGGTGCCATAAAGAGAGAAAATCAATGGATGGAGAACAAAACACCAACAAGATGGTGACACATTCAACATACAATTTGGAATATTTACTTGTATATTAAAGGACTAATTCCCCCCTCCCCTTCCCCATTTTCCTAATGTAAATATAAATTTAATCCATTCAAAATATAAAACAAGTGAAACTACAAGCTACTGCTCACTGATGATACCCCCGCCGCAAGTGGATAATATTAATAGTGTAAAAATATGCAAGTGTTCGGTAAACAGGAAGTTGTTGAGTGATGAATCTGAAAACACATCACACAGTATAGCTGACTTATATAAACCCTGAAACCAAATTTCAGAAATCATTGTATTGTAGTTCCTGAAAAAATGTGATGAAAATTTTCAACTTGGCTATCAAAGACATGTGTAAAATCATACAAGTATTCGGTAAACAGGAAGTTGTTGAGTGATGAATCTGAAAACACATCAAACGGTATAGCTGTATTACATAAACCCTGAAACAGAATTTCAGAAATCATTGTATTGTAGTTCCTGAGTAAAAATGCAAAAATATTCATGGGACGGACTGATGGATGGACAGACAGAGTTAAAACAGTATACCCCCCCCCCCCCCTTTTTTAAAGCGGGGTATAATCCTAATCAGTGCTAACAAGTTGGAAACGACAAATTTTCAATCATATAAAGGGCAATTTCTCCTTGAAATAAAAGTGAATCTGGCTGAAATTCAAAATTGTCCTATGAGAGGCTATGAATAATATATAGCTCGTGTATAAATATGAACAAAATATGCTGACAAATAAAAGTTCTAGAGAGCTAACAATTCCTGAAGAAAAATATGTTTTGAAATATGCAAAGACATATAGTAATTATTAACCACAGTGGGGCGTTGAAAAAAAATCTACTTCGGGGATTCAGAGATGGGAACTAGAACACATTCCAATTTTTCCATAAACGGCCATTGTGGTGCATATTTCGGCACTTTTTTACATTGGTTATTAGATGTACCCCAACTGTTTCCAACAAGTGTTTCCATCTGATGAACCTGCTGTCAACTTCCAGTTCTGGTTTGCGGATTTTTTATAAACAAAGACAAAGCGAGCACTTTGTGGCAAATAAACCAAGATTTCTATAGAAAATCCACAAAATTTCAAACATAGATTACTCACTTGCTTTTCTAAAATGTGCTTGTGTTTATCAAGGATTTATATAGTAGGACTACTATATAAATCCTTGTGTTTATTAATTGTTTACAAAAAAATATAAGCAACCTATAAATTCCCAAACATCTGGTGCTGAGCCAGTCAAGTGCACCCTAAAAGGTGTACTTAATTTGAGCTCATTTTTTATTTGTTTTAACCATTATTATAACTACAGTAATAAACTTGTTTTGAGGAAATTTCGAGCAATACTCCGATATCTATCAGTTATTAAATTGCCTTATTTGAGGGAACAAGATTAAAAAGAAAAGGCTGTGGATCCATGTTCTAGTCTAAATAATTATGACGTCTGGCAAGGCTATTTTGGTCGCAGGAAGGCGTCCAAGAAAAAAAATCAAAATAGCCTTGCCAGACGTCATAATTATTTGGACTATGGATTTTCTATAAACTTTCCATATGTTTAGTATTGAATCAACACAAGGGTACATAATCCTAACAGTAACACTAACAGTATCAGCCTGCAATGCCGGACTCGCATGAACGCAAGATTTAGTTAGTGGGGCGACGCGTTTTTTTAATTCTTGGTCATGCATTCGTGTTGAGAAAGAAAGGGGGAATGCAAACAGTTATACAAAACATTACCTTCTCATATATAGATATCAACAGCTAATCAAACCACGGGAGTTCATAGAGAACGTGCCAACTTCAACATGTGAGTCAAGCAGGGGCTGCCCGACTATATCGACCAATCACAAACGTTGTTGCAAATTTGACCTTGTGACGTCAAACAATTTCCCATAATGCAATTATTGCATATAAATAAAAATTATTGCATATAAATAAAAAAACGACAATTATACCAATTGAATGAAAAATATTGCATTACAATGACAAGTTATACAAATTGAATAAAAAATATTGCATTTGAATGACAAATTATACCATTTGAATGAAAAATTATACCATTAAAATAAAAAATATTGCATATAAATGAAAAATTATACCATTTAAATGAAAAAATATACCATACAAATGAAAAATATTGCATATAAATGAAAAAATATTGCATATAAATGAAAAAATATTGCATATAAATGAAAAAATATTGCATATAAATGAAAAAATATACCAATTAAATGAAAAATATTGCATTTGAATGAAAAATATCAAATTTTTGCAACCAATACCATGCCATATACCACTAGACTTTAGAGTTTTATAAACTTAACACTTGTCTTAAATTCAAACAAAAATGTCAGAATAAAAAAATGAATTGAGACAATATGTTTCTAAAACATGAAACAATTATGATTGCAGGACATTGGACAACTATAGGATTAAGTTACAAGTATGGGATACAGCAGGCCAGGAGAGATTCAGATCTATGGTACGATAATGCTATGAAGATTAAAATATGAACAAGACTTTCAAATGTTAGCTGGTAAAACAAGGAATAAATATTGTTCAGATAATGAAAGTAACACAAATAATTCTGATAAACAAAGTATCAAACTGTTTAATTGTTTTCAAATAAAGATGCAGTATAATAATATGCAATTCATAAAACGATTTATGTTGTGACCTGCATCTGATATTTCACTATATATGTATGATGAAAACCTCTATCTGAAGGTTAGCCTGGGCTCTTAAAAAAATAGGGGTGCCTTTGCCATTAAGATAGGGTTCTTTTTTACCCTGGTGATCCTTGAAGAAAAGCTGCCGGTCCTCACTATTGTTTCCATTTCAAAATATCAAAATTGTGTTGGTCCTGTTGAAACTTTTGTGATTAGGACATTTCGACCCCCACTTTTCGAGAACTGATTTAGAGGGTAACAAACAAAAAAAAGCATATATATATATATATTTAATGTGCAAAGCTTTATACATGTTATAAAATGTATACCATATTCTCAAAGTATTAAAAAATGCCAAACTTTAAGATATGAAGTTAGACAACCACTCGGAGGTTCCTGACTTGGGACAGGCACAGGGCAGTAGATTGGGGTTATTTGAATTTTTTTAACCAATTCTCTTTCAATTTGGGTCAGTGTTGTTATTGAATGAGAAGAAGTTAATTAGTTTATGGAAGAATAATTATTTGCTTCAACATTTTTCAGGCACCGATGTATTACAGAAAAGCTAATGCAGCCATGTTGATATATGATATGACATCAGCTGATAGTTTTTATGATATTAAAGACTGGGTTAGTGGTAGGTACTAATCAATATCATATAATCCTAGTCATTCTATATATGAAAGGTGCTTTAAGAGGACCAAAAAATAAGGCAGAAAGTGTCCTTAGCTCCGGCAATATGATTTGAATCACCTGGTGTATAGATTTTGATTGATACTTTTTAGGTTATAAACATTATATTTGAATGTCATTAGTGTGTTACTTATTTACCTTTATTGCAAGTTTTTGGTCTAGATCATCTGTCATATCTAATGAGAGAAATAGATAGTTATGTTGTTTACATTGAGATTTTTATGTTTGTGTTTTCCAGAACTAAAGAAGAATATTGATACACCTATTGGTAAGATAATAAAATGCTTATACTCATAAAAATATTTATAATGGTTACATTTGTATAAAACTAGAACATACTTGTTGTGTGTCCTTGGCTGAATTGACTGAGTTACAGTACCTACACCTTATTGTTTATATTAGCCTGGTTTTAAGTATTCATAATGTCATCTGAAAAAGTCATGCTGATATTGCTAAAATGCAGTTTTCTTTGCTTTGAAAATCTTTCTATTTGAACCTATCCTGTTTTTCTTATTACAACCAGAAACTACATGTAAGATATACTATTGGTATTAGTATCTGATTGGAACAGGAACTTGTTAATTATTGGTAATATTAATTATGTGGAAAACCAAAAAAACCAGAAAGGTTTAATTCTTGATCAACATCATTGTCCATTATTAGTTATGTATAATGTTGAATACTTTGATTTGTTGTTTTTCATTATGCAAAGTATGCTAATGAATTGGACCTCACTATTTAAGCAGTATAGATTTCAGATTATCCCAAACTAGCTAAGTGCTGTTTTAAAATCATTCATGTATTGGGGTTAGGGAATGGAAGAAACTCAGAATCAATTAATTTTGGTTGGTTGCAATTTCCTTTGATATTATTTTGTTAGAACTATAAGTTAAATGAAATTTTTCTGTTATGTTGACTGGTAGTTGTTGTCATAAAAACTTGCTTCCCATGCTCCGCAATCCATTTAAGTACGGAACATCACTACTAGAGGTTACAGTTATCTTTCTTACTTCATGAAAAAAACCTCAATATTTATCCAGGCAAACACTTTGAGAGTTATGCAGCTACATCTTTAACTCCAATTAGATTAAGTATAGATAAACAAAACATTTACTCAAACAAATGTCAAGAAGAAGAATGATCGTAAAATTCAAACCCTTTGACATGTTGGTAAGTCCATCTCAGGATTCAAACAGTAACTGTTGTCTGAATGCTCTACCAAAGGACCAGGCACAATTTTTCTTCTCGCAAATGTTTTACACTAATAAATAAATGATGCGGTTGTTTGAATCATACAAAAGTTATGTCTTTTGTGTGTACATTTTTGTTGAGCCTGCAACTTTTGTCGCAGAAAGCTCGACATAGGGATAGTGATCTGGCTGCGGGGGCATTAGCTAACTTCTTCAAAGCTTTAAATTTTAGAAGGTAGAAGACCTGGATGCTAAGAACTTTGTATATAGATGCCTTATGTTACAAAGTTTTCGGCAGTCACATGTCCAATGTCCTTGACATCATTTTCATGGTTCAGTGACTGCTTGAAAAAAATATTTTAATATTTTTTGTAATGTTAAATTCTCTCTTATTATAAATAATAAGATAACTATATTTGGTATGTGCGTACCTTGCAAGGTCCTCATGCCTTTCAGACAGTTTTCACTTGAATTCAACCTCATTTCCTGGATTAGTGAACAAGGTTAAGTTTTGGTGGTCAAATCCATATCTCAGATACTATAAGCAATAGGTTTAGTATACTCTTGTATAGAAGGACTGTAAGGTGTACATATCCAACTACCAGGTGTCATCTGACCTTGACCTCATTTTCATGGTTCAGTGGTTATAGTTAAGTTTTTGTGTTTTGGTCTGTTTTTCTGATACTACATGTATATGCAAAATGTCAACTATATTTGGTGTATGGAAATATTTTACTATCTTTATGTCAATTGTGCAGGTTTTATTTGACCTTGACCTCATTTTCATGGTTCATTGATCACTGAACATTAAGTTTTTGTGTTTTGGTCTGTTTTTCTTAAAATATAAGCAATAGGTCAACATTATTTGTTGTATGGAAGAATTGTTAGCGGTACATGTCTGCCTTGCATGGTTCATCTGACCTTGACCTCATTTTCATGGTTCATTGGTCAATTTTTAGTTTTTCTGGTCAATTTTTAGTTTTTCTGGTTAATGTTAAGTTTATGTGACAGTTATAATAAAGCTTTATATTTATATTTGTTAAACAATTGTGTACATTTTATTCTTTGTTAACAGTGATGTGTTTGGTTGGTAATAAGAATGATCTTAGTGATATAAGAGAAGTCTCCACAGAGGATGCTATGGAATATGCCTCATCTATTGGTGCTTTGTATTGTGAAACATCGGCACTGAAAAATACAGGTACTAGTATAACTATAAAAAAAAATGCATGTATCTTTCTTTTACTCATTAACACCAGGTATTCTGATTAAAAATCTGGGAAAGGATCTTAACGCATATAGGAGCAATTTATGAAAAGTTTGTAACAGTTGGTAGGTAACATCTTGATCTGTTTCCCGCAGAGCATAATTCCTCTGGAAATCAGATTTAGATTTTAATTGAGGATGTTTTACAAAAGAAAAATTTCCTCAAAGATACCAGATCTTTTCTCTGTCTAAATGGAGGGTTACATGGTACCTGCTTAATCATGATTGAAACAGATCTAACTACTGGTTAAACTATAGATAATTGAACTAAATGAAAATATCATGCATTGATATGGGCAGAAACATTCTCTCTTAATTATATGCATAAATGAAAAACTCAGATAAATAGAATTTTAAACAGTTTAGAATTCACAATTATAACAAGCGCCAGAAGAGTAGGGTATGATATTTGTTATTATTGGTTCATTGTTGATTGATAAATGTCCACAGGGGTTAAAAAATTTTGTTACAGCTAACTAGCCCAGGACCTATTGGCAGCAGGATTTTACTAGCCCTGTTGGAAGAACTGCTAGTCCATCAAAACTGACCTGCTAGCCCTAGCATGCCTTAAAAATCAAGATTTTGCTGCATAACACAAAGTGGGTGTCCTTTGTTTTGAAGGAGACATTATACACTGTGTTTAATAATTTTTGTTGATCTGCTATTTATTCGGTTGGTGCTTAACCTAACTTAGGTGTTCCCACATTCAACAAGACTTTTTATTGGCGTGCTTGGGGCAATATTCACAGAGCATCGTCTGTTTTTTTCATCAGCAACAGCCAACCTTACCAGGGGAATCATTGTGTCCCAGTTCTGCCAACTTTTCAGGAAGTAAATGCGTGAATTTTTGGCCAAATTGTAAAGATTAAAGAGAAAAAACAATAGATCAAAGGAAAATGCAGCCAAATAAGCATAAAAATGTGCGAGTCTCAAGCTAAAGACTTGACAGGCTTGCTGTCTTGGACACTATAAAAAAATTTCCCGCTTTTCCGGGTCGTATTTGGCATTTTTGGGGGATGAATTTTCAGCCTTGTTACCCCCTTCATCTACCGTTTTTCGTTTTGAAACTGATGAAGTTCCTAGGGTGAGTGCGACTTGGCAGCCCTGCTGTCCTGGACACTATTAATTTTTTTTCTGCGGCTTTTCCCTGTTGTATTTAGCATTTTTGGGGGATGAACTTTCAGCCTCGTTACTCCTTTCATCTACCGTTTTTCGTTTTGAAACTGACGAAGTTCCTGGGGTTCCCGTACTAAAATATTAAGAAATATTTTGTTGCATGGTTTCGTACTCAAGAGCTGTGCGACAAGACGGGTCAATACCGATCAATACATCATACCCTCAAATATCTTTAATAATTAGAAAATATCGGCATAAGTAATGTACCCCCAGGCCATGGTATGAGAAATCGATATTTAAAGTACGAGAATTGCAATCAACACATGATACCGGGCCACCCAGACTTATTTGTTCTATTTTTAAAATATGTACAACAGGACCTGTACAAACCAGTTCAAATTCTTGGAATCCCGGATGACTTAATTGAATCGGATTGGCTAACATAGCATAGTGATGAACGGATTTTTGAGTTTCTATTTTGGAAATGTCAAGAATTTTTTGTTACTAGTCCGTCGGGCATATCGGGTTACACATTTTAATTGCCCGAGGCGTAAATGATCTAGTCCCGGGCGTCGGGCTAGTGGATTTTTTAACCCCTGGTCCAGTGACACATATTTCATCCATATTCAGGAAGAAATGAGATGTGTCAGATCGAAACCCATACTTTGTATAGAATTTATTTCAAATCATTAGGGACAACATCAAAAGATCAATGTAAGATAAAAGTCTTAATTCAAATAGTTTGGGGGTCGGGGGGGGGGGGGGGGGGTTGAACTGCTGCAAGATTTGGTGATCCGACATTGATTTTTACATGTTTCCATATGGGTCTATAATATTTTACCAAATTAAGTTAAGAGGGGGGTGGGGGTCAGTGATAAAACTATTTGAATTAAGTTTTTTATCCTTCATTGAACTTTTGATGTCGTCCCGTAAATAATGAAATGATATCAATGATATGTAAATTAATTTTGCATAATCAACATTTGAGCTACATCAGATAGAAATCAATCTTATGCAATAGAATATCGATACAAGTGATAATATTTTTAAAAGTTTAAAAAAAACCCTCTATACAATGTTTGAAAATACTTGCCAATCAATTTTATTAGAGTAATGTCCCTTGGAAATATTGATTATATGGAAAACTCCATTGATACCTCTTTCATGTACAGTTAATTACAGAATCTTATGAAATTATATGTATATCATAAGTTTATTTCAGCTATGTTGTTGACACTTTGGAAAACAAGATCTGATCAAATATTTCTAAGGAGTTACATTGAATAGAAAAATGAATCTTAACAAAAATCTGATTGCATTTGCTCTGCAGCCTTTATTACTCTAAGCTATTTATTCAGTGTTTTAAATACAAAAAAAAAGGACTTTTTTAGTTATTGCCCTTGTTCCTGGGATAGATAAAATATGTGCAATGGGGACATATTGCAATTGGAACTGTATTCTCTTATTATTAATATTTTCAGCTAATATTCCAGATTGTTTAAATCTGACACTAGAAGTCAATTGTTTATTTTTTCATTGTAGGAATTGATGATGCATTTTTACAAGTAGCACAACAATTAATAAAACTTTATGAAACTTCACCAAATAGTGGCCTCCATACAATAGACCTTCAGGACAACTCATCAAGACCAGCTAGTTCTTCCCCTGGAATGAAAGTGGACTCTCCCAAGAAGCAGACGGCACAAGCAACTAATTCAGGAGGGGGATGTGGTTGTTGAGTTGTTGTGTATTGTGTTACATGTATATTTTCATATATGTATATAAGAGATATTATTATTTTAGATTTTTATTTTTTATAAGTAACCATGTTTGTTTTTTTACAAAGTTAAATTTAAACCATCATTACCAGTTCATCGTCCCTAGTTTTAATTTAATGTTACCATGAAATGTTGATATTTTTGTTCTGTTTGAGATTTAAGACAACAAAGACTGTTTTGAAGGATGAAAGACATCTTGACTTCTACTGAAATGCTTCTTTTCAAAATTTGATATGAATTCAAAAATCTTTAAGTAATTGATATTTACTTTTAAATCTTTTTATATTTTAATTGCAAAAATATGTATTTCAATATATCTACAAGTTTATGAAGTAACCTTTCAGTATTTTGAACAGTGAAATTGAGTTTTTAAATGCAAACAGTTAAACATCAGATATAGTATATTTGCTAAGATTTTTGTTTTTTTCACATGCTTGGTAAAAAATGATTTTTTTTTTATTAAACAACAGTCAAATGTAGAATGAATTGATAAATGGGAACAATTATTTCAATCATTTGTACCAAAAACATTTAAAAAAATAAATTCTGCAATAAATAAGTAGGTTGGATTTTTTGGGCATATTTTCACTTATAAACGACAGGATAAAATTTAGAAAAGTGAGAATTATTGGTTAGAACTATATTTTGTTTCCAAGGAATTGAAAGAGCAATAACATATATGTAAATATTGTTTCTTGAATGGCAAATACACTTATTGTTTCGGAAACTATAACCCTAATAAACTAGTTGTAATATATCACTATTCTAAGATGGCTATTTTGATGCCTGTCAATAAATTATCAATTAATTATCAGAATTAGCTTAGGATTTTTTGGGGGACATTTTAATCATATTGAGAGACAAGGGAGCTACCATTTGATTTTTAGGGGGGGGGGGGCTAGGATGAAATTTGAAAAAATAGGCAGGACAGGA
Source organism: Mytilus edulis (assembly GCA_019925275.1). NCBI lineage: Eukaryota > Metazoa > Mollusca > Bivalvia > Mytilida > Mytilidae > Mytilus > Mytilus edulis. Next base: position 71,164,042 of record CM034354.1, on the reverse strand, counting down.
GTTTTGAGTTAAAAAAAAGGTAGGATGAGACACTTGCAAAAAAAAAAAAAGGCAGGACGACAATTTAGGTAAAAAAAAGTCAAATTTTTCAGTCTAGCCCCCCCATAAAAATCAAATGGTAGCTCCCTAAGGCTCTAGCAAAAGATTGACTGAGAGGAGGGTCTTACTTATTGAGGGCTAGGGAAACAAATGGCTATTATTTGATCTAATGCTTCAGGTAAATATAAAATTTGTGACATATATATTTGTTATTGGTTTTTATTCATATATAATGACTTGTTAGAGTTTGTTTGTACTATACTTTGTAAATCACATACAGCAAGGATAATGTTCAATGTCTAATCAAGGGATTTAAAAAGTGCACCATACACTAATGAATGAGAGTTAGAAGTGCTTTTATTGTTGATTGTCAAACCTCTTTTTATCACCATATATAAGTATCAAATGAGGTTAAACTTCAAAAGCAACTGGGTGAGGTGAGGGGGTGGGGGGGGGGGGGGGGGGGGTGAACTTTCAGTTATTATTCAAATATTGTAATTATTATTCAATTTGGAGGTTTTCCGTAGAATGAATTTTTAGTTTTTAAGTGCCTATGCCAACGTGACCCAGGATTATATTTTATTCCAATGTCATTATCACAGTTTTTGCTGTCTAAATCACAATACTTTTCTCTGGGTCATGTAGGAGCATGCTATAAAATTTTAAGAAACACAGGCCACAAATCGTAATTTTTTCCTTCTTTTGGCTTTTTTTATGTCTATTTATCGTACCTTGTCCATTGAATAAACCACTATGTTAACTGCTGAAACAAACTAGCACTTTTGTCAAACATTACATTTTACAGTTCCTTGCACAGCAGACAACCATAGGAGTAAAAGTCTAAATTTAATTTATTATTGATATTTGTGATAATCCATTGCCAATGAAGTTAAGTGATGAACAATTTGTGAAATATGATTGTGAATTCATGTTATAATAAATATACTTTCATGTAAAACCCAAAATATTAGTTGTTGTCTTGCCTGTGACCAATGCTCTAAATTGCTTTTAACCTGTTCTTATCACTTCTCCTTCTTCATCCATCTTTGTCTGATAATTTAAGATAAAGTCTTCTCTGAAATTTAACCAAACTTGGCCACAATCACGACACAGCTCTTAACTTATATATCCTGTTATTGTGTAATTGTAAATTTTGTATTCTTGTCTTTCATTTTTCTTGAGCCTGCGACTTTTGTCCCAGAAGGCTCAACATAGGGATAGTGATCCAGCGGTGTTAGCTAACTTCTTAAAAGCTCTATATTTTAGAAGGTGGAAGACCTGAATGCTTCATACTTTGTATATAGATGCCTTATGTTACGAAGTTTCCACCTGTCACATGTCCATTATCCTTGACCTCATTTTCATGGTTCAGTGACTACTTGAAAAAAAGTTAATATTTTTTGTAATATTAATTTCTCTCTTATTAGGAGTAACTACATAACTATATTTGGTATGTGCTTGCCTTGCAAGTCTGCATCCCCGTCAGACAGTTTTCATTTGACCTCAACCTCATTTCATGGATCAGTGAACAAAGTTAAGTTTCGGTTGTCAAGTCCATATTTCAGTTACTATAATCAATAGGTCTAGTATATTTGGTGAATGGAAGGATTGTAAGGTGTACATGTCCAACTTGCAGGTGTCATGTGACCTTGACCTCAGTTAAGTATTTGTGTTTTGTTGTGGTTTCTTTTAATACTAAATGCAATAGGTCTACTATATTTGGTGTATTTAGAAAAATGCATATTTAACAAGGTTAACTAAAATCATCATACATGGCGTAAATTTAAGTTTTGAGTAAAAAAATCAGGAATGAGGCAAAACTTCAAGTTAAAGCAGATCCCTATTTCGAATCATTGTATCTATGAAGCCGTTGCAACACCACCTGTACTGTTTCCAGTGCACTAGACCACTAAGTTAGGCTGTACAAAATATAGAAGCAGGGTTTGAATTTTGCAAAGAGAAGAAAACAAATTTGATAACATGAAATATAATCATTGATACGGTGACAGTATGGTAAATAACATTATCATTAATTATGACAAGCATAGCTGAATTGAAAGTTACAGCCTCTACGTACTACTTTGCATCGTTTTGAATTTTAGCTTTTCTACATCAGAAATAGATTACCTTAGCTGTATTTGGCAAAAACTTTTAGGAATTTTGGTAAATGAACTTCAACTTCGTACTTTATTTGGCCTTTTTATCCTCTTTGGATTCGAGCGTCACTGAAGAATCTTTTGTAGACGAAATGCGCGTCTGGCGTAAATACAAAATTTAATCCTGGTATATATGATAAGTTTATTTACAACCACTGGGTCGATGTCACTGCTGGTGGAGTTTTAATTCCCTGAGGGTATCACCAGCCAAGTAGTCAGCACTTCTGATCTGACATGTAATATCATTGATATGGTCATATTCATGAATTAACTGTTTACAAAACCTTTGAAATTTTTGAAATACTAAGTGTTTTGTACATCAGTAATAGATTACCTTAGCTGTATTTGGAAAAAAACATTTCGGAAATTTGGTCCTCAATGCTATTCATCTTCGTACTTTATTTGGCCTTTTTAACTTTTTTTGGATTTGAGCGTCATTGGGAGTATTTTGTAGACGAAACGCGTGTCTGGCGTAAATACAAAATTTAATCCTGGTATCTATGATGAGTTCATTTAAAACCCTAGATAAAAATGACGAGGAAAGTTTTACTCGATTAGAAGCTATGTTCTATTAAGCTATATTTAATATTAGGTCTAAATTTGTGGGGACGAAGTGTTTATAAATCATGGTGTAAGCCTTGAACAACCAAGAATTATCCGACGAATAACGTCTGTCGTAAAGTGGTCTATATATATATAATTGAGAATGAAAATTGAGAATGTGTCAACGAGACAACAACCGACCATAGAACAGACAACAGCAGAAGGTCACCTACAGGTCTTCAAAGCAGCGAGAAATTCCCGCACCCTGAGGCGTCCTTCAGCTGGCCCCTAAACAAATATATATACTAGTTCAGTGATAATGAACGCCATACTAAACTCCAAAGTGTACACAAGAAACTAAAATTAAAATTAATACAAGACTAACAAAGGGCAGAGGTCCTGACTTGGGACAGGCGCAAAAATGCAGCGGGGTTAAACATGTTGATGAGATCTCAACCCTCCCCTAAACCTCTTACCAATGTATACATGTATCAATGTATCATAGATATTCATCGTTTTTAATGCATATAAAAAACAAAATTGAAATGTTTGTTTTATCAAAATCCATCGGACAATCCGTCCTTGCGGAAGTCTGAGTTAGCAGTAACACAGCCTTCTCGGCGCTGAAGTATACCTTGTACAACGGATTCTGCGCTGTCATGTACTGTTATATTATGTCCACGTGACACTAATCCATCAAGAATTAACTAAAATATACGAAGATGTTCATGAAATATAATTTTGTCTTGAGCTAATTGGAAGAAGAAATAAAGTAAAATTGAAAAATCCAATCAGTGACTTGCATGTGATATATGAATACTAAGAAACTAAAAATAGTCCCAGGGCAGAGAATGCTTGGACGCTCACAGAATAGTATACCTTGCCACTGTCTTTGTTACATGTCCCATGTCAAGATACTGCAATTAAATTAAAATAGCTATCGGTCATGTCTTTTTTCCTCAATTGTTTTTGACTTAATTTAAGCCTTTTGTTATTTTGTTTGAATGAGAAACATTTTTTATTCGGTATCGGTTTTGCACATTCAAAAACTGTAGCTATATAGGGTAACATGGTTTGCTTGCATTCGGTCTATAGTTGATATTTGTCTCATTTGCACTTCTTATTAATCTTATACTGATTGGTTATAATAAGGCATTTTGGCTTTTCAGCGAAGCGCAGTGTATTGTCTTTGTAAGTATGATGATACTAGTTAAGCATGAAATGCTTTCCATTCTGAAGGCCCGGCTATACTCGGTTTTTGTAGTTATATCTTGGATTGTTTTGTGGCCGACTATTTCGTCTTTTCTCCTTTGTTCTTTGACTTTTGACGTTTTGAATCAATATTAGAATGGCGATTCAAATAACGCTCCTAAATATATTCCAACTAGATATGGATACGAGTTGCTGTTGTGAAAACATCAGTATAAGGCAAATAAACCGATAGTGTACTATTCTGTGGTCATAAGCGTACACTTACTAGTCGAAATCCTCGTCAATCATCAATTTAGGTAATAGTAAGTTACTGTGATGTTTTATTCTTCTGTTGTCAATAGCTTATTCTTCTAGTGGAAATTATCGTTTTTCATGAATATTATTGGACGCAACGGATGTTGTATCCATCTCATGTCAATGGCTTCTACTGGGCACTTAAAAGCTTGGAAATACCCGTTCTTCTCCAACATAAGGTAAATGCAACATAAATAGAAACAAACTATTAGATATCAATCGCCATTTTCCTGACTCGGTAAAGGACATTTTAAGAAAAATAGTGGATTGAACCTTGTTTTGTGGCTAGCCAAACCTCGATGGCAATGTTAAATATGATACTACTAAAATGAATACATTGAATGACAGGAATACAGTACAAATAAATGCAAGAACATTCAGGATAGAGCATACATAAAGACTTAAAAGAATGGTACGTTTCGATATGTTAACAACAGAATAACAACAAATATGTAAAATAGTTCAGGACAGTACAAAAAGACAGCATTATAGTCCTGTTAAATACTTTCCTTTTTTGTTCTTAAAAAGAAAGCAATCCCATAAAAGAAAAGCATCTTTTGTCCTTAAAAATTCAAACATATTTTTGTCGTTTCCCTTTATAAAATTGAGAATGGAAATGGGCAATGTGTCAAAGAGAGAACAATTCGACCATAGAGCAGACAACAGCCGAAGGCCACCAATGAGTCTACAATGCAGCGAGAAACTCCCGCACCCGCAGGCGTCCTTGAGCTGGCCCCTAAACAAATATGTATACTAGTTCAGTGATAATGGACGTCATACTAAACTCCGAATGATACACAATATACTAAAATTAAAAATCATACAAGACTCACAAAGGCAAGAGGCTTCTGACTTGGGACAGGCGCAAAATTGCGGCGGTGTTAAACATATTTTTTTAGATCTCAACCCTCCTTAATGCACATTGATTACACAGAAAATTGCTATCTCGCAAAAGAAAGGATTTAATCTATTACCACTTTCCATAGACTAGTAACCGTGTTATCATGAACTCGAAACATGTTTGTCCCCAACTATAAGTACAAATACATCACTCAATTAGTATAATTTTTCCACTATAATAATTATGCTATATATATATATAGCGTAGAATATAGTTCATGTTCTTGTCATAAGTCATAGAGAATATGTTCTTGTCTTACATCATAAACAATGTTTATTTCTGAATATTCATTTGTTTATTTTTGTATATGGATAAATACAATTATAATTCTTCAAAATTCTTATGCAGATTAAACTGCATGTTTTGTTTTATCATTTCAGCTATTTGGACATTTATTTTAGTGAACTGTAAGTTTATGAAGGTACAGTAGCAAATGCTTTTGCACTTGTTTAAGTTATGTGTATTCGTTCTATGAAAACAAATACAAGACATGTTACAAAATTGTAGATTTACTCAATGTATGCATTGCATACGGCTGAGCCATTGTCCTGTATTTTAAGACTATATATATATATATCAATTTTTTAATTGAGTACTGTCTTTAATATTTTATTTCACAAATGTCGAAAAGTAAAGTGCATATGTATCTGAAAGTCATTCTAGTAAGCAATGTATCTATATGATCCAGGTTTTTCTCATCAGGTTGGTAATTATTGCTACATCAACTGACCATGTTTTTCGGCCGAATTCATATTGTTCATAGGCTTTGTGCCTTCGTAACGATGTTTGTTGTCTTACATTGAGTTAATTCGGTTGCGTTTGTTGCGACGAGAGCGTCTCCTCTGGAAGTAAATGCAACAATTGAGCAAGTCTATAGAGACCACAATAACCACAGGGAAAATGAGAAATACAATACATCCCCATCCAATAAATTGAGCAGGTTGTGTTTTGTTAACTGCTGAGGTCCTTTTTCGAACCTCTTTTGTTACTGCTTTTTTGTCCACAGTTATTTCTGGTAATATATTCTGATAAAAATGTTGGAGGATTATTTCTGTTGCTTCTGAGTCTGTTATATCCATTTCATCAAGAAAATGCCATTTTGTATTAACTAAGCTTTGTGGACATTCGCATAACATTTTCTTTTGATTGACTCCTGAAATAAAACAAAAGATATAAGAAAGAATACGCGGTATGATTGCCAAGGAGAAAACTCTTTCGAAGAGACCAAAATGACACAGATACAGCTAATAGGTTATCGTACCGTTTTCAAACATGATACAAGAATTTACCGTCGGCTATAAAAAGCACCGAAATGACAAATTGAAAACATTTAAAAAATGCCTATGGGCATATTCATCTCTGAGTGCTACGTTTTAGTTCCTAAATTATTCAGAAGATAACATCTAAAATAACTTTCGCTGACAAGTTAATAAAAAGTAAAAGATAAAGAGGCCGAACATACACAGGAGACATTCGAATATCAATTAACAAAAAAACACAAAAACAAACGCAAAGATCAAAAGAAACAGTATACAGATTAATCAACATCAACCTCCCCCCTCTACCCCCCCCCCCCCCCAAAAAAAAACCCAAACAAACCAACAAACAACAATAAAACAACAAGTAAACAAAATCAAACCGGATGTATTTTAACAGATACTCCGAGAGAGTTAGCACTATATCAATGGTCTTATGTCGAGTTGGCAACAGATGCACAATCCTGCCAACAAAATCCTCTAATCTGACGCCCTTGAGAATTGCTATGTCACCTTACATTGTATTTGTGATGAGTTCATTTGCATGTCTCAGGTGTTTTGTGACAAATGATTTTTATCCATTCAGTCTTGTTCATAGTCTTACAATATTTTACCCTGACACAACATCAATAATACATGTAAATAGTAGCTGCGGAACCGTAGCTCTTATGGTGATTTGTGACCAAAGTATATCATGTCTATGGTCAGCGAATATATTGGTTCATTAAAAATTACAGAATAATTATTTTTTCCTTCGATTTGTTTTTTTGTAAATTCAGCACGATCAATTAAAAATGCATCAGCAACCTTATCATCTAATTTGACATTATCATATCCCCTTGACATTAGTTAGATTGTTTATCAATTTGTTATGTTCACCTATGTTTCCTATCTGCCTCACATGCAATAAATCCTCAGAATACATGTTGTGAGTGGCATCTAATTTGATGCAGATAGAGACAAGAATAAGTTTCTTTGAAATGTATTTTAAGGTCAAGAATGACACGCAGCAAGTATTACGCCATATCCCATCTGCAATAGTTATTTTCCAAACGTTCAATTGTGGACAAAGTCCATGGCAACGTTCAATTTTTTTATTGACTTTTTGAATTAAACTTGGAGTTCATTTTTTATATTTACATTGTGTTTAAAATAGCTACATATACTTACTGTCAGTTGTTGAAAGAGCTACATCTGTGTTTGTATATGTTGAAGTCTGACTCGTTACAGTTGAAATTGAATATGGAAGATTTTCAGAAGATGTTCTGAAAGATTCCGTCGTTGCTTTTTCTGGAGATGTGTCAGTGGTTATCATTTCCGTGGAGGTTGTAGTAGGCATTTCTTCTGTAGCTAGTGACGTTGCAGTAGTCATTTGCGTAATTTTAGTAGTCACTGGCTCAGGTGTCCGATCTGTGAAAAATGGAATAATTGACATCATTCTATACGATATATCTACAATGTGTTGATATTCAAACGTGTGTTTAATCACAACTGATTTAAATGTCTTTTTGTTTGTTGTAAAAGTTCATGAATTATACTGAAAAATTAGATTGAACAGTAATTACAATAAACTCACACATGTATATACCAGGCTTAACATTTTGTAATGTCATCAGCAAATGAAATAACAATTAAAAAAGGCTAAATAAAGTACGGAATTGAAGAGCAGCGAGGAAGCATAATTCCCCAAATTGTAGTCAATTTCAGTTAAGATAATTCGTGAGGTAGAAAAAATCTTAGCACTATAAATTTCAACGTTAATTTTTAATTACGAGCATATCAATAATTATTCATGTAAACATAGAAGCTGGATTGAATATAGAAATATGGCATTATGGCATTACATAACATGATAAAACCATTCTTAGTTGCGTTTAACCGACTACTTTATCCAACTGCAATTGCACCTGCATTTTTACGATTTCGATGTCAAAAATGTCATAGCCAGTTTGTAACAAAATTTAATGCATACATACACATAATACATAATTCGAAAGTTGCAGAAATAAATCTGGATTTTTTTTTATATACAATTGTATTTAAGTAATTGTTTACGTTATTGTTGTTTCATTTTTCTTTGATACATCTACAATACCATCGTTGAGTATTGTTAGTATGGTTTTGTTGCTTAACTTAGATATACTCATTATTTCCTTTCATTATAATTGCGATTTCGACATGACAGTCCAAAATATGAGAATTACTATTGCGAGTACGGGAAAATCTGAATACAAATATATGTGTCAGATTTGAGAATGCAAATTCTTATTTTTCGGATACCCATTCAATCGAATTTTATTGCAATAGTATAATCATCTAAATAATTTCCGTATTTTCAGTATAAACTTACTCTGCAATCGGCAATCTCGGGTGACTCCGCTACTCTCCTTCTATCCGTTAGATGAGGTACGGAATCGGCCGAGTTGTGACGAATGACTTACTCTGGTGAACATTAACAAATAATTACCTATTATATAAACTGTAGCCCGGTTGAAAGAACGTCCACATATTTCTGATAATTTTCCTGGACATTTACTAGTACATTCATCCTCTGCTCTTTGTTGGCTCGAATGTGGTGTCGTTGTTCGACAATAACAAATGTCTGACTGAAATAGAATAGCACAGCGTACGATTTCCATGTATATCTAAATAATTTTATGCTATTCAAAATTTAATTTTAAACTAAATAAGTTGCCTTTGTGTATACCTCCGAAGTTTGTCAAGAATTTTTACTTCAGCTGCCTACATAATTTCGAGATTTTTTTTCAAACCTTGGTTGTCACTTCTCATACAAAGTCTTTAAGTTTCTTGTGTTGAGGCAATAACAGAATTGTTGGAATAAATAAATAAAAAGCAACAGTAGTATACCACTTTTCAATAGTCATAAATCAGCATAACTGAAAAAAATCCGGGTCACAAACTTAAAACCGAGGGAAAACAGATCAACTATAAGAGGAAATCACCAGAACAACACAGACACTGCACAGCTTCAAAACCAAACGCCAACATACATATAAACGGACTTTTTTTTACAACAACTGCTTTCGTATCTAATTGGTACAGGACATTTTAAGAAAAAATGGTGGGATGAACCTGGTTTTTCTGCGACTCTATCTAACATTAATTTGTAGGATCCTTTACAATAGATAATTCAGCTGATCTGTAAAATTCCATCTTCATGCCTCATATATCATGTATTGTGTAATGACTCTAGATTAAAACTGACGAGGAAAGGTAACACCCGGCCACCGAAAGCCTTATTATTGTAGAGCATAGGTGGTCGAGTGGTCTAATTTTAATGTTGTGTCGTTGTTCTCCTCTTATATTTAATGCGTTTCCCTCAGTTTTAGGTTATTCCCCGATTTTGTTTTATGTCTATCGATTTACGAGTTTTGAACAGCGGTATACTACTGTTGCCTTAATCTAGCGCGTCAGGCACAGTGCCGCGATTTGGTGCCACGATATCTCAGTAGCATGAGTTCGAATACCGGCAAAAAGAACAACAAAATAATTTCCTAACGCAGATATAACAATGATTGTTATTTAGACTAATTATATACTAGAACGTACAATATACGGGTCCTTGACTGCATTAATGTTCCTATGCCGTATTTCGGCCTGGATTTTTAGAACTCGTATTTTCATTTGATAGAAATGCTAATTTTAAGGTGCAGTTTCTCTGCTTTCAATACCTTTCTGTGCGAATCAGTCCTGGTTTTCTTACTACAGCCGGGAATTACATGTAGATAAATTCTTTAGGTCAAAGATTGACTTCAGAAGTGTCAATACCTTGTGACGAAGTTAAGATGTGATTATGACCCGTGCCTTTAGCAAATTGCACATACACCGTTTGATGGTCCGTCTGACAGATTCGAAAGTATAGATTAGGTAACAGGTAACAGGAACTATTAATATCAAATTCGACCCAGAACGTTCTTACGAAGTATCGCAGCTATACAGCGTTTTGTGAAGATTTGACTTTAAGCAATCACAAATCAATCATTCAATTGTTACGAAGGCGTTGTCTCGTTATGAAAAACAATACAAAACACAATAAAGAAATGATATGTACGGCTGAAATTAAAAGAGGGACCAGTTAGTACAAGTATAAATACAAATTTTGGATATCTTTCATCACTAAAATTTTACAACGGAGCTGCGTTTCTATGCATTCAAAATGAAACTGACACATAAAGTTTTCATGAATAGCATGCAATGACTGGTTTAATTTAAACTACACCATTTCATTGTTCAAATTCGATGTCAAACTTTTTCATTTTTCCGAACTCTCTTTTAGCAATTGTCTGGCTGGAAGAATTGTTACCCTGGACCCTACGCTAAATTTGTTTACCTGGACCAATTAATGAGGCCTATATTGGTAATATTGATTCGATTGAGATCAGTTGTAATGTAGCCAAGGGATTCAAAATATCTGGCTTACATTCAAGGTTACCACGATGGAAGTGCATTATTAAATCTCCCTTCAATTAGTTTTTATTGGATAGTAAACTTCTAATCTCTTATGATCCGATAGGGGTTTTCCACTCCTGCAAGGTTTAAACGATGTCTAATGATTTAAGCCTGATAAAGAAAAAAATCATTATGCAACAGGTTTGTGTTTGATATTCCTGTTCCAGATGATACCAGTCGAACTTCCTCTTGTAGTGGGTGTTTTGGTTAGGGAACAGTTTAATGATCGCAAATAACTAAACATTGTGTTGATGTAACACAGAAAAAGCTGGTTTTGATCATATGGGTCTTCAATGGATAGTGTTTCATATAAGTTGTTTTTCATATGTTTGTTGTGTTTTAGAATTTGATTTTGCCATTTCATAAGGGACTTTCCGTTTTGAATTTTCCTCGAAGTTCAGTATATTTGTGATTTTACTTTAAAGAACATATTTGCATTTGTTAAACTCTGAAACTTGTGTAATATCTAATAAATAACTTACAACTGTACCCGAATATGTATTATCTATATCAGCAGTTTTGCAGTGATTTTCACACCAAAGGTTAGTATTATCATTATTCTGAATACCTGTAGACCAATAAATGGTGCCGAAGTTAAAACATTTATACAACAATCCACAATCTGTAAAAAAAAGAAAGTTTTAGGACTCATTTGCTAGACGTTTTATCTTTTGCTGTGTTTCATGGAGTGAAAAAAAAATGCACTACATTTGAAAATGCCTGTACCAAGTCAGGAATATGACAGTTCTTGTCCATTTGTTTTTTTATGCGTTTTGTTATTTGATTTTGCCATGTGATTATGGACTTTCCGAATTGATTTTCCTCTGAGTTGAGTATTTTTGTGATTTTACTTTTTAATACGTTTTTCGTAAATATTTTCGTAATTAATGTATAAGAACAAAATGATATTAACTTATTGTTAAAACCAGGTTCAAATCACAAATTTTTCTTAAAATGTCCTGTACCAAGTCAGGAACATGGCCATTGTTATATTATAGTTCGTTTCTGTGTGTGTTCCATTTTAGTGTTTCTGTTGTGTCGTTGTTCTCCTTTTATATTTGATGTTTCCCTCAGTTTTAGTTTGTTTCCTGGATTTGTTTTTTTCTCTACCGATTTATGAATTTCGAACAGCGGTATACTACTGTTGCATTTATTTAGTTTGTAGCCCGGATTTTTTTGTTTTTTTCTCAATCGATTTGTGAATTACGAACAACGGTATACTACGGTTGCCTTTATTAAATAGTAGTGTTAATTAAATAATGAGGTGAAAGTTAAGTCTAAAATAAATTGACAATGACATGGCTAAAAACAAGACAAACAGACTAATACTAATACACAATGCACTTTATAGAAAACAAAAGACTTAGCAACACGCGTACGAACCCAATCAAATCTAGCAGTGATATCGGGTGCTCCTGAAGGTTAAGCAGATCCTGCTCCACAAGTGGTACCGGTCGTGTTGCTCATATTAGTACTAACCCGGTGATAAGTCTAATTTGGTATTGTGGATACCAATTTTCGTGGATTTGTAGGGAACAGGTGAACCACGAAATTAAATGTTCAGCGAATATCAAATTTTCCATAGGCTTGTATGAATACTTGGGCAAGACCACGTAATTAAATATGCACGAACTTGTAATTTTTCCCCAATCCACGAAAATTGCCACCCACGAAAATAAATGAATCCACAGTATGCCATATTCAGTGTAAATGGGACGAGATTGTAGTTACAGCCTTTGCTTGTTCAAAGGAATATAAACCATAGTGGTAATGAAATGTTGTATTGTGGATTTAAAGGATACTTTTTTTATTGTTTATATACGTTGTTTCTCTTAATTAAATAATTTCACAGTATTTACTTTTTAAAAAATTGAAAAAAGTACATACTGTGAAATTACATAAAAGATACACTCATGTATGACATAACGGTTTAATGGGAATCGTTATCCATTTTCAACGTATATCAAACAAGAAGCTCTAAAGTTGGCAAATGTGAATATTCAACAAAGGAAACTCTCCAAGATTGTAGATAAGAATAGAATTCGTGACAAAAATCTGTTTTGTTGATCATTGGTGATTTTGTATTGCTGATAATTTATTCTGTTAAGTTTTCTCTATTTTCTTTAATGTTTGCTTAAAACACAAAACGGTGTAAAAACAATCCTCATTTAAGGAAAAGCACTCATATAAAGAGTCACAGTCTACTTAACTATATTGACAACATTTGACTTGTTAGTAGGTCTTGATTTGGTGCTGACTTTTGTGAATTAAAGTGTATCTTGATCTATTATCAATTTGTATCATGACAAAACGAAAAAACAAATGAAAATCGTCATTAAAGGGCAATTACTCTAAAAATGAGTCGTCTGACCATTTCCTTCCATATGGTCTCCGTTGTAGACTTTGCTATGCTGATCAATTTCACCTAGCTAAGTTTCCATCCGTCTAATATAGTTTTAAGAGATAAGGCAAATGAGCAAAATAATTTGAAAAGATGAACATCAAAGGGCAATAACTCTAATAAGGAGTCGATTGACGATTTCGACCATGTTGACTCATATGAAGAAGTTGTCTTGATGATCCTCTAAAAGTTTCTTTGTATCTATTATAGTTTTTAAGATAGTAGCTTCTAGGCAAAAATGAAAACAAAATGGTAAAATGTGTCATTTAAGGGCAATAAATCTTATATAAAAAGTCATCTGACAGTTTTGAAATGTATGAACAATTGGTAGAGCTCAACATTCTCAACATGTTTGATCCTGTCAGATTTTCTGTCTTTCAAATGGTTTTCCATATAATAGACAAAACTTGCATTTTACCACCTACGTTCTATTTGTAGGTCATGTTGGGCATCTTGGTTGACAGGCGAGGTCATCAGACATTTGTTTTAAACTAGGTACCCTAACGATGATTGTAGCCAAGTGTGATTAACTATGACACAGGACAACAACTCATTCTTGGGTCAATTGACCATTTCGATCATGTTTTACTAATTTGTAGATCTTACTAGCTGAACATTGCTGTATACAGTCTATCTCTATCTAGAATAATATGTATCAAAACCTGCAAAATTTCCTTTAAATTACTAATTCAGAGGCAGCAACCTGTCCTGAAAATCATTTAGCATTAAATATGTTATGGGTTATTTTATTATTGAGAACACTGCGATGGGATACACTCCATAGTGAATACATAATTGAAACAAGAAAAATGCGAAAGATATCAGAGGAACATAAAAAACTAAAGACAGAGCAAATAAACCCTGTCAGAAACGGGGATTGGTTTCAAATGGTCCAGTAGGGTTAGCAGATCCTGCTCTACATTTGACTTTTTATTTCATATATTTAAATAAAAAAAGTTTTATATGTAGCACAAAAACGTTACCAGAAAGTCCCAAAATGTTTGTCAACAATCTTAATCAAGGATACTGACGTGTTCCGTAACATCATTCCTTCTGAATGACTCTTATTACTGATTTTTAAATGGGAACATAGTATTTACACATGGACGAAGAAATGCACATATTGGAAGTAGAAGTCTGAACTTAATACACAAAAGTTTGATTCTCTTTGGTTAGTTTTTGTTTCTTAAAAAAACATTTAAAATGAACAATTATCAAACCTGAATCATTTAAACATAAGGTAACAAACACAAAATCATACAGTTTTGAACTATCATTTAAAAATTAAAAATCAATACATTTGTTAAAAGTAATCTTTCACAAAATACTGTCAAACTGTCTGTTTCAGAAGATATAAAAACAGGGGAAATATAACCAAAATCTGTTCTTACCTGCACCCTTCATGTTCAAGACAAACAAAATAAATACAATGACAACGAACATGTTATCCATTCTAAAAATTACGTAAATGTGTTCAGTTTAAAATGACTTGCTCGTTTTGTTATTATGAAAAATAATTTGTCTGAAAAGAAACATCGTATCTGTATACTGAAAATCCTTATGACCGCACACACATTTCCATTTCATTTAAAATTTCAGATTTACAGCTGAGAAGGAGGACAGGTACTTTCAATTGTGTATTGATGTCATGACAATCCAATCAAAATGAATGTTACACACGATGTTGTATTAAGATAACCAATAGATAAAACGATTACATTAAACAACAGAAGAAGCAAGAACATTCTTCACAAAGAAAACCTTATAATAAATAAAAACAAACAAAAGAACAATCATAATGGCCTTACATAAGAAATTCGTGTAGGAGAAGTTATTGCACAAAGTAAAAAAAAAAAAAAAGAATAAGATTTGTAAGAAATTCCCATCTTAAAGTTCCTTATCCAATGACAACATCAAAACTCAAACACAACTGCAATATACCTAACTAGTGACAGGCATTTCCTTTCGTAGAGTGGATTTTGAAATTGCAACCAACGCTAAATTCTATAAAGATTTTATTGTTGCGTTATTCAAGTCGGTCATTATACCAATTATCCAAGAATATGTTTTAGAAATTAGATATAAATTATTAATTAACTGTTCAAGTTTATCAGTTTGTTTTGGAATAATTGATTCGTGTTAAATAATTAAATTTCCATTATTTCATATTCAATGGCCGTAGAATATCATTTATCCTGGAAAAATAATTATATTCATTTCTTTTAATTTAAAGTCTAAAGGTAAAACATCACTATTTATACAGTTGATCATTTTACAGTAAGCTTTTTAATTAAGAAGTAAAAGGGGGAATTAAACAAATGATAAAGAAATATGTTAACAGCATCGAAGTTTGTTTTGACCAATCTGATTTTCGGGGATTATGAATAAAACAGGTACACATACAAATAAAAACTAACTAAAAGCAAAATGCAAACAAAATAAAAAAAAAACGAAACAACTTCAAAAACATGCTAGCGTCATGTCAATTACCATATTACTATCTGCTTTTTAGTTCTTAGACAATTGTCTTTATTTATTACGAAGTCGTCTACCGCAAACACAAACATTGTTCCTCAATATCAGCTGAACATTTTTAGAATTAAAATCATGGAAGGAATATCTATAGTTTTCTATGTTGTGTTTTGTAGACTTTGTCTTTATGTCGTTTTGGCTTTTTTCATTGTGATGTCAGTATATCTTTGATTAATGAGTTTGTATATTTTGTCCGTTTCTCTTTTTCAAAGCTGATTAAACTAAATTCATGTCGGGCATTTTACCAATTATATCAGTAACTATATATAAAAATACATATATATTATCAAACAACTGTTTCAGTTTATCATGTTTGATACATGATTCGGACTTTTAATTTTGGTAAAGTAAAGTAGTTCATGTGTTAAACAATTCTTTTTCACAATTATTTCGGATAGTTCGGCTCTAGAAGCATATCTTTTTTTTTCGGAAAGAGGAATTAAATCATTTTTCATTACCTATAAAGGTAATCATATCATAGATACTAGGATACCAGTAATAAATATTATCTTACCTCCTATACATTTCCAGGAATATGATTGGTTAAAAGCGTCCGCGTGCAAACCGTGTATATTTGATATTAGGTTAGTAGGGAGGCGGGGCTTATCTCATACACGGTTAGTAGTGGAGTTACGTCCCTTTATATTCCTTATTAGGTAAGAAGGGGGCGGGGCTTATTTCATACACGGTTAGTAATGGTGTTATGTCCCTTTATAAAAAACAAAACGGTACTGAGAAAAAATCTTAAAAGTTCTAACAGACGTAGAAATTGATGATTAAGATTGAAATAAATTCATAAAACACATTTAAACCTTACAAGTCGTTATTGTTGGCATCTGTTTTTGTAGATCAATGGAAGTATTTTCTTAGTGCTAACAGTATTGAAGGCTTGCTCATTTTGAGAATCACTAGTCTTAATTTCACAGGTTAAGATAGTCGGTAAGATAAATTCGTTACATAGAGTGCTAGTGACGTAATATGGTATATATGGGGTCAGTAAATTCCATATGGGGTGAGAGCACACTATGTAACTAATAAGGTTTACAATGTAAACCGTATTTGGACATTTTGTTTTCATCAAAACGATTATAATACCTCAAAGATCAGTATTATTAACCAATATCTTATATATAGACATAAATTGGAAATGTGGAATGTGTCCATATGCAGTTTTATCTACATGTATCCTCAACTTTTTCACCTGAATCTGAAACAGCTTATTTTTCGCATTGAAATTCTTTAGTACAAATAGGAAAACATTTAAATTGCTCTATGAAAAATAATCAACACAATAATAAATAATTTACATCATAATAATGTAATTATTCTAAAATGGTAAAATATGTTGATTAATTGCAACAAATTCAAATACATTTTACTATTCCGTATTAGCAATTGTACCAAGGGATATGAATCAACAAAGATGATTAATATAAAATAATGTCGACAAAAGTTTAAAAAGCAATTATTTTTAGTAGCATTTCCTATTAAACGAATTCATAAAATTACCAACTGAATTGACTTTCAATCGATATTCGAAAAAGAATTTCCTATATTTCTATAGTAGTAGCTTCAATTTTCGCTAATTACAGAAAACTGGAGGCCACACAGGAACATTAAAAATACTGAGTATCTACATGTACATTATCAAAGTTCTTCACACGATGACGTGAATGCGACACACGCAAATGATATTAAGGTGTTGGGGCTATTGTTTCACATACTATTATACATTCTAGAAAGTATTATTGATTTCAATGATCATAACACTTTATGTTTGGTCGGTTAGGAAAGGCTGTGATTTTGTAATGTATTCGTTTTTATTCTACAGCTAGTCTCCACTTCAGTTTAATCTTGTATATCTATTATATAGTCATTTTATAAAATTTACTGTTTGCAAAACTATGTATTATTCTTGATAATAATGATGTTTTTGTCCCAGGCGGATAACCTTGTAGATTCCATCCTTATACAAGTCATTAAGAAAATATACCCATTAGACAACACAAGTCTGTGTTCACACTTGTATAGCATGTAATCAATAATTAAACCTATACTATAATTTAAACGCAATTAGCTCTCATAATTAGTCCAAAGAGAAGACATGGTACGATTGGCAATTAGACAATTATTCACAAGAGACACAATGACGAAGACGGATGTTTATTTGAACAAGTAATTTTGTTAGTGATAATTAATATTTTCGCATGAATTAGTTGCATAGTTATTCAGAGCAGCAGTACGAGTAGTACAGGTTTTCTTCGTCATACACAGTCACAGTCGTTAAACGCTTCCTACACGTCCTAGTAATACTATGATTTCCTACATGGGAGATTTGTATACATTTCTGTCGTTATAATCATCCAACTTGTGTTTGTGTTTTAAAGAGGGGATATCTGAATTCATTTTTGAAACGGTGAAAAGAGTTTGATAACTGACTTATTTTATTTTATGATACGATATCAAATATGATCTGATTGATTTGTTTTTTTCCACAAAAGAAACAGATGATATTCTCATCGTTTGCTTTATATTTTAATATGACGTGCTTCTTTCGCTTTGTGAATAAACCCATGCTCTAAATCCAATAAAATATGTTTGCAAATGTACATATTGACTACTGCAGAATGATGAATTTTATTAAATTTGCATGCATTTTATATATTTCATTAACTTAAAACACTTCAAAACTCTGAAATTATACACATGTTGTTACTAATTCATTTATCATGACTGTAATGTGTTGCGATTCAAAATTGACATATTTGACCTAGATACGACAACCGTTCATGCTGGCTGTTCAAAACTCCTTCCTCTAAAAAATCACATTGCCAGTCGTTTGCTTATATACAAACAAAACAGGGAGGTTCATGGAAGAGCCTACATAAACGATCTACACTTATACACATCGGACATAGAAATTACCTTAATTGTCCTAATCAGAAAAGAAATAATTGATGCAAGCAATACTTTATTGTAGTTTTAACTCACTATCGCTCGGGCAAAAATAATCACGAATATTATGCCTACCCATGTTAAAACTACAATTAAGTATAGCTTGCATCAATTATTTCTTAACTAGAAAAACATAGCATGTAGCGAAATCACTAATTTTCTTATTCTTTATATAAAACTTGTTATATGAAAATAAGATTTTAAACTGTTTATAACTGATGACTGTTTAATAACTTTTCCCTCTTTTCCCTATTTTTTCATTGATTTTTATTTGAAATAAATGTTTAAATCATGTAACTCGACTGAGAATGCTTTTTTACACTCGAATTGAAAGGTTTGTTTGAGACAGTTAGATTTAATTGATGATGTCTAAATTTGTCATTCAAGAAATTAAGAAGGGTACATCTGGCGTAACTACAGAATTTCAATCCTGGTATCTGCGATTAGTTAATTTACAACCACTTGGTCAATGCCAATGCTGATGGAGTTTTAATTCCCCGAGGCACCATCCCAGTAGTCAGCACGTCTGTGTTAACATGCATAATCATTGATATGGTCATAACTATAAGTTAACTGTTCACAAAAATTTGCATTTTTGAAATACTAAGGCGTTTCTACCTCAGGATTAGATTACCTTAGCTGTATTAGGCGAAACTTGAAAGACATTTTGGTCCCAAATGCTCTTCAAATTCTTACTTTGGCTATTTTAAATCTTTTTAATTCGAGTGTCACTGATGCGTCTTTTGTAGACGAAACACGCGTCTGGTGCAAATACAAAATTTCAATCATGGTATATATGATTACCCAGCAGATAAAACTCTAATGAACTAGCAGTCCACAAGCAGTATTGGCCACGTGATAGAATTAATTATGTCAGTGCAAGTGTTGATTTTGAGAGGTAAGCTGACGATATCCTCGGAGTATTTAAACATGCAACAAATTAAGTGTTGCTTCTGAGAGTTGACAATCATTGTTAATGTTTTGTGACATATCGATTTTACTATTGCATTCGCCCCACTGATAACTCAAAAGATTTGTTTATTTTTAAAAGGCATCTGCAGCTGCTGGTACCCTGTAGATTCCATCCCTTCACAAGTCATTATGAAAATTCACCCAAACAACACAAGTCTGTGTCCACACTTGCATAACATTTTATGAATAATTTAACCTCTACAATAATTTTAACGCAATTAGCTGTTATAACTAATCCAAAGAGAAGATATGGTACGATTGGTAATTAG
Source organism: Mytilus edulis (assembly GCA_019925275.1). Taxonomy (NCBI): domain Eukaryota; kingdom Metazoa; phylum Mollusca; class Bivalvia; order Mytilida; family Mytilidae; genus Mytilus; species Mytilus edulis. The sequence continues at coordinate 71,144,042 of CM034354.1, read as the reverse complement.
ACAATTATCCACAAGAGACACAATGACGAATATGTATGTTTATTTGAAGTAATTTTGTTTGTGCTAATTTATATTTTATATGTTCGCATGAATTACATTTGTAGTTGCTTAGTCAGTCAGTGGCACAGTCGTCTGTTCGTCATATTAAGTCACGGTCGTCAAACACCTCCTACTAATACTGAGGCCCTTCATTGGGATGGCCAAGTTATCAATGAATCACAATTTGTTGCCAATTTAATCACATAATAATTGAGTATTTTTCTAAACAAGAAAAACCTAAAAACTAAAGTTCTAGATTATCAAATAATCAAATAATGATGGGATATTTCGTCTGCATTGTTATCAAATAATCCCAATAAAAACGACCCAGTAATCACATAATCAAAAACACCAGAAGGAGGCTTAATACTATTATCTCCTATATAAAAAAACCTTGAATACATTTCCGTCGTTTCAATCGAATGTGTTTGGTATTTCTAATGGGGGGATCTGAATTAATTTATTTTTATTATTAGCTTATTTTATTTTTAATGATACAAGATAAAATATTATCTGATTGATTTGTCTTTCCTCTTAGCTTTATATAAAACTTGCTATATGAAAATACGATTGCATATTGTTTATAACTAATGGCAATTATCAAAACAAAAGAAACTTTAACCTCTTTTTCCCCTAAGTTTTCTTTGATATTGTCTACAATTAAACTTTCGAGACAAATACTTTTGAAATATCAATTTCATGCAAAAAGTGAAATGTAAAAAAAAATACTAAACTCAGGGGCGGATCCAGCCATTTTAAAAAGGGGGTGTTCCCAACACCCAGGACAAAAGGGGGGGTTTCCAACTATATGTCCCCATTCAAATGCATTGATCGGCAAAAAAAGGGGGTTCCAACCCCCGGACCCCCCCCCCCTGGATCCGCCAATGAAACTCAAAGGAATACTCAAAGCTGAAAGTTCCGTATCAAATGGCAAAAACACAAGCTTAAACACATCTCACTAATGGAAAACAACTGCATATTCCTGACTTGGTACAGGCATACCCTTATGTGAAAATGGTGGAATAAAACCTGGTTGTATAGCTAGCTAAACCTCTCATACGTATTACACTCGCATATATAATTGAATTATATTGACAATGCACTTGATACCACCGCAGAGGTTTCAACTGAATAGTTGGGGCAAATTTGGACACAATATTCAAGCTTGATACTGCCTTAATTTGGTTGGTGATCAAAATTTTGACCTAATTTAGGGTTCTGACACAAACCAAATGTGGCCAAAGATCTTAAAAATATGTTGTACAATACTGTACAATTGATTATTTCTAAATCATAAATTTAAAAATTTGTATAGAAAAAAAATTGACACCCCCCACACAACATTTTAACCCCCAAAACTTAATCCCAGTCTTTCCTTTGTAGTATAGAAACTTGTAGTACAATTTTAGAGAGATCAATACACTTAAACACAAGTTATTGACTGGAAACTAGAAAAGTGCTTGTTGTTGGTCCCTTTTTTTACCCTAATTCCTGCATGTATGGGAAAAATACCCCCAGCATCCGGTTGTGATATGGACCATTGTGGTACACTGTAAGACAGATCCATACACATAGGAAGCAACCGTTTAACTTCAACGAGAATTATGGTTTATTTTCTTAGTCACATATTTATTTAGTTATTGACGCAATCAATCATTTTTTTTTATTTAACACTATAAGGTATGGGGGAATTATCATTCAGAATTTTTTTGTCATCTTTTTATAGTTCGTTCTTATGTTGTACTGTTATACATCTGTCCCAGGTTAGGGGAGGGTTGGGATCCCGATAACATGTTTAACCCCGCAACATTATGTATGTATGTGCCTGTCCCAAGTCAGGAGCCTGTAATTCTTTGGTTGTTTATGTGTTACATATGTGTTTTTCGTTCATTTTTTGTACAAAAATAAGGCCGTTAGTTTTATCGTTTGAATTGTTTTACATTATCTTTTCGGGGCCTTTTATAGCTGACTATGCATTATTGGCTTTGCTCATTGTTGAAGGCCGTCCGGTGACCTATAGTTTTTAATTTCTGTGTCATGTTGGCCTCTTGTGGAGAGTTGTCTCATTGGCAATCATACCAAATCTTGTTTTTTTATATTGACCAGAATAATTTTATTCATCAAATTGGGGATGAGTTGGGTTTGTTTTAGAAAAAAAAATATACCCCGTCCTGAAAGTTAAATGGTCGTTCCCTTAAAAATTAGAAGTAATTGTTCAGTAACTACAAAAATGCTTGTTTTTTTTTGCCCCCATTATTCCTAAACTGTTGGTACCCTAACCCCCAAAATCAATTATATAAGTTACACAAGGAGCGTTTGCCTGTTTTAATAGCTATGGTTCCTAATTTCACAAGTGTCATAAATTGAATTTAAAGATGGATAAGTTACCGCTAATCGTAACAAACGATGCTCCGTCAAACATGTATGTATTTTATAGTACCGCTTAAGTTCTGGTCCCGTTCAACTAAGTGTTTCCATTTGTTTTCTTCGTATATGTCTAAAGTCTGTTTTACAATTTCGCTCCATAGTAGTTTGTTTGGAAAGAAATTTTCAGCCACAAAGTTTTCAACAAAAACATCAAATTCATATTTCATCAAAATTTTGATATAATCGTAAGTCAATGACATTTGACTGGACTCACCGGTTAATATTTGTCCCATACAAAAATTAAACATCCGTTTATGTATTATTGTTGATTTTGCAAGACACAATCTCCCAAAAAACAAAAGTTTCATTTTATCAGTATATCCTTCGACAGACCACAAACCAACATTACTAATACAAGAGTCAGTCGGACTGCGTTTATCCATCATTAGTATAAATCTTACGAAATATCTTTGAGTTTTTTTCCAACGTTTCAGTTTCACGGTTCGGTAGCTGACCCCAAGTTTCACAACCATAAAGTGTAGTTGTAAGGATAACTCTTTTCCATATCAAGTTATTTGTTAAGGCACTCATCCCTCGTGGATGAACACCAACAGTATATAGTGAGTGAAGTTTCTGTTTTAACATTTTACTGGATTTATCTGATCTATCGAAAGTTTTTCCATCTGAGTTAATAAGTGTTCCAGTGTAAGTACATGTACGTTTTCTTTCGAGTACAATATTACCTAGGTTAAGACATGCTGCTGAGTCATTATTGTTGCGAGTCTTTCTTGGTGGTGTAAAAGTCAAAACACTACTTTTCGATGCATTATATTTTAACCGCCATTTGAGCGCATTAACAACGTTTAATAATGGGTGAGCACCATTTACAGTTGCGCTTAATAAAGTTGTGTGATCAGCTGCTAACAAGATTGTTGGTATGTTTATCGGGCCTACTAGTAGTCCACAATTTGTCGAGAAGAGTTCACAAATCAAGTCCTTGATAAATACGGAAAATAACCAGGCAAACAACACACGACCTTGACCTGCTCCTTGTTCAATTCGAAACACTTGACTTTTTATTTCACTATGCTGCACATGTGCTGTTGTAGTTTTATACGACATATATATCAATTCCCCAATTTACCTTAAATTCCAATTTGGTTCAGTTTGTATAGTAGGCCATCTTAAAGTTATAATCCGGAAACCAAATATTAATTTCAATTTGGAATCTGAGTCAAAAATACTTATCGAATGGTTCCGGGTGAATATAAGGCAAGCAAATCCCGACAAGTTTCAAGTTTTGTCTGTTGGCAAACAGACCTTTGAAAATCTATCTATACAAATTTGAACCTTACATGTGAAAAAACAGTAAAATTATTAGGCATTGCAATGTTTATCAGTTAAATTTTGATTTTCATATCTGATTCAGTAGTAGGGCCTCACAGCAATGACATGTTTAAAACGTTTGAGCTCAGTTTTGGATAAAATTTGTAACATTCAAAGACCCATTGGTGACCTTCGGCTGTTGTCTGTTTTATGGTCGGGTTGTTGTCTCTTTGACACATTCCCCATTTCCATTCTCAATTTCATTTGTAAACTAACTATTTTTCTTACTTTTGGCATGGCATTTTTGCACTGAGAAAAACTAAAAAAACGTGCAGGAAAGAGCACTCCGTTTTGTATACGAGGATTTGAACAGCTCTTAAGGTGCCCTCCTTGCAGATCAGACGGATAGGAATATTGGCTATAGAAAGTTTTAAGATTCTAAACAATATAGCTCCTGTGTGTTTCGAAAATTTGGTGAGTGTAAAAAAATCTAAGTTTTACTTCAGGTATGTAAATATTCTGGATGTTCCACAGGTAAATATAAAGTCAACCCGTTACGGTAACACTGTTCTGCTCGCAGATAACTCTTGCGTGATTTATCATTTATGCCACGTTGCGTTTGGTTGCTCTGGTCTAGCATGTTTTACTTCATTCTAAATGTTTTGCTTAATTGTTATTGCATGCTGTTTGTGAGATTCAACTTTATATTACAGGTTGTTTTTTATATGTCAAATTAGACTGTATTTATCTTATGTATATGCTTTTTTATAAGTCAAACGCTCCTTAGAACTTGTGTTGTATATTTCAACTTATGCCGAATCAAAATAAAATGTTCTTGTCTTCGGACGACACGGACGACGCTGACATCATAGCATTACACGACAACCTCCCCCCCCTCCCCCGCCCCCCAAAAAAGGTGATTGAATAAAAACCAGTTGAAATAAAAACATAACAAATTACACAGTTTACAAGATAATGAGTAGTCATTATTTTTTCAAATGATATGCACGTGTGTAGTATGAAGGTACAATCACTTTGAAAATTTAACGTTAAACTAATAGATAAACGAAGAGCTAGCTGTGATCTATTGTTTCCAAGATTTGTCTAGTTACTGTTAGTTTGAGTGTCATCTTGTACAACTTTAACACATATTCGCTAATTCTCAATTCGTTCCTCTATTCAATGAATGACAGATAATAAATCGAATTAAAAATAGTACTGTGCACACTAGTAAAGACGAAATTAAAATTCATAATTGTCCGACTAAAGAGCAATAACTCTAAATGGTCATGCCAGTTCAGATATTCTATATTTGTAGTGTTTCAAACTTTGCACAATGAAATAAACAAATAGTATTATATAAAATTGGTTTTTTTAACGATTATCTACATTAACAGTCAATATATCTCTCCGGATAAAGGTACAATAATGGCAATTTCAATTTCTCATGAGCTTCTGAATACAATCCACACGCTACATTTGGTACATCTCTGGTGGAGAGAAAAAAATAATACACTAAAGAAATTATCAGTATTTAAGAGAATTTACACCTTTTTCATTTGATTTGTTTCCAGATTTTGAAATTGGTACAGGTGAAATAAGCATTGGCGGATCCAGGGGATTGTTCCAGGAGTTGAACTCCTCCTTTTTTTTGGACGATAAATGCTTTTGAACGGGAACATAAGGGACCGTTCAATATTTATCAGATGGATAGGCCGGTGCATTCTTAATATTGTTTTATTAAAAAAGTTATTGCCCATCCTTTTTAATTGTGAAAAAAAGTCCTTGCCCATCTAAAAAAAATCTATAAAAAAGTCCTTGCCCCTCTAAAACTCTAAGACAATCAAAAATGATATAGGTTCTTTTTCTATTTTAAAGTTTTTAAATTTTTATGTCTTGAAATTTATCAAAGAATAGACTTTATACAAAATTTAAAATGTGCTAGTTAATTATATATGTATATATCTATGTGTGTATCAGAACCATACATTTTATTGATTTTTAAAACCAGTATGAATATACATGTACAGATTTGATTTTATATGTGCAGCCTCAAATACAATATTGATTTAAAATAAAGGAAATAATTCAAATTAAGGGACAATAACTCTTGGACTAGTAAATATATTATCATATACTAGATTACTAATTATTGTCCTAAAAACAGAACATGTTTATAGTTCAAATATCAATGTCCCTTTATCTATTCTACTTTTCAAAAAAGAAATTTATTATGGTCTTTTTAAGCAAATATAGGCAGACATGTTTTTGACTTTGATGCAGCCTTTATCGCCTATTAATTAATTCCCTAAATTTGACAGCTTAACACCAAACTATAAAACAACCTGGCATTCTTTAAGATGAATATATAAATGAGATAGCTGTACAGTTATATGAAAATCTAAGTTGATTTGAAAAGTTATAAAAACAAGAGGCTCTCAAGAGCCTGAATCGCTCACCTTAATTCTTTTGGTTAAATCTCTCATCAATGATTATTTTGGCTTTTCAATTTATTTAAATGTTTTTTGGATCGTCCTATTTTCTTCAAAAGCCAAAAAAATAATCATTTTCTCCTATGTTCTATTTTAGCCATAGGAGCTATGTTTCTTGACATACAAGGAAATAAAATATAAAATTTATACTAGATACTCTGAAACTCATTTAGCCTAAGTTTGGCTGAAATTGATACAGCAGTTTCAAAGGAGAAGATTTTTTACAGCAGTTTCAAAGGAGAAGATTTTTTTAAAGTAAGTCAACATGATGAACAAATTGTGAAAAAAGTCTTTAAAGGGCAATAACTCCTTAAGGGTCAATTGACAATTTTGGTCACATTGACTTAATTGAAGATCTTACTTGGCTGAACATTATTGCTGTTTACAGTTTATTTCTATCTATAATTATATTCAAGATAATAAACAAAAACAGCAAAATTTCCTTAAAATTATCAATTCAGGGGCAGCAACCCAACAACAGGTTGTCTGATTCATCTGAAAATTTCAGGGCAGATAGATCTTGACCTGATAAACAATATTACCCCATGTCAGATTTGCTCTAAATGCTTTGGTTTTTGAGTTATAAGCCAAAAACTGCATTTGACCCCTATGTTCTATTTTTAGCAATGGCGACCATGTTTGTTGATAGATCATAACTTCGGATACAATTTACAAACTAGATACCCTAAGGAACATTCAGTTAAAGTTTGAAAGTATTTGGCCCAGTAGTTTCAGAGGAGAAGATTTTTGTAAAAGATTACTAAGATTTACGAAAAATGGTTAAAAATTGACTATAAAGGGCAATAACTCCTAAAGGGGTCAACTGACCATTTCCGTCATGTTGACTTATTTGTAAATCTTACTTTGCTGAACATTATTGCTGTTTACAGTTTATCTCTATCTATAATAATATTCAAGATAATAACCAACAAGAGGCTCTCAAGAGCCTGAATCGCCCACCTTAATTCTTTTGGTTAAATCTCTCATCAATGATTATTTTGGCTTTTCAATTTATTTAAATGTTTTTTGGATCGTCCTATTTTCTTCAAAAGCCAAAAAAAATAATCATTTTCTCCTATGTTCTATTTTAGCCATAGGAGCTATGTTTCTTGACATACATGGAAATAAAATATAAAATTTATACTAGATACTCTGAAACTCATTTAGCCTAAGTTTGGCTGAAATTGATACAGCAGTTTCAAAGGAGAAGATTTTTAAAAGTAAGTCAACATGATGAACAAATTGTGAAAAAAGTCTTTAAAGGGCAATAACTCCTTAAGTGGTCAATTGACAATTTTGGTCAATTTGACTTAATTGAAGATCTTACTTTGCTGAACATTATTGCTGTTTACAGTTTATTTCTATCTATAATTATATTCAAGATAATAAACAAAAACAGTAAAATTTCCTTAAAATTATCAATTCAGGGGCAGCAACCCAACAACAGGTTGTCTGATTCATCTGAAAATTTCAGGGCAGATAGATCTTGACCTGATAAACAATATTACCCAACGTCAGATTTGCTCTAAATGCTTTGGTTTTTGAGTTATAAGCCAAAAACTGCATTTGACCCCTATGTTCTATTTTTAGCAATGGCGACCATGTTTGTTGATAGATCATAACTTCGGATACAATTTACAAACTAGATACCCTAAGGAACATTCAGTTAAAGTTTGGAAGTATTTGGCCCAGTAGTTTCAGAGGAGAAGATTTTTGTAAAAGATTACTAAGATTTACGAAAAATGGTTAAAAATTGACTATAAAGGGCAATAACTCCTAAAGGGGTCAACAGACCATTTCCGTCATGTTGACTTATTTGTAAATCTTACTTTGCTGAACATTATTGCTGTTTACAGTTTATCTCTATCTATAATAATATTCAAGATAATAACCAAAAACAGCAAAATTTCTTTAAAATTACCAATTCAGGGGCAGTAACCCAACAACAGGTTGTCTGATTCATCTGAAAATTTCAGGGCAGATAGATCTTGACCTGATAAACAATATTATTCATGTCAGATTTGCTCTAAATGCTTTGGTTTTTGAGTTATAAGCCAAAAACTGCATTTGACCCCTATGTTCTATTTTTAGCAATGGCGACCATGTTTGTTGATAGATCACAACTTCGGATACAATTTACAAACTAGATACCCTAAGGAACATTCAATTAAAGTTTGGAAGTATTTGGCCCAGTAGTGTCAGAGGAGAAGATTTTTGTAAAAGATTACTAAGATTTACGAAAAATGGTTAAAAATTGACTATAAAGGGCAATAACTCCTAAAGGGGCCAACTGACCATTTCCGTCACGTTGACTTATTTGTAAATCTTACTTTGCTGAACATTATTCCTGTTTACAGTTTATCTCTATCTATAATAATATTCAAGATAATAACCAAAAACAGCAAAATTTCCTTAAAATTACCAATTCAGGGGCAGCAACCCAACAACGGGTTGTCTGATTCATCTGAAAATTTCAGGGCAGATAGATCTTGACCTGATAAACAATATTACCCCGTCAGATTTGCTCTAAATGCTTTGGTTTTTGAGTTATAAGCCAAAAACTGCATTTGACCCCTATGTTCTATTTTTAGCAATGGCGACCATGTTTGTTGATAGATCAAAACTTCGGATACAATTTATAAATTAGATACCCTAAGGAACATTCGGTTAAAGTTTGAAAGTATTTGGCCCAGTAGTTTCAGAGGAGAAGATTCTTGAAATAGTTTACGATGACAGACGACGACAGACGACGGACGACAGACGACAGACGACGGACGACAGACGACGGACGACGACGGACGCCAAGTGATGGCATAAGCTCACTTGTCCCTTCGGAACAGGTGAGCTAAAAACAGCAAAATTTCTTTAAAATTACCAATTCAGGGGCAGTAACCCAACAACAGGTTGTCTGATTCATCTGAAAATTTCAGGGCAGATAGATCTTGACCTGATAAACAATATTACCCCATGTCAGATTTGCTCTAAATGCTTTGGTTTTTGAGTTATAAGCCAAAAACTGCATTTGACCCCTATGTTCTATTTTTAGCAATGGCGACCATGTTTGTTGATAGATCATAACTTCGGATAAAATTTACAAACTAGATACCCTAAGGAACATTCAATTAAAGTTTGGAAGTATTTGGCCCAGTAGTTTCAGAGGAGAAGATTTTTGTAAAAGATTACTAAGATTTACGAAAAATGGTTAAAAATTGACTATAAAGAGCAATAACTCCTAAAGGGGTCAACTGACCATTTCCGTCATGTTGACTTATTTGTAAATCTTACTTTGCTGAACATTATTCCTGTTTACAGTTTATCTCTATCTATAATAATATTCAAGATAATAACCAAAAACAGCAAAATTTCCTTAAAATTACCAATTCAGGGGCAGCAACCCAACAACGGGTTGTCTGATTCATCTGAAAATTTCAGGGCAGATAGATCTTGACCTGATAAACAATATTACCCCTGTCAGATTTGCTCTAAATGCTTTGGTTTTTGAGTTATAAGCCAAAAACTGCATTTGACCCCTATGTTCTATTTTTAGCAATGGCGACCATGTTTGTTGATAGATCAAAACTTCGGATACAATTTATAAATTAGATACCCTAAGGAACATTCAGTTAAAGTTTGAAAGTATTTGGCCCAGTAGTTTCAGAGGAGAAGATTCTTGAAATAGTTTACGACGACAGACGACGACAGACGACGACAGATGACGGACGACAGACGACGGACGACGACGGACGCCAAGTGATGGCATAAGCTCACTTGTCCCTTCGGGACAGGTGAGCTAAAAATGAAAGGTGACCATCTGAACTTAGTCGAAACTTAAAATTGTAGCTTTTTTTCAACCTATTATCTAAATCCTTTAAATGACAGCAAAAAAAACAAAGTACTAAACAGCCTGGCATTCAGTAAGATCAATATACAAATGATATAGCAGTAGAGGTTTATGAAAATGCAAGTTGATTTGAAAAAGTTATGAAAAAAATTAAAGATGACTATCTTCAAATAACAAAAAAATGAAAATTTAAGCTTTTTCTCAAACCTTTTTATTAAATCCATAAGAATGACAGTATCACACCAAACTACCAAACAATTTGGCATTCTGTAAGATCAATATATAAATGAAATTGCTGTTAAGTTTTATGAAAATCCATGTTGATTTAAAAAAGTTATAAAAAAATTTAAAGATGATTATCTGGATTTAGCCTAAACTGAAAATTTGAGCTTTGTTTAACCTTTTTATTAAATCCATAAGAATGACAACAATACACCAAACTACCAATCAATCTGGCATTCTATAAGATCAATATATAAATAAAATAGCTGTAGAGTTTTATGAAAATCCATGTTGATTTAAAAAAGTTATAAAAAAATTTAAAGATGACTATCTAGATTCAGCCTAAACTAAAAATTTGAGTTTTTTTTTTCTTACCTATAAATTAAATCTATAAATTTAACAGCAATACATCTAACTACCAAACAACCCGGCTTTCTATAAGATCAATATATAAATGAGATAGCTGTAGAGTTTTTGGAAAATCCAAGTTGATTTGAAAAAGTTAGAAAAAAATTTAAAGTTTACTATCTGAATTTAGCCTTATCTAAAAATTTGAGCTTTTTTTTTTCTTACCTATTAATTAAATCCCTAAATTTTACAGCAATACACCAAACTATTAAACAATTTGGTATTCGATATTAAAGGTCAAAATAATCTAAAAAATAGTCTGAACAGAAAATTCTAGCTTTTTATTCCTTAATTAAATCCTTAAAATTGACAGAAATGAGCCAAGCTACCAGTTTGTTGAGACATGTTTTGAGTGCCCGCAAAAGAAATATCCTACAAACCAATAAAATTGATAACAAAATTTTTCCTATAAAATGTTCTGGCCCATCCACTAAATATCTTAAAAAAAGTTCTTGCCCATCCAAATATTTCCACAAAAAAAGTGCTTGCCCCGCCCCATTTTGCACCGGCCCATCCATCTGATAAATATTGAACGGTCCCTAATGGTTGGAACCCCTCAACATTTACATCTTTGGTCTCTTATTAAATGAAGACGAACCATCCAAGCCTCAGATGGAAGACTCTAATATGTCTAATGAGCGAGTCCTCAGACAAAACATTACTGAATTTCTAAATCTATCATGATATGCATTAGTGCAAGAGATTCGACAATGCAACAACACCCATATGCATATCATGCATTCACCGTGCGTGTTTCGTGGGCTGAAATTGTAACATTGAGATTAGTTTTCAGATTGGCATTGGGTTTCTACAAAGGACATTTTTTTTTTGAAAATAAAAAACAGTTTTCAAAAGTTGGGATAAATGTAAAAAGTTAATATAATAAAGAAGATGTGGTATGATTGCCAATGAGACAACTAAGACTGTTTTCATCTTTATGGATCAAGGATCAGTGGCGGAAGAAGGGGCCCACTGACTGCCTAATGGGGAAAAGGAGGGGGGGGGGGGGCTATGGTTTTTTTTTTCTGTACAAACTTTTTTTTTCGCCTGTGGCGAAAACAGTCTATTTTTTTCGCGACAAGTCGAAAACAATTTTTTTCTTTCAATTTTAGCATTACATATAGTGGCAGCTGAGGGTGAAACACACAAAATTTTTTTCTCAGAATCAAAAACAAATTATTTTTTTCTCCAAAAACTGGAAACAAACTTTTTTTTCCAAAAAAAAAACCATAGCCCCCCCCCCCCCCCAGAAAATCAAATGGTTGCTGCCTTACTTAATTACAATGTAGTTCTTACAGCTTTAAAAGCGACTTTGAATATGTCATACATTTGTCACGTTGTACTTTTGTTATTGTTGCAAATATATAAAATCGAAAAACACGCCACACTGTGCGTGTGTGCAGTCGATACCGACGAAAGTGAGGGCCCTCATGGGGTTTTTGATTATGTGATTACTTGGCCGTTTTTTTAATGATTATTTGATTATTAAGCCAAATATTTCATGATTATTTGATTACCTAGGACTGTATTTTTAGTTTATGATTATTTGATTACTAAAGATAAGCAAATATTTAATGATTATGTGATTATATTGGCAAAAAAATGGTGATTATGTGATTACTAGGACCCCCCCATGAGGGGCCTCGAAAGTGGTTGATACGAAAACATATGTCACGACGACAATTCAGTAATTTGCAACCATACTACATTATTTTGTTTATAATATAATATCTAATTAATTTAGTATTAATATGATAATTAGTTCTATAGCACATCCGCATATTATATGTCTTTAAATTATAGCGTGTGTACCGTCATGTAGATCATCGTAATTTGGCATGTAACGTTGTGCAAATTATTTATTTCTACAATAATAAAATGATACAAATAAGTTACTTCCCCTTTTTCGTTCAATATTATTTTTTTTCGTATATCATTAAGGCTACCAAAATAGAATAGAAACATTCATAAATTCGATATGTTATCTCTTTTTTTATTCTAATATTATCTTTTTTGACTTTAATTTGATAACAATCAAATAATTTTGTTATTTAGTTATTAAAAAGTTACCATAGTTAGGAATTTATTTTAGGTCATATTTATATCTAAAATTACCGTTTTAGGCCAATTCTATATACCAAATATAGTATTTATGAAGCCACGCCCACACCTTAAACGGAAGGGTCAAATTAAAATAGAACAAAATATCGACATATTGCTCATGTCAGGTGCAACAGAAAAAGAACCAGATACAACAGGTATACTAAGCACTATACGTATGTATACTACTCGTAGACTTCTGAATAGCTTAAGTGTTGCGAAAAGAAGATTTTGAGTACTATTGTGTCCTTTTTTCAATCATTACATACCAAAGTTTCAGAATTCAAAACGGTGTCTTTCCTTTGTTACGGATTGGTAGAACGTGGAATCTAATCCTTGAAAATATTTGTCAACGTCAAATAAAATTATCGTTCTAATCAAATTTCATAAAAATAACTAGTACTTTTATCGGTGATTTTTTTGGAGAAGTAATGAATTTATAAATATCCATACAGTGTATGAAAATGTATAAAATTTATTTTACGAGGTCTAAAAGCAAGTGAGAAAAGCGAGGCAAAGTGTTTTCTTCAATTTCGTACCGAGTACAAATACTATAAGTTATATGGTTCGCTATTGACCCCCTACGGATCCATAGAGGGTTAGTTAAATCCATAGGGGGTGAGGCCGGAGGCCGAGCCCCCATTTGGATTTTATTCACCCTCTATGGATCCGTAGGGGGTCAGTAGTTAACCGTATAACGAATTTATTGCACGCTAGACTTTTCTGCTGCGTTTTGTTGAAAAATGAAAAAAACGAAACACAACAACATTAATAAATGACGTCACCATTAACGCGTCATGAACCCCATATGAAATTTACTACCCCCCTACGGTCTCATAGGGGGTCACCATGTGACGGCGTTAAACCAATCACAACGTGATAATTTATCCGCGGTGCGATAAATTTTAATATTTTCCCACACTCTACGAATATTGCTTCGATCCTGCAATTCAACATTGAACTTAGACGTATAGTATTTTGTTCCGTCCAAATCCTTTGAACTTATTTCGAATGAAATCACTGGCATGCGACTGACTTAATGTTTTAAAGGCGCATTGTGTTGTCTCTATATCCTTCGTTTTTCATTTTACTGTTTTATCTGCCAATTATACAAACCCTGTTTTAACCCGAATTCTCCTGAGTTAAATGGGATAAGACAAAACAAAGCAAGATTGTTTATCTCATGAATTTATTAAATGAATTAGGGAGCTACCATTTGATTTTTATGGGGGGGGGGCTAGGATGAAAAATTTTGTCCTGCATTTTTTTTAGCTGTAATCTCTGTCCTGCCTTTTTATTTTTCACTCTGTTCGGTCCTGCCTTTTTTTTTTTAGTTTATCCTGACTTTTTTTTACTAAAATTGTCGTCCTGACTTTTTTTTGCAAGTGTCTCATCCTGCCTTTTTTTTTTACTCAAAACTCCTGTCTTGCCTATTTTTTTTCAAATTTCATCCTAGCCCCCCCCCCATAAAAATCAAATGGTAGCTCCCTTAATCCATTTCTAACACCATGGTTGATATAGTGTGTTAATCCTCTAGTTCTGTTGAATTACGAATACTCATCGTCGAAGAAAGGGATGAACAGGATCAGAATCAGGAAGTTGATGTCTTCCTCCAGCCTTCAACAATTTCAAAAACTCGGATTTAGGAATTGGTAACTCAAAGATGGCTTGTGCTGAAACGACAACAATAATTGAAATGACAAATAAAATAGAATTTACAAAAACCAAAGGCTATTAAATGTTTTCAATGATTAACACCACGTTGTATTATGCTTTTTCTTTGAGACTTAGTCTATCAGCAAATGGTCTCCACAAAAAAGAGATGCAGATTGAGTCGGAATATTTGTTTTATACATGTAGATGGTACTTTATTGATAACAGTTTTCATTAACTTTCGAGATGAAAAACAAAAATAAAAAGCATATATGTTACAAGTTCAAGAATAGCTTGTATATCTGTAGGATTATAAAAAAACGGAAAGATGTAATACATGCACATATTGATTAATTGATTGTTGAGTCTAGTGGCAAATATTTCATGCAGAAAGATGTAATACATGCACATAGTGTTTAATTGATTGTTGAGTCCAGTGGCAAATATTTCATGCGGAAAGATGTAATACATGCACATATTTATTAATTGATTGTTGAGTCCAGTGGCAAATATTTCATGCGGAAAGATGTATTACATGCACATATTGATTAATTGATTGTTGAGTCCAGTGGCAAATATTTCATGCGGAAAGCTGTAATACATGCACATATTGAATAATTGATTGTTGAGTCCGGTGGCAAATATTTCATGCATGTTCAGCCAAGAACATATAAACAATTAATATAGTATAATAGATAAGTTCTGTCTTAGAGGCCGGATGAAAGTCAGTTTTCCCTTTTTGTCGTGAGAATGTACCCTTCTACACGAGATTTTATACTTGATTATTTGAGATATTGCTAACATAATCGTATCATCCTCAATACGAATGGAATATTTGTCACTTCGATCAGGCTACACGTATAATGACACAGTACGAGTATCGGTACAATTTCTTTGAAAAGTTATCATCACAAAATTTCCGTTATGCATATTTTGACATGATTTTTCTGGTGTGGTTTTTTTAATTTTCAGAAAACATTTTAGCAAGTTATATACAGTTTTACAGTTCTTCTATAAAATCATGCAAAACAAAACTTTAATCGACTGGCTTGCTATGTTTGCTAGGATGTTTGCAAACAATAGGTAGGCGGAGTTTTAATATATACTGGGATTTGATTGGACATGAATTGAAGTTAATGTTTATTGCCCAATCAAATTCCAGTATATATAGTAAACAAACTACCTACCTGTTGTTTACAAACATTCAAACAAACATAGCAAGCAAGTTGGCCAATGGCTTACTTTGCATGCTTTTATAGAAGAGCTGTAACTTGATGATTTTTTTGGTCGGAGCATAAATCAACCGAATGAAAACTTGTATTAATCTGTTTTAGCGATAACTCTATTAGAAATTAAACATCTATTTGAAAAAAAAACATCTTGGTTTTTTTTACAAGATACGAATAAATAAATAATAATTTTTAAAGTGACAGTAAGTATATATTCCCCGGTCCAACGATTTACAAAAAAGAACCGCAAAGGACCGAAAAGAAACCTAAAAGAGCATACATGCATGTATATTTAATTTATTTTATTTAAAAGGCACACGGAGATTGAAATTTGATTATATCTACAAACTGGAGAGGTCAAAATCTGTCAAATAAGGAAAAGAAAGATAATGCAATCAATATTGTTAGATATTGTTACAGATATAGCAAAATGATTCGTAATTCAGTAAGCATGAGGCAATTAGCTGGTCACATTAAGATGTTACAACATTGTACAGGAAAGGGCAACCATTTGTATTTTTTACCGACCTTGCAAGGGCTGTATAGCTAGTCAAAGTCGTTAAAAACTTCCATATATATAAGTTGTTTTTATCCCCCGATTTGATAATACTGATTCATGAATAACATACCTTCCTCCTCCGGGGTATGTCCTGAAAAATAGAAAAGAAATATTGTTCCAAGAAAAATACTTGCAGACAGGAACACAAACCCGATCACATACACGATTATAATGAATAGTCGGGACCTAAATGAAAATTCCTTATGGACGTACAAAATTTAATGTCGTTGGTATATGCGTATTGTAACCATAATAACACCTTATGTAGGAATCATGGGTTTTGATTGGTTGATAGCCAGTGTATTTTTACAAATTTACTGCTATCAAATGAATATCGTTTATTTTTAACGTTCCCGGGGTATAAATGACCAAATTAGGTAAAACTTTGTTTATTTTTGCTTGGTTAGAATAACCTATTCATAAACATGCAAGTACAAAACAAAGTATTATTACCAATATTTTCTGTTGTCTTTTTTTTATTATTATTATTTTGTGAATATAAATGTTATTTTGTAGGCAGCAAATTGATAACACAACACTTATTTGCTTTTATATATCAATTTTCATACAGCAATAAGATGCTCTTGATCTGATATTCATGTAATATTTGCCACTGGATCACATACCCTAACCCACTCAATTTCTTATACCTTACATATGTGTTTTTCTTCTTTAATGACACTTATGTTCAGTTTATATATTTGATTTAAAAAATTGATATAATTGGTTTTATTTTCTACAGTAATTATTCAGAAAAGCTATAATAAACAATAACTTTCTTTCAAACACGGTAGTGATAAGAGCTTGTTTTATCTTCTTTCTGTGGCTCATTGACAAAATATTCCAAAATGTTTATCATATTTTCCCTGGTTCCATATGGTGCACTTTAATTTTACCACAATTATTTGAAGTAACTTTTGTGGGTATGTTTGCTCTTGATTTCAAGACATTTGTGCCTGAACCATTGTTCTACAGTATGTCACATTGTCAGTTGGTTTGAGCATGAAAACCGCTCACTTAATATTAAAATAAAGACTAGATTAACCTCAAACTTATTGAGTGTTACTGTTGTAGTCTTTTTTCACAGAAATTCTTAATAAAAATGAATAAATGTATTTTACAAATTCTCTGAATTTAATCAGTGAATCTGTAAAAAAGATCTTAATTATTTCAGGGATTTTGTAAAATCACTAGTCAAAATCAGGGATTTTATAAAATCACTAATCAGTTCAGTGATTTTACAAATTCCCTGAAATTTCAGTGATTTTACAAAATCACTGATTTCACAAATTTCCTGTAACATATACATGTTTTAACTCAGCAGATGGATACAAATAGAAATACGTCTAACAAAAACACAGAGAGTACTTATAGTCTATCTAATTCAACATTAACTCACCTCTCGGATCTTCTCGTGGATGTTCTACAAAATTTAGATATTTGTTCCTATCATTATTGTTTACTGAATCTTTTGAGTATACTTAGTTTAGTAATATCAAATTTTCCTTAAACAAATATAATAATATAATTTGATGTCAAAACGTTAACAATAGGACCTTTAAATAGCAAACAATCTATATGTGAATAGGTTTGAAATGAAGGAATCTTTTAATCCAGATTTAATCAATTCAACAGAAATTATTCTAGTTTTTCGTCGCTATCAATCAAATTATATTTTTAATCTATATTTTTATTCATCAAATGGGGATCAGAATATTTTTTTTTAAAGAAAAAATAACCCCCAATAAAAAAAACCACGATAACACCACACATGTTTTTATACTTACTGCACAAAGTACTTATACACACTGACTTGACAAATGTTTCGACTGCTTCTGGATCGTGTATATCAAATTTGAAGTTCGACATTTTCTCTAATATGGTCTTACTGACGTCGCCGATTCTTATTCCGTAAATAGTCACTCCAGATTCTTTAAAATCCGAAACAATCATTGTCGTATTTGATTGAAAACTAGTTTTGTTATCGGCGAGTATGAATATAAACTTTTCAGCACAAGGTCGTCCCCCGCCATGTTCTCCAGAGAAGTACTCATCTTTTATGTCCTATTTTAATGTATACATTATAGTTGTATTAGCTGCATGCAATATTGAGAATGGGAGTACAATGAATAAGTTTTGAAAGGTGTGAAACATGTATTATGTCAACCGGCCACATTCTGTATGTGCCTGTCCCAAGTAAGAATCCTGTATTTAGCAGTTGTCGTTTGTTTCTGTGCTACGTGTTTGTTTATTTTTTTAACCTAAATAATGCCGTAAGTTTTTTCGTTTAAATAGTACAACATTTGTCATTTCGGGGCCTTTTATAGCTGAATGTGCGGTATGGACTTTGCTCGTTGTTAAAGGCCGTATGGCGACATATAGTTGTGCATTTTTGTGTCTAATGCGACTCGTGATGTAAACTCATTAAAAGAAAAAGCCGCGTGTGCTCAGCATGTACATTTTTTTTTAATTAGAATAAGTTGCAAAACAAACTAAGATTGACAGGGAAGACATTGGTTATCATTGTAACTTCAGATAAACAAGGACGTTGTCAGTAAATGTGTTTAGATCCGACAATGAAACTAGTATTAAGTTAGAGAACAATCATTTAACTTAAAGGGGAGGGGGATACTATTTTAAATCATTAATATTCCACAAAGGGAAAAAAATAATAATCTGTCTAGCATTTGGCAAAAATAAAAAAAACGAAAAAAAACTGTTGTACAAAAATTTTTATATTCTGCAAGGTTTAGGTGTATTTACATAACTAAATTGTTTCATTTTTTTGAAATCAAAACACTTTCGTTGGTCTTTCAGTCCATTTTTAATCTTTAAGTGATAAATTAACAAGATGGAGAGCAACATTCAGAGCATTGTTCTTTTCATAAATGTACATAGTGCATGTGAATATGAACTTAATGTTCAGTGGCAGATTCAAACAGGTAATAGAAGGCGCTAGGAAATATATAGTATCTTTTATTTTCCTAAACTCGTAAAACATTTCGACTCGCTACGCTCGGCGGTACCAAAACTATATCCCTTTCGCTCCCTCGAAGTTAATTTAGTGTACCCTTATAATGAGGATTGCCATTAGATGTGTTGCTGTATTATCATCAGTCATCATCATCTCGATTGTTAGAATGATATGCGGTCACGTGTCAATGCATGATTCGTTCATTTTGATATTTTCAATAGACGGTTACGTTTTAATAAAAATTTCAACTAATGTAGTGTGTTATTATGTGAAAAGTTAACAATCTTAGACCGTTTTAGTTTTCTCGTTTGATTTATTTTTACATTTGTCATTTCAGGACCTTTTATAGCTGAGAATGCGGAGTGGGATTTGCTCATTGTTGAAGGCGTACGGTGAACTATAGTTGTCTCATGGCAATCATACCACATCTTATGTTTTTATATTTTATTATTTACCTGCATAAAAGTAGCCATGACAACAGTACCATTGCGTTGAGGATTTATAGATCTTACAGCAGCTTTATATCCTTCAACATTGGAATACTCGTCTAAAAAGAAATTATCCTCCTTGGTTGGTGAAAGTACACCAAACTGTACCCCTTTTGGTCCCACATTACTAAATTTATCCATCACCTTTATCATGAACTGTTGTATGACCTTGACACTTGGTGATTGGTTGATATCTAACAGGAAAACAACATCAGTTTCCACCAGGCACTCTTTACTCTCTAACTTGTAAAACAATCAAAAAGGTACTTAGCATAAATACATATGTCGGGGCCTTTTATAGCTGACTAATTATGCGGTATGGGATTTGCTCATTGTTGAAGGTCGTACGGTAACATATAGCTGTAAATTTCTGTGTCATTTGGTCTCGTGTGGAGAGTTGTCTCATTAGTAATCACACCACATATATAAAAAAGAAGATGTGGTATGAATGCCAATGAGACAACTGTCCACAAGAGACCAAAATGACACAGACGTTAGCAACTATAGGTCACCATACGGCCTTCAACAACATACAATGGTTAGAACGTCAAAGGTAAAACAAAAATACCAGCTGATCTGCACATTTAACCTTATTTCATGATATTTTACCCTTACACCTCTTTTGTTGTAATGTTTTGAAAACCGTTTCAACATTAAGCATTGTAATATGTTAATTTGAGTTAAGCAAGTCGTAAGTTGCGTTTCACATTGATATGATCCTAACCATCGGTTTAAAAAAATGTATATATTGGTCGTACGGAGACGAAATAAGTTTTCTATTTTGACGAAGAAAAACACACAATTTTTTTTTAACTTAAAAATAAAGAAATAAAAGTTTACCGGAAGTAGATAACGATGTTGATTCATACAGGTTCTCCCAAAGCATCTGATCACCATTGCTTGCTACCGTTTGTACGGTCATCAATAAACCCTGCAGAAAATAAAGTTCAAAGTTTTAATCTCATATGTCTGGCATACCCTTTTAACGTGTTTCTTTCAAATGTAATGCTCATTTTGCAAAAATAAACTCTTACTTCATATTTAAAAAAATATTGGAATCTCCTTATTAAATCAGATTAGTGTGTCCGCGTTGTTCCTCGTTCAAGTATATTCACCTCATTGTGGGCGTTAATGAAGGCTCCACAGTTCCATAGGAGCCCAGAGCCCACCTACTCCACAGTTTCTTATGAGCCCAGAGCCACAGCCAATGCGTACTAAGCCTGAATCCCTACAGATGGTGTTCAAAGATGTACCAATACAGGCTCCACAGTTCCACAGGAGCCCACAGACGCCACAGTTACTTATGAGCCCAGAGCTAACAGCCAATGCAAATTAAGCCTGAATCCTTGATGGAGATCGGAGACTTATTGGTGCCTGGTGACCTATCAGTGGAGCTCCGAGCCCCAAAACATTTTTCAAAGCAGCACGAAACTCATATAACGTAAAGTCAGGAGCTCATATGTTAAAGATTACCCTTTTTGAAATGTAATCTTAACTACGAGAAAACGCAATAATGCATTGCTGACCAGGTTTTTGAGCCGGCAAATCAGCATATATTTTTATTTTAAATTTTGACACCTTCCCTTTCTGTTTCCAATTATCAGAACAACAAAAGCAACAGACTAAAACGTATACATTAGTTAAGAAACAGAACACCAAACCTTTAGTATTGGTATCACAAACGACAAAAAATTTCCAACAACTAGAGCAATATGATACAAAAAGGAATATACATGTAAAATAATGTTGTCAGTTACGGAAAGCTAGTTCAAAACCACTTGGTTTAATGACCAACACTCCTCCACGGCCACTATTATAGACAGCAGAATGTTAGTGCTCTAGCAGCATTTAGTGAAAATACTTTTGCCCTTTAATCCTTTTTTCCGAAGACGAAAGTTATCTGGGAACTTAATCACATTCACGAAGCATTCTGTAATCCTCGGTAGAATCCGTTACTCTACGGAATCGGCCGAGTTGAGACGAATGATTCACGAAGCATCCGTTAGCTTACGGACCGGTTAACATCTTCGTTAAGTTTCCGCTAATTTTCATTCTTATTCACTGTACTATTGATATATTGTCCCACATCTCATTTTATTATTTTTTGTAAATTCACACTACTACATGGTTTTAAAATAATGCCAGCTGTTGTCAAAAAATAAAATAAAATAGTTTAGAATGGACTCATGAATATTCATAGATATATGCATGTACATGTGCATTTGAAAAAAAGAATGTCATATTTAAAAACAATATGTACACATTGTATCCTACTTTAATTTCAATAATACTAGAACACACCCGCGAAATCGCGGGCATTAAGAGCGTAGTTTAAAGTATGTAAAGTGTTGTTGGAAGAATTTTGTAAAATATTGAATGACTGGAGAATTTCAGCAAAAGTATCATAAGTCATAGGTTATTAAGGACAGGAAAATGCTTTTTTTTTTATCCCTCCTCCTTTATTTCCAATATTCCCATTTTTTTGTTTTCTATCAATTTCAATATAAACATACATTTAGTATGTTATGAACATTCAAGTAAGGAGCCTGTAATTCAGTGGTTGTTGTTTGTTTATGTGTTACATATTTGTTTTTCGTTCATTTATTTGTACATGAATAAGGCCGCTAGTTTTCTGGTTTGAATTATTTTACATTGTCAGTTCGGACCCTTTTAAAGCTGAGTATGCGGTATGGGCTTTGCTCGTTGTTGAAGGTCGTATGGTAACCTATGGTTGTTAATATCTGTGTCATATTGGTCTCTTGTGGAGAGTTGTCTCAACATGGCAATCATACCACACCTCCTTTTTTGTAATCAATGAATTTTGTAAAAGATTTAATGACTGGAGAATTTCAGAAAAGGTATCAAAAGTTCATATGAATATTTTTAGCGCTTATCTGTATATTATGAACATTCATTACCATATAAATATAGTGTATTTACTTTCAATTCAAAGTTTACTAATCGATCCATAGTGGTCATTGATATAGTATACAGACCCTCTCTATTTAATAAACTCTGTGACTGCCTTGGATAGTAAACTTGAAAATGATAGCAGATAGAATTCTGAAAATACACTTTATTCTTTGTATATGTATGTTCAAAGTATACAGAAAAACGCAAACCGGAAGTCTAACCTGACTTAAAATTTCGTCCAATGACGGGACAATATCCGGATGCCTTTTTTCTCGTTTTTCTCCAAAAATAATTCAATCTGAATAATCATATGAATGGATGACAAATGGTACTATGCACTGTACCTATAGGACACAGAGGCGTGTTGATTATTTTATTGTGGAAAGAAGAAAAGCGACACCCAAAATGAGGTCTTCTCGTTTAATAGTATAGATAAAGCACATCCTCTCTTAAACACAGGTTCAAAAATTAATGTGTGGTGACTGTTTTAGCTCCCCGGGACTACTTAATATGACGACATTACTATTAAAAGCATGATGGTATATATCTTCTTGTCTCTTGTTTTTGCAAACTGTCTCATCCTGCCGTCTTTTCACTCAAATCTCCTGTCCTGTATGTTGTTTTTCTTTCAAAAATTTCATCCTAGCCACCCCCTCCCTAATAGGGAAGTATATTTATGTCAGGTTTAAAAACAATACTGTAAATTACTTACAAGGCAACAAGTGTGAAGCTTCATCTGCTCTTTCATCTAGAAAATAACAATAACTATGGCATTATGCCAAATAATTTAAGTACATACATTATAATATTTTATTAAATTAGATAAACTAAGATATGACTCTCTCTTAACACGGGTCACCCATTTATCGTCCCCTTCCGACAGACTATCATCGTTTCTCAAGACCATACTCGCAAATGGTGTTGAGAAAGACCCGCAAATCCAGTCCATGACATTTTCTCCCCGGAACGGGGATCGAACCAGGAACCTTTGTGTTAGTATTCCGATGCGCAAACTACTACACCTTGTGTCCCTTACTACACCACGGCTCTCCTTTTACTTTGTACACACGGTTAAATTATTTGAGGGTTTCTCAATCCCTATCTTAATAAGTAATATCCAAACTAGTCTTTGTAACTTATTGACTTACTTGTTACTTATGTCTCTGCACTTACAGGTATTCACCACACGGTATAGAAAGTTGATTACTAAAACAATTTTACATATTTTTAGTTCAATATCTTATTTTTTGAATAACATGTTACAAAGGAACAACAGCTTGTTTTACATAGTTGTTGTAAACATCGTCATGAAAAATTAAAGTTTAGATAGTGTATTCAAGAAGTATATGGTTGATTTGATTTTTTGATTTCTGGTGTTTTAACGCCATTTTTAAGCACCGCGTTTTGGCTATTTCGTAGCGGTCAGTATTATTTGTGAAGGAAGCCGGTGTGCCCGGAGGAAACCACCGACCTTCGGTAGGAAAAATGACGATCCTATTCTATTTAGATTGAAGTCTATTGCACCTGTAACGTGCAGGATTTGAACTCACAACCTCAGTGTTGTCTGGCAAGTGCACGGGGGGGGGGTCTCAACATGGGATTTTGGGTACAGGTGTGCAGCTGGGATTTTAACCCCCCCCCCAATTCATATATTGAATAATTGTGAAATCCCTACCTATACATATATTTCACAGCGAAATCATAACCCATTCATATATTTATCACCCATTGATATATCACAATCGGTCAATTACTACCTATTGATATATTTCCTCGGTAAAATTGCACCCCATTGATATATTTGACGGATCAAAAAAGGGACCCATTCCAGCGGCACATATGTATATACCTTTATATAGGAAGAGACCCCCCGTGGGCAAGTGATTACCGAGTAGTAACTACTTAGACCACGCGGTCACCAATGCCACAGAATTATAAAGAAACTCTGAATTAAAGAATGTGTAGTTTTAACTTCAATTCGACAGCAACCAAAACGACACAAATGACCCATTGACCAAATTACATTAGATGCGGATCCAGGATTATAAAAAAGGGAGGTCACCAACAAGGAAAAAACATTGCTGGTACCATGTTTCATGCACCAGATGCGTATTTCGACAATTAATTATAACGTCTGTTACGGTCAGAAATCACCTTTAAATTGTAGCCAACAAAAGACGCAAATCGATAAAATTTAACAAGATTTACTTACAAAAGTTTACAAGAAGTATTATACAAATAGTACTGTCAACTTAACTGTCAAAATATGAGTCCAATCTTTTATCTTTATCTGTATCCGGAAATCTTCTCGGAATCCAATCTGAATATTACGTTCACTACTAAGGTCACAATCCAGTATGATGTTGTTTGAAGAATAAAAGTGTCAATCCAAATGCTGTGAACACTAATGTCTATCGATGTCTAATAGATATAGAAAGATGTGGTGTGAGTGCCAATGAGACAACTCTCCATCCAAATAACAATTTATAAAAGTAAACCATTATAGGTCAATGTACGGCCTTCAACACGGAGCCTTGGCTCACACCGAACAAAAAGCTCTAAAGGACCCCAAAATTACTAGTGTAAAACCATTCAAACGGGAAAACCAACGGTCTAATATATATAAAAAACGAGAAACGAGAAACAGGTATAAATTACATAAACAAACGACAACTACTGTACATAAGATTCCTGACTTAAGACAGGTGCAAACATTTGCAGCGGGATTAAACGTTTTAATGGTACCAAACCTTCTCCCTTTTTCTGAAACACTAGCATAACATCACAACATAGAAAACCAGTCGATAAAATATCAATTGGAAGGCTTAACTCAATCAAAAAACGTAAATTAACACACTATGAACGAACAAATTTGATCTGCGATACCTGAATGCAAATGCACAGTTAATAAAATATTAGGGACACACATACACGGCCAACAAAAGCAAACAAAAAAGTCCAAACAAAGCCATGGCAAAACACCACCGCGAAATAATTAACTTTTCGAAAATAATCACTTTTGAAAAAAACCGGTTTTTATAATATCTACAGGTAAATGAAAAATAACAATGTCGTTTTAGGTATACTACTTATGTGTATAAAATTCTTCCAATAATTAGGAATACCAAGAAAGTTATGTCATATAAATACACACACTAGATAAAAATTGGTCTGAAAGTTAAACTTAAGTGTCTGTATATAATATATAGTTGTCACGGAAATCTCTAGAACACTAGAAATATTGAATTTATTTCTTTGCTCTGAATAAAAGAAATTTAGGGAAAAACGATTAAAGATCTGCCATCAAGATTCAACAACCTTCTCTCTCCCAAAACAAAAACCCCACATACACAAAAACAACATTCAATCCCTGTTTTCTTTTAAACTTTCATACATGTGAACGACAAGCTAAATATATGACCAGTACATTATATTCATCTACAAAGCATCATTACAAATATTTTATTTCTTCATTTCATTGTTATAATCTATATACAAAAAATGCCGAACCGTTTGGTTTCTTGAAGAGAAAAATCCAATCGAGCACGTATTGTTTTAGCCTGCATTATCTTCTTACGAGTCACCCACTTATCATGCCTTTGAACATCTCGTACAGACTACCAGAAGCAATCAAAAAGTTGACTGAAATTATGATGAAAACTGAAGATTCATTGCAGAGTGAACTTCATCGTAAAAAAATGAAGAAAACAATGCAGTTGAATTTCTCCTATTTTGGACTTCCGCTTGGTCCAGACAAAGACCCATTTCTTGTTGGCATTGCATAAATGATCTTTTTTTTACTCATAACATCCCCAGTATGCATACAGTAACCGCTTATTGACTTCGAGACAAGCATGTGTGTCAAATAGAAGATATGTATGCACTGATTATATAGCACGGCACAACAGCAAAACGAAGAGTTAAAACATGTATAATTGTATCCGATGTATCGCTTTACAAACAAACTGGGTTTTTTAAATGCACGAAGTACGCACTCAAATACTTTATACAATCATCTAGACAACAGTCTTAATTTAGCATATAATTGAGGATTGGGAATGAAAACGGGGAAAGTGTTAAAAGACAACAACCTCACCAAAGAGTAGAAAATAGTACAAGGCCAACAATTGGATAAAATTATCTATGGAATCTGTGTATTTGTTTTTGGCATACAGTGTTTTATTAGCATTATTAGTGACAGACAAATGGGAATTAAACTTCTCTTAATAGTTGAAATCAATTTCAAACTGATATTCATAAATGAAAATGAATAATTCATCATGATAGATCTGTATAATTATTGGCTTCACATGTAATCGAGTGTAACTATATGATTATTTAATTGAAAAATCAAATCAAATCTTGATTATTTATTCAGATTGTGCCGCTATGATAGAATAAATATTTACAAGATTTCAGTGTTATTTAGACCATCGTGGATCTATTTTTTTCTAAAACTGTTTCGTTATTTGTCTTGCATTATCTATACATCATGTAGTTCCATTCTCTTTGAGTTTCTCCGCATTTATGCCTATATTTTTCTCTAGTACAAATATTACATAGATTTTGAAGATGAAATTGCAAATGGAAATTGGGAATGCGTCAAAAAGACAACTACCCGACCAAAGAGCAGATAACAGCCGAAGGCCACCAATTGGTCTTCAACGCAGCGAAAAAATCCCACACCCGGTGATGGTCCTAAGCTAGCCCCCAACTTAGTTGACTGTGTACTTATTCAGTAAAAAATGGACGTCACACTAATTTCCAAAACATATAAATGAACTTAAATTTAAAACATACAAGACTAACAAGGGCGAGAGGCTCCTGACTACGGACGGGTGCCAACATGTGGCAGGGTTAAATATGTTTTGTGAGTTCTCAACCCTCCCCCTACACTTCTTGCCAATGTAGAATAAGGAAACGCATAACAATACGCACAGCAAAACTCAGTTTGAAAGAAATCCGAGTCCGCTGTCAGGAAGACGTTCTGCTAAGTAGGGTCAATACTCTAGCAAAGCAATACTCAATATTAACCTCCTAGTAAGATCTTAAACACATTCCTGGCCATTATATGTACACGATATTCTGTTCAGTAATATCACACAAAGAGCCAATACTCCAGCGAGGCGATACTCAATATTAACCCCCTAGTAAGATCTTAAACACATCCCTGGCCATTATATGTACAAGATATGCTGTTCAGTAATGTTACACAAAGGGCCAACACTCCAGCGAGGCGATATTCAATATTAACCCCCTAGTAAGATCTTAAACACATCCCTGGCCATTATATGTACAAGATATGCTGTTCAGTAATGTCACACAAAGGGCCAACACTCCAGCGAGGCGATATTCAATATTAACCTCCTAGTAAGATCTAAACACATCCCTGGCCATTATAATCTAAAGTACCCTTGTATTAACAAATGTATCAATTACCAATATTTGCTGCTGATTGATGCAAAAGATGTAACATCATGGCTACCTGAGACTTTAATTAGAGATCGATACCTTGTCTACCTTTACAGGTAAAAATTGACATTTCTAATCATAGGTAGATGCTTATATTGACAACATCTATAGAAATAATATTTAAATTATAATGGAGTTTTACATGTTCTATATATTTAGTTACATATTGTAATTAAAGTGTGACAAAGCAGAAGGTTGGATGAACATATTATCTATGCTTTATGTCGGTCAAAGTTTTATTCAATATATCGTAAATATGGAAGATGGATTTAAGTTGACTTTGGGAAGACAAATAAATGATCTGACATAATTATAAGTGGCGATGAATATTTGAAAAGACGAATGCAATTAATATTTTGAGTACCATCATTTCTGTTTCATGTTTTGTATTCAATTGAAATGAAACACTATAGTTGTGTGCAATAGTCTGGACAATAAAAACAATGATATATTTTTATTTCTTTGTTATTGGATATGAAGAACTGAGATAAGTATAGTGCATTCACCAAGAAGTTCCAATGAACAAACATAGACATTTTCGAGTCAGAGCACAAGCAGAGCATCCGTAAAGTTTTAAAGAAACAAAGTTAGCCGACACACTGGCTAAAACTTGACTTGTTGTGTTTGTACAAATCTAACTAATCTAATAAGGCAATTAATTATGATTAGCACAACGAAACTGACAGATGTTACCAGAATTGTCTTTGCATTGTGTGTAAAAAAGTATAATATTTAAAAAAAAAATGGTGGACATTGGACCAATTTGTTTGCTGTTTTGTCACTTTCTGATGCCACTCGTCTACGGTTAGTATATATAGAAATAAAAAGGTTGTATGAGTGCCAATGAGACAACTCTCAATTGTAGGTCAAAGTACGGCCGTCAACACAGAAACTTTGCTCACACCGAACATCAAGCTATAGAAGGTCCCACGATGACTAGTGCAACACAATCCAAACAGAAAAATAAATGGAGTAATCTAAATAAAAAAAAAACAACGAGAATCGAAAATATATGTTTGATTTAAGCAGGCATATTTTGAACTACAAATAGTCTTAACCAACTAAAATGATACATACAGACAAATCGTTTAGATTGAATATAATAGTACCATACATCCATATAATATATATATGTTGCACTTATATTATAAGAACCGTTAATTTGACTTTAATATTTATATAAAATTTGAACGTAAGCTGCTAAATAGAAATTTTATTATTTAACCGTAAGTTCGAACTATTTATACCTTTCCCTGGAATTGAAACATCTTTTCACTTTGCAGATTCGATAATATATTGCATAATGCATCCCAAATATACTTGTCAACAAAAGAAACGATACAAGACTTTTTTTTCAAATTTAAGATAAAGTTTTCCGTTTATAGGACCAATATAGAAGGTAGTAATACTTAATTATTATGGAAATATAAATCCGTTTAAAAAAAATATTTTTTTGCTTTCGTGATTTTTTTTGACGATTTTTTTTGTTTTTTACAAAATTTACATTAAACGACAATTTAACAGAAGTTTCAACTAATGATGCCAACCTCTCATTTAAAGGTAAAGACAATGTTTGCCATCAATTTGTTTTTAAAAATCATACAGTTTCTTCGTTTATTTGTTTACCAAAGTTCGGCCCCACGAGAAATCGTTAAAATGTATACATTAACTGATTTACCATAGACAGTATGTGTAAAGTGATATTCAAAAAGCGGTAACAATCTTCAAACTAATCCGAAATGTTCCAAATTTACTGTGTGTTGTTTTCATATCCAAAGCATTGATTTGAGACAAAAATAATTTTTTTTTTTTGCATTTTTTGAGATTTCAAAAAAACACTTTTTTTCCCAAAAATTTGAAAAAACAATATTTCAACCCATTAGTTACAACATGAAACACAACTTGATTAGCATATTGAATATTTTTAAACAAAGTTGAAATTTTATTTAGTACTTAGAAAATTACGTGTCGATTTTTTATTCAACTTTCCGCAAAACTTATTTGCACCCTATAGTCGTTTACAGGGAATTTAGATTCTTACCGACAAGTTTTGATTTTCATTATCACATGTGCATACATTGCAAATGAAAGCTTTTTAAAATAGTGTATTTCATTTTGTTTTATATTTAATACTTTTTGATAAATTGTATTTCAAAGTCGTGTATCGTTTCTTTTGTTGACTAGTATATTTTAACTTGGCTGGTGCACTTGGTAACATATGTTCATTGTTGAGGGGCGTAAAAAAAGGGGGGAGGATATCTGCACGGAAGAACGCGAAATAAAATTGCAATTTCACGATGAACGAACAATGTCTTGCACGTTGATCTTGTTACCGATTTCACGAAACACGGTGAATAAATAACGAGCTTTTTTCGTAATGTTATTCGTCTCGTTAGCGCTATATATTTTGAAATCCGAAAGACTAACGTCCTTTTACAACGTGCATTTTAGCTTAAACTTAGGTCGTCTCATAGATATTTTGTTTCAAGCATTTACAATAAAATCAAATTAAAAGTAACTCATTAAAATCCTACTTTCTCCTCACTTTCTATTCGGATATAGTATCTCCAAAGACTGCTACTTTATAAACACAAAGAAGTAACAGGCTACAAGCCAATGTTTTCCTTATTTCAGTTCGAAGTATGTAACATATAAAAAAAAAACATATCATATAGTCGGTTTTTTAACCAAGGATTTAGATTACTGAATATATAAGATACTTAAAACAGTTTTAATTAAAAGAAAGAGGTACGGGCATAATGAAATTCCTCAGGACCAGAAATAGATCATAATTATAAGAGTCTTTTGTGGTCTTCCTGGTTAATCACCACTCTTTGTTACACGCCATTATTCCGACAGCCCATTAGTCCGACAGCCCATTGGTCCGACAACCCATTAATCCGACAACCCAATAGTTCGACAACCCATTGCTCCGACAACCCAATACTCCGACAACCCATAAGTCCGACACTTATCAAGTCAAGTATCAGGGTATTAGGGTAACATAAAATTTGTCTGTCTGTATTATTACGTTTAAATATGTAATCACATATTTTAAAAAATCACTCCGTATATATAAAATAAGGCTTAGGTAGTTCGAATACTTCCTATATACTCAATCCGAAATCTGTATATAGAATAGAACAGAAAGAATATTTCATTTTCCAAATTAAAGGGTCTATAAAGAGCATATAAATCAAGAACAACCAGTGATGGTGCGAGCTACTGATGATTCAAAAATTTCGCTGTTGAGTTATGAATCTGAAAAAGCATCACGCAGTATAGCTGACTTATATAAACCTTGAAACCAAATTTCAGAAATCATTGTATTGTAGTTCCTGAGAACAATGTGAAGAACATTTTTAACTTGGCTGTCATGTGAAAAGTGTTCGGTAAACAGGAAGTTGTTGACAATGAATCTGAAAACGCATCAAACGATATAGCCGACTTCAATAAACCTTTCAGAAATCCTTGTATTATAGTTCATGAAAAAAATGCAACGAACATATTCATGGGACGGACGGATGAACTGATTGACTAACTGACGGACGGACGGATGGACGGATGGACAGACAGAGGCAAAACAGTAAGCCCCCGCTTTTTCGAAGCGGCGGTATAATGATTGGGTCAACATTAAGACTTTACAATACTAATATGATATAATTATCTTTATAGCAACATAAGCCTCAGTCACAATCGGAGCCAAAATAAAATAGAAAAAAAACCCTCAACTAACACATTGATATCAAATAACAGTCCTTATCAAGACATGCACTATATAATTCAAAAGAACTAACAATATAATCATCATTTTCCCCCCTTAATAGTAAAGTTTTCTTGTGTTATTACACATCGAAAATTTATTTAACTTTTTAAAGTTCTGACATGTGCTAGATAGATGCTAAAAGAGTTCCTACCTCAAATCATTATGAAGTGAGCATTCGATTGAAAAATGACGCTCATCCTCAACTTTATCAGCTGTACAATACGATTAATGGGTATCTGACATTTTCAATTCTTAATGTAATGGGTGAGCACCGATTCTTGATTAACATATGAAGTACCTTTCTTAAAATCAATGATATCTAAATATTTTTCTTCTTGAACACAATCTTATAAAAAGAAAAATAAGTGTCAAGTTTGCCATAAAACACATAATGTACTAAGTTTTTACAATTAGACAATTTGACAAAGACACAAGCTGGACAAGAATGTCACACATTGTCTTAGATTTCTTACCAGTCGAACTGCGTTGACTGTATATTTCTATGTCATATACAGTCACTGACCCGATATCACTTTTCCTCATGACTATTTAAGTAGAAGACTCAGTTACCGAAATGTTCTTGTCCGTCATATTTGTCTTAATACGACCGCAAAACTTTTTTGGGGGATCTTATAATGGTATGATGTCGTCGTCTGTGTCGTCTGCGTCGAGGGTAAGGACTGAGCAGTTGAAATAAGCATGTGTTTCAACTCCAATATAATGAGACAAATTTCCCGCATGGAAAGAATGATTGGAATCAAAACGGACAACCCCAACTATTAAAGAGAACAGGGTTGGTCTTGTAAGAGAAAATTTACCCATACACACAAGACAGATGCATAATTTGTCAGAATAATGGGCTGTCGGAGTAATGGGCTGTCGGATTAGTGGGCTGTCGGAGTAATGGGCTGTCTGAATAATGGACTGTCGGAGTAATGGGCTGTCGGAATAATGGTTGTCGGACTAATGGGATGTCACCGTAGCGGTTCTTCGCTACTACTGTTTATTTTTAATATACTTTATATTATATTTTCATGTCATCTTGTCATGTGTGTTTATGTTATGTTATATAACTTTTGATGACCTTCTTTGTACCATTGTAACTTTATGGTGTTTGAGAAATTTAGAATCTTGAATCTTTTTATCCTGTATTTGTTTGCCCTTATTTTACACGTTTTCTCCATATTCTCTATGCTTTTAACCCCAACGAGCCTCACTGACTCTTGTGATATTCTTTTGACAGTACTTGCATGAAAGAAAAAAATACAAGTAGACATTCAACTGAGTGTGAAATTTGAAATTCCAATGTATATTATTCGATAAACATACAGAGTTATTTATAAAACTGACACCTTAAAATTTCACAAAAATCAATTTAAGAAATCTATTTCCAATTATCTTGAGATTTTTATCGGAGAAAGCACAATTAAATCGAAAAATTGTCAGGTTCTTTTGGCGGCACATTCAACATTCCCTCGTTTCCAGTGGCAGTCTATTAAATTTCCCGCCTTTTCTCAAGGACGACTTTTTGCCTTTCATGACCTACATTAAAACATTGTTAATTGTTTCCCGTTCCGAACAGAATGTAATAATAACTACCAGAGACGTAAATCAATCCAAATTTACATCCACCCGAGTCCAATTGCATGTTTGTCAAAGTAAAATACTATGTGCTAATCATTAAAAAAAAACCAAAACAATATACAAATAATATTTTGCATTAAAGTTTCTTGTAAACAATAATTTCATCCAAATCAATTCCTAATATTTTCATAACCTTAAATAACGTATTTAAATATAACTATGTTCGTTGAATTTTTAAATGTAAACTTGAAATTGATAAAATATAACAAACATTACACAATGAAACTGAAAATCATTTATATGGATAACACGGTAAAGGTTGTGTAACCGACAACGCCACTGTTACCATATCAACTTATAATACCGAAAAGTTATGCCGCTTAATTGTTCTGAATATCTTTTATATACTGTTTCTGTTTTGTTTACAGGGCTTTTCCAAATACTTTAATACATTTATATTTCTCAAGTATTAACACGAATTAAATGCGCGTGACGTGTCAAAATAACAAGAATGAAATAGTAATATAAAGTGATATCTCTCTCCCTCTTTCGTTAAAAAAAACAAGAATAAAATAGTATTTTGAAGATCTCTCTCTCTCTCTCTATTTGCTTGTTTTCGAGATATTAGCCAATAAAATTTTGGCGGGAAAATTGTCCATCTTGATTTTTCATAGCTATAACATTTTTAAGTTTAGGTTCTTAAAAACCATTAGAATATAACAAAGATTTTATAAGAGTTTTACAAATGGTTTATAATTATACATGTAAATGATTTATAAAAAGAAAAATGGGGGCCAAATTTTTAAGGCATTCAAATGGATAAAAACTAGAAGATTCCGAAAACATGACAAAATTTCCAAACCATGACAAGCGAACATCCTTAATGTAGTAACAACACATGTCTGCATGAATAAATAATAATTTGATTTTACAAAGAATTCATATTTCATCCTACACATATAAAATGTAATATTAATGCATTTTGCAATGAAAAATTAAACCCATACGACAATTTGTTTTTAAACAAGAACATCAATAAGTAATATTACTCCCTTCTGACTTTTTATGTTTGTATTTTTGTAACCATGGCGATAACTTGACACAGATTACATCAGATATACAATGATTATGCATTTTATTTTTGTTAATTCAGTGAATTGAAACGACGAATGTTTTGTAAAAGGAATAATAACTATAACCATAAAATCGGATGATGATGGCATCAATATAATATTGTAACGGAAATTCCATGTAAAGGAGACACAATGGATAAGCGTTGGTTCATTTAAAAGAAAACTAGAGCCCGGCTAACTATTAATGTGACGTATTTTCAAACTTACTGTTCTTTATGTAAACAAATGTTTTGAATGAACTCAGATAAATACGTATTTATAGTGTTATCAACTGGCTTTTTCTGTATTGGTCCTGTTATAGCTGTTTTGGACCCGAGACGCAAGTTGTACAACATAATATAATACCAAGCAGGCTTAACCTACCATTGTCTTAAGAAAATGCATGAACCAAGTTGGTTATATGACAGTTGTTTTCAATTTGTGTCTTTGGATCTTGTCTTGATCTAGTTTGAACACAGTACAGTATGTCAACACCAGATCAATATTTTAAAACCACTTTATTTCCCGTGGAAACTTTCATAAGCAAGTGATTAAAATATGAATTTAACTTATATACACATCAACATTACAATGAATAATTGATTGACTTTTATCTTTGTTTAATAATAAGAAGTATGATCGATGAATTGAAAAGCCAATTTACAAACTTTTTTCTAAAGAACCGGCAATTTGTATTTAAATTGTAGGAGTGAAACATATTTAATGTTTCTCAACCAATATTTTAAAGCTATTTACTTTAAACAGCAAACATGACAGTTAAAAGCGTATCTTAAATACAAAAATACATCAGTATTTCTGGTGGATTTTCAGTACTACTCTATTGTTGTCTTAAACTCCGCTTGTCTCTTATTTGGAAGTATTCCTGTCTTGTCTTTCGATATATTGGTTTTGTTTGTCAATACACTTGTCTTTTTGTCAATTATACACTTGACTGTTTGTGAACACACATGTATTTTTGTCAATATACTTGTCTTATTTAGCAGTATTCCTTCTTGTCTGTCGATATACTTGTTTTGTTTGTCATTAAACTTGTCTTTTTGTCAATACACTTGTCTTGTTTATCAGTATTTCTTCTTGTCTGTCGATATACTTGTCATTAAACTTGTCTTTTTGTCAATACACTTGTCTTGTTTATCAGTATTCCTTCTTGTCTGTCGATATACTTGTTTTGTTTGTCAATACACTTGTCGTGTTTGTCAGTATTCCTGTCCTGTTTGTCATGTGTTTTAACCGTCATGTTTGTCAATATACTTTTCTGGCTTCCCAGTATTTCTGTCTTGTTTTTTAATATTATATTATTTGCTTATCAGTTGACATGACTGACTCCTTTGTCGGTTCACCTAATTGAAGTTTAGTGCAGTTATCTCTTTGATTACGACTTTGAGCTTATATCTGTCGCGTTTGTTCTATTTATTTCGTTCACGGTTTTCATCTTGAAGTAGATTTTTCAAATTTAACATAAAACGGTTTCTGGAGAAGTGACCACTTTCTGTACTGAAGCAATTGATTCCACCAAGTAGTATGTGTGATAGGTTTCGTGTTTCCCAATTTGTAGATTTCTTTAAAGGTTTTGTGAACTTGCCTTTTGATAGTTTTTCTGTGAAACAAGGTTAAGCTCTCAAAAAGATATTTACACATAGATCTAGCACATTTAGTATGGATGTTTTTTATACCCCCTCCGAAGAAGGTAATTAGTTTTTTTTTCTCTCGATATTCAAGATTTCCACGTGTCCTACATAGAAATGAACTCGTTGTACTTCAAGTAAGAAGAAAGCTTGACATTTCAAGACGATAAGTAAGGCTCTATGATTATTGATTCTTATTTCAGGCATTAAAAATAAAATAGCAGTTAATTCTTCCGGAACTGTTAATACTTTACTTTAAGAAATCGTTATTCTAAAAAGCTACTTAAATTTGAAAAAAAAGATAATAACATTTATTCATTTCATTTATTGATTGCAAATATTCTTTAAAAGATCTATGTGTAAAATTATCTTCACTTTTCTCTATCTTATTT
The DNA here is from genome assembly GCA_019925275.1 of Mytilus edulis. Classification (NCBI taxonomy): domain Eukaryota; kingdom Metazoa; phylum Mollusca; class Bivalvia; order Mytilida; family Mytilidae; genus Mytilus; species Mytilus edulis. The sequence continues at coordinate 71,107,459 of CM034354.1, read as the reverse complement.
ATTTTTATGGAGGATGCAGCCGGTATATTTCGTGGTTACGAAGTTCCCTTTAAAATACACATCATTCAATGGTGATAAGAAACACATAGTCACTGTCATGTTATTAATTGTTTAATTTTTAAAGAACTATCTTGCTTCATATTTTATACGGATTTGTCTCATCTGCTTAAGGATGTTCGATACTCTTGTTTTTACCCTTTGTCAGAAATTCGGCATCCTCTAGTTTTATCCATGAAGTACCAATATCTCCCCCTTTTCAACTCATACTTTCTGTTCAAATTCTTATTGCATATAGTTTAACTAGCCATTTGTGAAACCTTATGAAATCCTTGCAGAGTGCATCCTATTTGTCTGTTTGTCTTTTTCATTTTTAGCCATGGCGTTGTCAGTTTGTTTTAGATTTATGAGTTTGACTGTCCCTTTGGTGTCTTTCGTCCCTCTTTCAACAAATATGTAATCTATAATCATATCGTATAGTAGCAAGATAGGAAGCATGATAAAACCATATGTTGGACCTTGAAATTGAAACATAACTAAAAGTATTAAAGCATTTTATAATCAAATAATTACATTAGATGTATGTTTCACTATAATACGTTATTCTGATTGGCTAACTGTACATCACGTGTTATTTCTTAAGCAATTGCATTACTCAATAAAACTTTTCATTCATGATAACACGAGGTCCCACAATAAAGTGCACAGGTGAATTAAATTAAAAAATGATAAAATTCGTGTTTTCATGATCCTAGCTAAGAAATGTAATTATAAGTACTGAATGCTTCTTTTTGTAACTTCATAGGGTTGTAAAAGCGTTGACCGTGCGCACATTTTTAGAATAAAGCGCTTCCGCGCTTCATACAAAATGATCTGAAGTTACAAAAAGAAGCATTCAATTCTTAAATGACTTGAGTAATTATATGTTTATAAGGGTAATGTAATTTTGACATTTAAATGCCATGCAAAAGATAAGTTCATATTTTGATTATTCACATCGTTTCTAAATGTAAAATATGTTTAAACTGGACCGATGCACTCACAACATGAATATAGTTTCACATTTCAAGGAAACCTAGGATTCCATTCGCTTGACTAAATCACTTTAAACACGTGTATCGAACGTAGATCCGACGAGTTAACCGAGCAAAGATAAAAAGGACCAATCCCTTTCTATAGTTTTTATAGATATGTAAATCATGAGAGAATTTTGTCACAATGCATGCGTGAATATGGTCTTCAAGCTAAACTACCTTAACCGCAAAGGAAAATCTGACAGAGACGAGGTAACGGGCGAACCTACTAATAACAAAACTTATGCATTTTCTAATACAACATTTAGTCGGGACATAAAAAAGTTACATTGTTTCAGTTGAACAAAGTATATCAAAAGATTCTAAAATAAATCGAAAAAAGAAAAGAAAATCTGAAAAAAAGAGATTTTTATAAATGTGCTTGCGAAGATCATACTGGCAGGTAAATGGATGAAAAATGGACACGTAAATGACAAACAAAGACAATAACAAACAAATCAAAACAAAAGATATTAAAAGTAAACCTAAAAAAAACCAAAAAAACTCATAACTACAGTAATTTAAAAAAATGTATTTAATTAGCCCAAATCAAAATTATTGGTAAGTAAATGTATGGTAGAAAGACACTAAATGTTTTTTAAATAGAGAAAAATAACAAAATAAAACAAACGATACTAAAAGTAAATTGAAAAGAAGAAAAAGAACTCCCCCAAAAATAGTAATTTGAATAAATGTACTTAATTAGCCCAAAACAAGTTTATTGGCAAGTAAACACATTTAGGTGGAAGATATGCATTTAAAACAAAAGATGCTAAAAGTAAATCGAAAACAAGAAAAAAGAACTAAACAAAATTATTGGCAAGTAAATGGATGGTATCAAGGCACTTACAATGAAAATTCGATAGCACCTTATGCACTGTTTTGATTCTAAAAGCGTTTTTCTTGTCCCTTTTCAACCGTTGACACGTCTAAGCCATTATTCTGAAAATAACAAATTCTTAAACGATACTTTGTCGTTAATCCATTGAATAATCTGACAATGAAGATCGTTCGGGATAGGAAAAGTAAAATTTATCTAAATAAATGATTTATTCTTGAATATTGAATGTGCATGTGTAACAACATTATGGCAGCACCTATCGATAAAAAACAAACTTAAATAGCAAACGAATTCAGTCAGTATTTCATAACGTCGGAAACGAATCAAAACGGAGATTCGAAATCAATGGTAGAATATTTATGCTACTAAATTTCCCTTCCTCGGAGGAAATAGAATATTGTAAAACAGTAAATAGAATTTTGTTAAAATATTATTTTAGAGGTGTAAATGGAGATATTGAAATGCATTTTTAGTTGATCACTTGTGGATCCTGTTTGTTTGGACTGATGTTCATGGTTATATGCTTGGGGTTGCAAATAATTTTGGTGATTACAATTGGGGCCATGATTAAAATATTGTTTTCATACCGTTTTAATTTAAATTTACATACGGTGATCTACCTAATTGGCGGCGGATGTTTACGTTCTTTGATAGAACATTTCCGTCGTTTAATAGAAAATGGTCCTATATAACTGAATTTTAATGTGCGTATTGTTATGCGTTTACTTTTCTACATTGGCTAGAGGTATAGAGGGAGGGTTGAGATCTCATATACATGTTTAATCCCGCCGCAATTTTGCGCCTGTCCTAAGTCAGGAGCCTCTTGCCTTTGCTAGTCTTGTATAATTTTTAATTTTAGTTTCTTGTGTATAACTCGGAGTTTAGTATGACGTCCATTATCACTGAACTAGTATAGATATTTTTTAACGGGCCAGCTGAAGGACGCCTACGGGTGCGGGAGATTCTCGCTACATTGAAGACCCATTGGTGGCATTCGGCTTTTGTCTGCTCTATGGTCGGGTTGTTGTCGCTTTGACACATTCCCAATTTCCTTTCTCAATTTTATTTGAACATTGCATTATTAGGGTGGAACTCCATTTCCATACTTTAAAATAAATGTGTCCACATGTCTTTGGTATGAGAAAATAATCCTGTATACGACACTATTGTCTACAAACAGTCTCACTGTTGGTAAAGGCCTCATGGAAGGTCGTGTATCTATAATACTAAAATTACGAGGTCCAATTTGTCAGCCGTCATCACGTAAAAACGACAAATCACAGAATTCAACTTTATATATAACTAATATAGTACAAAGGTGTAGATTAAAAATTACACCACTCCAGGCCCTTTTGTTTTCCACGTAATTAATATTGCTAATAATTAAGAAGTTCCGGGTCGAGTCCGCTACCGATACCAATAGTATATTCACCTGTTACCTATTACCTTATCTGTACGTTCCGCATCTGACAGGCGCACCACCAAACGTTGTATTCAGGACTAATATGCTATAGACGGGTCATAACCACAGGGTTGACACTACTAAATTGTCAAATTGTTACCTATTGTAGTATTTTAATCAGTAAGACTTTCTAAGATAACAATACGAATACTAAAAATCTGGACTAAAAATAAGGCGTATAGGTATACAGTTTTCAATTTGTTAGTGGGCATGACGTAAAACAGCAAAGCAAAGAACTCAACTTTATTTATAACTTATATAGGACAATGCTGTTGATTAAAAAATACTCCATTCCAGGACCTTTTGTTTTCAAAATAATTAATATTACCAATAACTGAAGTTCCAGTTCAACGGGTTCAAACAGAAAGACTTGAAAGCAGAGAAAAACTGTGTATCTTATAATCGACATGAGTTTATCAGATGACAATACTAATACTAAAATAAGGCTTGCGCATAGCTGTATACTTTAATTCAGTCACGGACCCGTGATATCACGGGTGTGTTCTAGTAAAACAAATGAAATACACCGGTTCATTTGTCTCATTATAGCTTTGACTTAAAGAAAACTTTATCAAAGTCAGATTATCTTATAAGATCAACGTTTGCAACCTTAGCTTTAGTACACAATTATTTTTGTTATTTTTAGGTAATTTTTCATTATTCCCTATTTCTGCCATATTCTCTTTTTTGTATGTTATACAATAAATATATGGTGTCGCCCTTTTTACGATTAATACTTTTGAATAGGGACATATGGTTGGACCCCCTCCCTTTTATTCTCAAGTGACCCCCTTTTAGAGCTGACTGGATCCGCCCCTGTATTTTACACGAATGTTTTCGTGTAAGATGCGACATACTTCTTCTCTAAACTGAAAAAAGGAACCCATACCTAACTAATGAAAAATATGATGCGGACTCAAAATTTACAATGAGTTAAAAAACGGAGAATGGTAGGAGAATGCTCTAGATCTGTTCTCATTTAATTTTCTGTAAGAACCGTTAAACAGGCTGAACCTTTAAGAATGTATTCATAGAAATAAGAAGTTGTGGTATGAGTGCCATTGAGCAAACTTTTCATCCAAGTCATAATGTAAAAAGTAAACAATTATAGGTCAAAGTACAGATTTCAACACGGAGCCTGGGGTCACACCAAACAGCAAGCTATAAAAGTTCCCGAAATTACTATATTGTAAATCAATTCAAACAGGAAAACCAACAGTCTAATCTATATCAAAAACGAGAAACATTTATTAACCACACGAACAAACGACAACATTTGAACAACAGGTTGCTAACATATTTATTGTAAATTTCAGGACACCTGCACACGTCTAGTGTATCATATCTAGAAGCCGTCCATTATGACAGAGAGTCACTCCATCATCAACATCGAACAAAAAGGTCTACAGAAGAATTAGTTCATCTTCAGTTTGAAGCTTTCTCAAGGTATGTTTAGTTAACTCAATTCGGCACACGTCGGCATCTTTTGCCATGATGGGTAGTGAATCTACAGATATTTGCCTGTTCAAAACAACAAATTCGAAACAACTAAAAAACATTGTAGGCACAACCAGATACATGGATAGTGTTAACACAATATAGCTAACCCATTTTTATATCAATATAACAAGTATGTAAACATTGATACTCTAAGAATATCTCGTAGTTAAAGATGTCTTCATATTAGTACGTGGTTATGACTAAATAATAATACTGATAGTAAATAAACTAGACACACAATGAATAATTATCACCTGATTTAGTATTATCTCACATGGAGTGTATCTCACAAGGAGTGTATCTCACATGAAGTGTATCTCAAATAGGGTGTATCTCATATGGAGTGTATTTCACATGAAGTGTATCTCACATGAAGTGTATCGGAAATGGAGTGTATCTCACATGGAGTGCATCTCACATGGAGTGTATCTCACATGAAGTGCATCTCACATGGAGTGTATGTCACATGGAGTGTATCGCACATGAAGTGCATCTCACATGGAGTGTATCTCACATGGAGTGTATCACATGGAGTGCATCTCACATAGAGTGTATCTCACATGAAGTGCATCTCACATGGAGTGTATCTCATATGGAGTGCACATTACACGATTGAGGATGAACACAAAATGAGTGCACTTTACACAATTCACGATATATATGGAAAATTGAGTGTACGTAAAATGGAAAACACACGGAATGATTAACGATGATTGCACGTACAGTGAATAAAATAGGAATGATGATTGCACGGACAATAGGTCAGTTTAAGTTTTAGAAGGTCTGTACATTGTCGAAGAATTATGTTGATTGATTTTCAGATTAATAAAAAGTATATTTCCTTTCAGGAAATGGTCTGTAAAACTGAAAAGAGATGCAAGTATATTTCATAACAATATCATCATAGAGAACAGCAAAGGCCCGGTGACGTATGACTTTGAATCCGCATATACAGGCAAAATTGAAGGTAAGTATAGCTGCTATGCACCAACTTCATATAAATTGCATTCTCATTATACAATGAAAAGCGAATGTAGACTCTATTGTTAGGAACATATGTTTCTGTATATACAGGGAAGGTAGAAAGCTGGTTCTTTTGTCTGTGAATGATTTTGTATACATTGGGAATGTAAAAGTTTAATAGTTTCTATCCCCACCTTAGTAATGTCATCATACATTCTCCATTCACTAGAGAAACAGAATATCAGTAGCCTCTTTTAGTCTGTTGACCTGCGGCGCGCTTTGATTAAATATAATATATAAACATGGCATAGAAAACCCATGACTGACTGAGCAACACAAACTCAATATAAAAAACTGGGATTGATCTAAAAATTATTTAGAAACTGTAAGACTATTCTTCTTATCATGTGAAACCCACTGTGTTGCTCATTATTGTCAAATCTGGTGCGGAATCGTGTAAAATTTCGTTTCTGGTATTTGGACCTATTGATAATTATCAATTCTACAAATGCTCCGTAGTAATGTTTATCATAGCTTTATTACATGTTATATGTCCCTGTTGCTTTAATAATTTGAACACAAAGTCATGATTGAAATGATGTGAAAAACCTGATTTAAAATTCTTTTCTCTCTTTAGGCGAAAAGTCACATGTATTTGGAACAGTAACGACAACTGGACATTTTGAAGGTCAAATTCAGCTTCATAAGGACTCATTTGTTATTGAAAAAGCATCTCGTCATAATATAAAAGATGAAGATATCCATACAGTTATTTATAATATTAAAGATGTAAATGTACCTACAGAATCACATTTTTGTGGCTTGAACGTAAAAAATAAACAGCTAAAACCGGAAGTAAAAGATAACATAAATACGCATGACAGTATGGATGATTTCAAACTTCGATATACATCTGAATTAACCGACAAACACAGAAGATATAGAAGAGCGGTGGATCCTAAGAAAAAGATATGTGAACTATATATTCAAGTTGATCATACACTTTTCTTTAGATATAACAATGTGACAGATGACGTGATAGCTAACATAAATAATCACGTGATGGCAGTTAATTCCATTTTTAATGCTGTTGGTAAGTACAAGATCTCAAGAAATAATGCCAATTACGAGTTTTTTGTCTATCAACTCATGGAAATACTTTTGTCATTTTTGAGGTAACGTCATCAGCGTTTTAAAAAAATCATTTACTCAACGTAGAACTAAGTTATAAGCAATCGGAAGAACTGCAACATTTTCCTGTTTTTTCTGTTGTTAGCTAAACATACCCGATATCTGTATTCTATTTTTTATTCATTCATACGTTCAATGAATTAACAGACTAAATTTTCAATAATAAATGTATTAAGTAAGACATATCACACATAGGCTTTAGTTTTACTACTAGTGCTTTAAATTCTTTCTTTTTACAGATTTTGATAATGACACTTCACCAGATAGTATAGGGTTTTCAATTAAACGAATAAAAATTCATGACGATCCTTCAGCGTCTGAATATAAATATTCTGGCAATCACGGCGTGAATTCAATGCTCTTTCTCCATTCAGAAGAAAACCATGACCAGTTTTGCTTATCTTACATTTTTACACATAGAGACTTCGATAATGGTATTCTTGGTCTTGCCTGGACAGCGGAGCCAGGAACGTCTGGTGGACTCTGTTCGAGGTATACGGTAAGATTCATTTGATTAAATTATACTGTAAGATTCGTTAATTCGAGATATACTATAAAATATTTTTGTTCGATTTATATATTAAAATTCCTTAGGTCTAGCTATGCGGTTAGCGTCGTTAGTTCGCGGTAAAAAGTCAGATTCGTTAGTTTGATTTATACTGAACGATTTGTGTGTTCGAGGTATATGATGAGATATGTCAGTTCGAGGTAAAAGATAGGACTCGTTAGTTCGAGAGATACGATATGAGTCTTTAGTTCGAGATAAACTGTAAGATTCGTTAGTTAGAGGTATTCGATAGTTTTGGTTAGTGATTGAGGGAAGTGTATTAACATAAGTTTCCCTGTGCAAATGCTGTGTATATTCCATCAATATTTCAAGTTTTTAAAATGTCTTCAATGTCAATTGTTCATTCCTAAAATTATGACGATTATAATGAGCTTCCTTTTGAAATAAGTTATAAACTATTCTTTCGAGAAATAGTGCAGCATTTTTATTCGTAATGGAATCATTAGTCTTTCACTACTTTAACTTGGGTGTACTACGTATTTATGTACTGTTGAAAATAAGTGAATGAAGTCTTTTTTTAAATAAAAGTAAATTTAGTTTTGTTTATTAATTTTTCTTGTATCCGTCACCTTATGTTATGATAAGTCTATGGGCGAATTATCTTTGTTGTTCGGTGAGGAAATTAACATGTTTTAGTATTCCATTATTGGGTTATTATTTTTGATGCATATTCAACAGATTGTACAAAGAATTATGTAATTTTTACGCTTTATATGTTACACCATTGGCAACAACAATTTTTTTGTAGACGTCAGAGGGTGAAATTTTGTGATTGGTATCATATTTGAATTTATCATTTTTTTTTTATTTGAAATTACGATAATTGATTGTACGACTTACGTTATAATTGATTTTTGTCACGATATGTTTTTTTACAATTATAGCAATTATTCCTTTCAGCTTTACACCGATGGGCGTCTTAGTCTAAACACTGGTATAGTGACAGATATTAATTATGGAAATGCTGTTACTACAGCTGTATCATACGTCACGTTTGCACATGAGATTGGTCATAATTTTGGATCATTGGTAACTATGTTTAAATATTATTTTTTTGGTTAGTTATCTCCTGCATAATCAGTTATTTTTAAGTATCTTCTTCTGTTGTGTGTCAGCATCTTACGTATTATGAGTAATTTCATTGTTCGTACCCAATAGATCACTTTGGAGTTTGTCCGTCACCGGAAAAAAATCGTCAATTATGACGTCATTTACCACTTAGAGGGGACCACCTGTATCCATGCATTATTAACGTTCATCAAGAGACATAATTTATCGAAAAGAAGATCTGGTGTATCAAAATTGAAACTGTTATTACTTTAATTTGTAATAAAATAAACCAAGATGTAAGAATCTGCCTTCAACTGCTTTGCCTTTTTTTTTATCGATAGACATTCATCTGTATTTCAGCATGATGAGTCCTCTAATCCAACATGTGCACCTGGCGGGAGTGGTGGTAACTATATCATGTTCGCCCAAGCTACTGCTGGAACTAAATCTAATAATGTTCTATTCTCGTCATGTAGTATAATTTCTATGGCACAATGGTCGAATCAAGAGGACGCGATACAGCTAATGGATGTTTCGTGGGTAAGAATTATTCAAATGAATAAAATGAAAGTATAATTGTTCAAGGACAATAGCCGATTTAACATGACGTTTATGAGTCAATCAGCACCTTTTTTACACTAATACCCTTAATGGGAATGTTCCATCCTATAATGTATCTTGTCAAAATTATACATGTACGATCATAGTTCTCTATATTTGTACCTACACCCAAATAGTAGTACGCAGACTGTTACAGGTCATTCTATATTTAAACATATCAATATTTCTATCATATTGTCATCTCACTCGTAATACGTTGTAGTCTCATATCCCTCTTACAAACGCATTTGATGTGTTTACTATATTTCCAAGCAAAATTTACTTGATGTCAACATGACTGTAAACTGCTATTGCTGTGTTATAACAAGCCCAGACACTCGTTTTGTCCCTTCAAATACAGGAATGATACAGCAACGTGTACCAGTAGACTAGTCATTCTGGGATACTGGATCATCACTGGAGTCTTTCGCAGAAATGCTTAATAGAGAATTGAAACTAACAACCATGTATGATGAGGTGTGCGTTTTTTCCTGTCTGCGAGGAAAATTCACCAAACATGGCGGAAGTTATTTTATTTTTGTATTTACAGAATATGCGTCAGCCACATGTGGTAATAAAGTAGTCGAAAGTGGGAGGATTGTGATTGTGGCTGGGACGACGATTGCACAGATCCTTGTTGTTATCCTACGCTGTCAGCTACTGGTCCGGACTCAGCTAAAGCTTGTCAGTATAGACCAGCGGCCACGTGTAGGTGAGCTCATTTTATACGAAATGTACATGTGCAATTCAGGAAAGTATTGGCATTTTATGATACAGTTTTATATAATAAATTGAATCATTAAGGTTCACCGTTAAGATATAACTTGATATGCTTTTCGAACAACGACATAGTTGTACTTTCGATCAAGCGTTTGTTTTGTCTAAGCTGCTAATTTGTTAGACACAAAATTCCCATTAGCATTGAAGTTGTGTGCCAATTTAGATATTTTCATTTAGTGCAGTGTTCCGAAATACACAAATATGCTGTTATAAACTCAAAGTGTGCTTTGTGTTGCATATTCGAGTTAAAATCGAAAAATGACTATCACGTAAAACATCCATTAGAAATAGTGTATCATTAAAATAAGGTAATTAAAACCATAGTTTAAACTCATTATAGGTACAAGGATTTTAAGCTTGTTTGCCAGACGAGTATTCAATTTCAAATACTTATCAGTGGTCGATACTAAAATAAACAAAGTGAAAAAAAATATTTTTAAGTCTTGCTTTGGTATTATATATTTACATTGAAAAATTATTAAGATACTTTGGGTCCATCTTCAATTTTCTTAAAAGCATAATTACCTAAGGTTTGAAAGAAACTATTGAAATATTTTACATGCTTTAAGAAAATCGTTATTATTATTGGTTTAAAAAGCTTTTTAATTTTTAAATTACTGGAAACAGTTCATTGTTGGATAATAGCATTATGTTATTATAAGAACCTTTTTTTCGATGTGTTTATGTTTTCGTAAACAATCGAGATTTTTCATTCAATTCCATTTCAAAACTTTAAATGCAAGTATATGTACATTATATTCCGATTTAATGAGTTTTTAATATGTTAAATCGCGTTATGAAGATTGACTCTTTTTTCCATTGCAGTCCCAGTGAAGGAGTATGCTGTAATCCCGCACTTTGTTCTAATTATCAATCATCAGATAATAAAGTCTGTAGGACCAACTCTTCTTGTCTTGATGAGGCAATCTGCAAATATCCTTTTACAAATATCCTATCGGAGCAGGATCTGCTTACCCTTTTGAAGCGGTTGTGATCACCTTCAGGTTTGGCGGGGTTTATACGCGTGTTGCTCAGTCTTTGGTTTTCTATGAAGTATTTTGTTGATTTGTTTGCTTTTAGTTGTCTTTCCTTTCATGCCAGGGTGATGCAAAATTTACCTCGATTTTTTATGTTCAGTGAAAGAAAAAGTATTTTAAAAAGTTATTATATTAAAATCTAGCCCTTTGAAAACTTTTCAAACTGCACTTGATTTAGACAATGAATACCAACGATAACGCTTCTGTTTGGCGCCTTATGTAGAATTAAAATATATAATTAATATATTAATAAGAATGTTCCAGATATCAGTATTAAAATATGCCTTGGATCATTGACATTTATCCATCTGGCATATAGGGAAAAAAACAAGGACCGTGAAATCGGAAAAAATCTCTTATTTGGCATTAAAATTAGAAAGATCAATGATAGGGAACATGTGTACTAAGTTTCAAGTTGTTCGGACTTCAGCTTCATCATAAACTACCATTACCAAAAACTTGAACCTGAATCGGGATAATAATAATGTCTATAATGTCATATTTGAGCTTTTAAGATTGACAAGGTTTAGATATTTGAAATGTGCCCGAACCTTACAAAATGTTTAATACGACGATGTCTGTTTAGTAAAGCAGTTTCGTTCGTACAAAATACAATATACATTGCCATGTTTTCTAACATTTGCACACGAAAACTATGCACTTTTATTACCAGCAAATGTCAACAATATTACCTGTCAATCAAATAAACAGAGTTGCTCTTATCTTACTTGTTTATCTCAAATTTTGTTTGTATGAACCAATAAATTACGCTATCAAGTATTGCATTTTTAAATTATGTTTTAACAGAGGTATTATATGCATCGACGATTTAGCATTAAAGAAGGTCTTTTCGATAAATTAAATATTCGTAAAACTGTTTTTTTAAAAGGGTTGTGAAAAGTGAGAAAATAATTTAAATGTCCGCAAAATATCTAGTTCCGAAACATTATCATTTATATATTTTTGTCAGGTTGTTCCCAAAATATTTCGAGGCCCCTATCGAAAAACTATCGTGAAATTTGTTTTATTTATTGGACTTTATTTGCTTAAACCTTTGAATTACTTCTGATTGTTACAATTACGGTCCTTAAATCGAAAACTGGCGGCCTGACCTGTCCAGATTCCACAGAATCGGCTAATGGAACCGTCTGTGATGATGAAAAAGTTTGTTACTTTGGGGTAAGTCAATAATTTAAAATTATATCTTCAATATAAAAAAAACCTTAAAACAACACAGAACATAAGTTATGCTGTACCTGACTTCTTTTTTCACTGCAGTATACCCAACATTAACTTTTATTTATAATTGATATTCTGACTAACAGTTTAATGTTTGAATACCTTATGTAGAAAAGATAGAACAGTGATGATCATTTGAAAATACTTCCCATGTAAGTATACACGCATATATGACAAAAATTACAAACGACTTCGTAAATTTATCGTTTAAGCAATGTTCAGGCCAGGTTTGTCAAGCTCATGGATATCAATCGTGCCAGTGTGAACCCACTACAGCGGGTAACTGGAAAGACGAACTGCTGTGCTCGTTGTGTTGTACTGATCCAGCTGACAACACTTGCAAGTACGTAAAGAAAATATTTTATAAATTCCTTTTATTGATATCATAGAAATTATTCCTTTATTTCTTATCCCTTTGCCAATAATAGGGGTTACTATGTTTAGGTTGTTTCACATTAACACTACAAATATGTTGACCTGAATAAAACTACTCTAATTGTTACAGCCATTGCAGAAGTCAAAGCAAAAGCCCCAGAAAAACAAATAAAATAAGAAGATGAAGCAATACATGAGCATAGTCATTAGAACAACTAAAAACACTTCGAATGCATATTGATGTTTACCGTAATAACAGTTAAAGGTAATATAAAGGCGCAAAGGTACAATAAAACATATTTGTCACATTCTAGCTATTTTTAACTCTGATAAACGATGATTTTCGTATCCAGAATTTAGTGAACAAAATAAAGATATTTTAAAAAAAATGAACCAGCTGTATCGTGAATTATCTTAAAAAAATTACTAATTACAGTGTTGTTTGTAATGAATAATATAACTAAACATGAAACATTATCACAAAATGTTAATTAAACCAAATGAAATATTGATTCTGTGAAGATTAGTGTTAGGATTATTGTCTCATCAAGGTTATAGTAATCTGTTGTGGCTCAAATATATTGGGTTGACAATTGCAATATACTTGTCGAAAAGAACCGACGTTAACCTAGTTTATTATGTTTTGTTGTGTATGTTTTGTTTTCCAGTCACGCAGTTCGAGTATCGCATCACCTTTTTAATTCAGAACTGAAATGGCAAATGTTTGTTTTATTTTAGAACTGCTGATCAACTTTCGAACATAAATGTAGCGTTTACTAAAGCTGTGCCAGGAACCCCATGTAACAAATTTCTTGGATACTGTGATGTCTTTCATATTTGCAGAGAGGTAAGTATAGATTCTAAATACAGAGAGATACATTTGGAAGCTTGTTTATGTTAAGGTCTTGTTTTGAATCCAGAGCTCCTAACAAAGATTCTGCGTAAATGTTCATACCTGTCTTTCAAATAATTTGATGGGATCGTTCCTGATGAAGGTAGATCCGGAAAAAGCTCTACGACCGCCCAAATCAATATTATTTTCATTTATTTACTTTCAACATGTTTTTATAAACTCAAAGTGAAATGGATTGGACACAAGTAAAACATACTTATGAAGTCCGCTGCGAATAACAATAAACTACAATACAATATTAATATGAGCACGCAATAATTCAAAATATACTTTACGAGTCTATCAAATTTAAAAAACAAGATGGTTCAGCAATTTTATTGACTCTAAACAAGTCATAGTTTTTTTTATCAAAGGCACAAACCACATTATAATTTTTTTATCAGTAATGAGTTGGAAATTGGCAGGTTGCAGAGCACGCTGTCAAAGTTGTAGTAATATAACCAGTTAATAAGAAACTTCGAATATTCTACGTCAATGGAAGACTTAAAATATACGAGTATACTACCAGACTTATAACCCTTGCCATTGATCAATCACCCAACATAATCATTGTAGCTTTAATTATGCCCTTAAATGTTTCATGATTCTCAACGAATTGTTTTGGTTTGCTCAAACATTTTTTACCCCAAGGGTGCTTACTGAATTTATTTCAGAAAATTGTTTGGTGCATAATGATACATTAATAAACAATGCGACTTTATTTTCTGATTTGCAAAAGTGTCAACTGTATAAATAACAGATGTCAGAACGAATCATGGTTGGGTATATTTTCCGTCAAACATGGAACATTAGACACATACACACAATTCCCCGATACATGGTAATTTGATTCAAACGAGTTGAGTGTTAAATTTTGACAATATATATTGTAAGTTTTTGATGTAGGTTGATACACAAAGACCTCTTAGTAAAGAAGTGAATGGTATTCTGGAAAATATATTTTTCAATTTCTGTGAATTACCCGTTTTGATTTTTTAAATGTAGGTTGATCCATCAGGTCCTCTCAGTAAACTGAAGAATTTCTTTCTGAACGGAGAAATAATCGATAAAGTGAAGGAATTTTTAACAGAGTACTGGTATGTTGCAATAGCAGGAGGTGTTGGACTCATTATACTACTTGTAAGTATCAACTGCTTTTGTCATACAAGTAAGATATTTAGCTAGCTTTAAAGGTTGGTTTAATCCCCCATTTTTACATAAGAAATGTCTGTACCAATTCAAAAATATGACAGTTGCTATCCATTTATTTGATGTGTTTATAGCCTTTGATTTTGCCATTTGCCATTTACTACAGGACTTTCTGTTTTGAATTTTCCTCGGAGTTTGGTATTTTTGTTATTACTTTTTTAATGATTCATGGTGATTGAGGCTCTGCTATATCATGTTGTTGATGAAAGCCTTGGTGATGGCAAATATCATAAACACAAAATCACGTGCATACTTTTCATTCCAATTGCAAAACAATGATTTGGTTGGTTAACTTAAACAGTCTATTTGCAAATCAAGATATACTTATTTTAAATTTCTTGTACACTGTAAAAGTAACACTGATAATAAAGTTAATGTCTATTGACTATTATAAGTTTCAGCATTTAACCGGTTTGAATATCATCTATGAAACAATAGATGATGAATGTATTTTATAATTGATTTATAGGTTATGATGATAAAATGCTGCTCAAAAAGTACAAAGGGCAAAGTACAACCAGCACCACGACGTGTGTCTGTGGAACCATCACGTACCCGATATTAACAGTATTCCTTAACTGGTACCATGCTGGCATAGTGAATCTTTAACACAGTGCTATATGATTAGACGATTTGCTCAATTGCCACGCAGGAGATGTCTGTGATACAATATGTTTTCTTATTAACATTTACATGTTTGTGTGTACTATAGATGACAGATAATAACTGATATACATATTATTTAGAAGCTTCTGTATATGTTGAGTTAATTATTTTACATGTAAAATTAGAACATTAATTTTTCCAATTAACTACTTTTTTTGTATATCGTTATTTTGAAAAATAAAACAGTTCTCTTTAATATTTAGCGAGACCAGATGTGACGCCCGAAAGGTTGCTTCTGCTGGTTTAACATATCAGCTATAGATCATTTGTTATAATTTAACTTCATGTGGTCTTCATCCGGAATTGGTTTTGAGAAAGACATGGAATAGACCGTTCCGTTGTAGCAGAAGGTTTTTTACCCTCATGTATTTTGGACTTTTAAATTATAGCATCTAAAAATCGTTGGTATTGTTTTTTGTTTGTTTTTTACTTAACATTTAGCACTATGCAATGTCAAGCTATTTATTGTTATACTTAGGTTATCCATAAAGTATGGTAACATTTATTATGTGCGAACCAAATTTCGTAGTTTTTAAAATCTATGTTTTTTCTTTATTTCTAACTAACAAATTATGCATACAAGGTTAATACTACTTGCAATTCGTTAATTGGTTAAACTTTTCGTTGTATTATATGTAGTTTGTTAACTTGTAAATTAGGAGATTTATGTATAGCATGAACAGTGAAATAACGAACGTATTGAAATGCAACTGTTAAACAGCTTCATATTGGGAATATGAGGGATTTCGGCTACTTACCAATTCATCTCTAAATAACAGTTTAATTTGTCACTGTGAAATACCCATGTCTCTGTTCATCTGCCCACCCGTCCGTATGTCCCTCCCATTATGAATATATTCCTGATCACTCATCCTACAGTTTAAATGTTAGAAAGTTTTCACGTTGCTGTCCATTCACCAGGTCATTACAGATGCATAATTCGGTATACATATTGATTCATTCATAGGGTCTTTGCTTTGAAAATAAACACATTTATTCTAAAAACAGATATTGGCATATACGGGCTATGTTCTACTCATATATTTTATGATGGTATATTACTCAACGGGAGGGATTGTGTTTGATTTTCATATGATGAAGACATTATCTTTCAATAATTTTATTTGAGGTCTAGAACTGGCATGTCAGTAACTGCTTGTAGTCCTTTCATATCACATGCATCAATACCATTTTGGTTAGTATATTTTGTTACCTATTCTGACCTCGGACTCCAACTTCCTTTAAACTGAATTTTACTGTGCGTATTGCTGTGTGTTTCTTTTTTCTACAATGGCTAGAGGAAGCGGGGACGGTTGCGATATCACATAACATGTTTAACCCTGCTGCATGCTTGCGTCTGTCCTAATTTACGAGCCTTTGGTCTTTATTACTCTTGTATGTTTTTTTTAAAATTTTAGCTCATTCATATGTTTTGGATTTTTTTTCACTTAACTAGAACACATGTTCAGTGAAAGGCCAGCTGTGGTCCGCCCTCTGTGCGTTGAATACCCATTTGTGGACATCGGCTATTTTCTGCTCATTTGTTGGGTTGTTGTCTTTTTGACATATTCCCTATTTCCATTCCCCACTCTATACATTGAAGTGTGCCTGTGATCAGTGTTTTTTGAAAGTGTGCGTGTGGTCAGGGTTATGATTTTTTTTTTATTAATATTTGCTCTTTTGGGAAATAGTTGAATTTTGTAATTGTTTTTAATAATTTACTTACATAAGAGGTGCATACCATTTCCGGATAACTCATCCTTCAATGAACCCTAAAACTATATGAGCCAATGCCCAACTTTATATGTATTTTAGAATAACGCTTACCATCGTTGTGTCATCATATTTTCCGATAAACAATAATTATTCACAGAAAGTCCTACATTGACTTTGTTATAATACCGTTACTTCAGATTGTGTTATTAAATTTTAATTGAAGTTTTTACTCAAATATGTCTCTCCAATACTAACTATTTACAACATGTGAATTTGATATCTCCAAATGCAATTTAGAGTACATTTATCTGAGTAATAAGAAACATGAATGTTTTCAGTAGTAGACAAGCCCTCATGTTTTATATTTAAGAAACAACTTATTCCTGAAAGAAGTTATTATTTAGTCTCCATTGTCATTCTAAATCATTTTTCTCAATGTCATATAAATTTGATTTTTGATTATATAAATGAGCAATAAATGAACTTTCAAACATGTTCTTACTGATATTTAATTTGGTAAGTTTTGTCATGATCTTTTTTAGCTCACCTGGCCAAAAGGGCCAAGTGAGCTTTTCTCATCACTTGGCGTCCGGCGGCCGTCGTCGTCCGTCGTCGTCGTCGTCCGTCGTCGTTAACTTTTACAAAAATCTTCTCCTCTGAAACTACCGGGCAAAATTTAACCAAACTTGGCCAAAATCATCATTGGGGTATCTAGTTTAAAAAATGTGTGGTGTGACCCGGTCAACCAACCAAGATGGCTACCACGGCTAAAAATAGAACATAGGGGTAAAATGCAGTTTTTGGCTTATAACTCAAAAACCAAAGCAATTAGAGCAAATCTGACATGGGATAAAAATGTTAATCAGGTCAAGATCTATCTGCCCTGCAATTTTCAGATGAATCGGTCAATCTGTTGTTGGGTTGCTGACCCTGAATTTTTTTTTTAGGAAATTTTGCTGTTTTTGGTTATTATCGTGAATATTATTATAGATAGAGATAAACTGTAAACAGCAATAATGTTCAGCAAAGTAAGATCAACAAATAAGTCACATGACCAAAATGGTCAGTTGACCCGTTTAGGAGTTATTGCTCTTTATAGTCAATTTTTAACAATTTTCATTAATTTGGTAAATTTATGTAAAATTTTACCAAATATAGTTCTCTGTTACTAATGGGCAAAGTTCATTATAGATATAATTGTAAGAAGCAAAATCGTTCAATAAAGTAAGAACTTCAAACACATCACCATCACCAAAATACAATTTTGTCATGAATCCATTTGTGTCCTTTGTTTGATATGCACATAGACCAAGGTGAGCGACACAGGCTATTTAGAGGCTCTAGTTTGGGTTTACAATGTATTTGGTAGGTTGGTTGTGTAAAATGTTTGTAAAAATACGCTGATGAAGAGGAATGTAAAGAAAAACAAGAAGGATATTCCCCAACAAGTACAACACTAACAAACATTGAAACATGAAAACCAAGAGATATATTTAAATTTTAACATATATAACAAAAAAGAAGGTAAACAAAAAGAAAGAAAAAGATCAAATGTCCTTTACGTTGTATTTATTTTATATGTCCAAGGGCAATGAATAAATACACACTATATGGGCATTGTCGGGTTATAGATAATATGTTTTTAAGAGAAGTTGAGGTATGATTGCCAGATATACAACTCATCACAAGAAACCAAAAGACATAAAAACGAACACGAGTTACTATAGGTCACCAAACGTCATCTTAGTTCTGTGCATGTCGACATGCCTACAAATTTTGTTCCTGTAAATTTAAAATACGAAGATGATTGTCAATGAAACAATTATCTACCGAGCTGAAAGTAGTGGATATAAGCAATTATATTGCCTTCAACAATGAGAAAAAATCCATCACTTTTATAGCCGATTATCTTGTTCCTGTGAATGTTGATATGCCTATACATCATAGTTCCAGTCTTATTTGACATACGTTCACAAAACGAGGATAGTAAGTGTACAAGGAAACAGATATTGTTTACATGAAAGCATTTACTTTCATTGTTTACATTTACTCTCAAAAACAAACATTTTCACTGAGTTTCAATATGCTAGAGATTCCGGATGGTACATGTACGTAGCCTGTTGCAGGGCAACATTTATGTTCTTAGTGTCCTCTATTTTATGACCACCTATTGCATTGTTTTTTTTAATCTGTTCTGGTCCTGAATATGCATGAAATATTTGCCACTGAACGTTAAACAGCCAACCAACAATCAATCAATCAACGTATGTATTACCGATTAAAAAATTGGTTTAAAGAGGATTTTTTATTAGAAAAATGATGTTGTTCTTTATATACGGAACATGGCATGTTTAGTTTAAAATATGCAGAAATCAATAAACATGTATTACTTTAGCTTAGTATGGGTGAAGCAATGTGTCTTATACAAAACCAAATGCAATGTTATCTTTAGTTTATCATTTACAATTATATAAGTTTTTTTTGTCCACATATAAAAAATTGCTTCGTTTCTCTTCCCTGTTGTAAAAAATAATATATAAATAAAGCA
This sequence comes from Mytilus edulis, assembly GCA_019925275.1. Taxonomy (NCBI): domain Eukaryota; kingdom Metazoa; phylum Mollusca; class Bivalvia; order Mytilida; family Mytilidae; genus Mytilus; species Mytilus edulis. The sequence continues at coordinate 71,087,752 of CM034354.1, read as the reverse complement.
CGAGATTCAAAGGGAAACCCATTATAACATGTATATCGCACGAAAAAGTCGTGTGACACCTTGATTTACAGAAGATGCACACGTTTCGTCCCCGAGGGTAACACCAGCCCATTAGTCAGCACTTCGGTGTTGACATGAATAGCAATTCTATGGTCATTTTATAAATTTCCTGTTTACAAATTTTGAATTTTTCGAAATACTAAGGATGTTCTTATCTAAGGCATAGATTACCATAGCCGTATTTGGCATAATTTGTATGAATTTTGGGTCCTCAATGCTCTTCAGCTGTGTGCTTGTCAGGCATAATAACTACTAGTATTCTGATCTGATCGTCACGGATGAGTCTTATGTACACGAAACGCGCGTTTTTCCTTTTAAATTATAAGCCTGGGGCCTGGTTTTCGAAAGTATCATAAGATATGTCATAAGATATATCTTAAGACATATTTTATGATCATCTAATGACTATCATATGATATGCCATATGATAATCAAAGCTGTCTTAATAGAGTCATAGCTATGATGCTCTTATGACTGTCATAAGTGAACATTATTTTCTTTTTAAATAAATGATTAAAAAGTGATAAATATACAAATGAAAAGTATGAACATATTAATTATTACCATTCTTGATATTTACGAATATTTTATTTATTTCATTATAGTGAACATGAAATTTTATACAAAAAGGAATTGAAAGACAATGTATGAGTTGATAATTTGTTTAAATTTAGTTTGTAATATATAAAAAATCTTGAACTTCGCTTTCGTGTATTATCAAACATGCATTGTTATTTAACTGTAAATACATTTTTGATTCGGTACATCGAGTACTCGCTTAACGAAATGCCCGTGCACATACGTGAACAATACTAGGAACGAAATAATATGTATATTTATTATACAAAACCATGAGCTAGAAAATATTTCCAAATTGTATGTCGCAGGAGATTCAAATTTTAATTCACGTAGTTGAGAAAAGTAAAATCTTTACCATTTAGCTAACCAAGAAACATAACAAATATTTTTATTGCAATTAACATGAAATTATCCATGAAAAGTAATCAAAATTTTAGTTGACAATCATAAGACCATCTTAAGTCATGTCGCGAGGGTTCTTAAGTTTACGACACAAGTTATGACAAATCGTATAACTTGGGACACTTTCGAAAACATATCTTACGACTATGACATGTCCTAAGACCATCATAAGGCATGTCTTAGTCATAAGATACTTTCGAAAACCAGGCCCCATGTACCTTTGATAACTGTTTATTAAATGATATCCCTTTTTAAAATAAATTTCTGTTATATCACTGAATGCGTGTATTTATGCTATGATCATTATGAAACAAGGTGGCCGTTTCTATGGAAAACTATTCTTTATAAAAAAAAAACACCAAATATTTAAAATGTAAAATATATATGTTTTAATTTTGCAGTTAAGGTCTAACAATATTGGCAATTTTGAAAGTTTGTAAACTTACAAAAAAAATTGTTTTGGTTGTTATCATCTTAATTAGAAACATTAATCTTTTAATGACGAATTCTTCTACCTCGAACAAACCACACATTTAAAAAAAGTGTCTTGTACATAGGGAGGACATTTGAGCGACCCACAGTATGCCTTGGCCCCATACAAAAGATATCCATTATCATCGCGTGAACCAGCCTCCAATACGTCTGGTCTACTATCAACGCATATGTACTGAGACCCACCAGCATGGCCATAGTGTCCTGACATCAAATTCCCACTATATTCGGTTTTCCAGCCAGCGTAACACTGCGATTTCCCGGGAATCATTAGTATTGTCGATGCATGACTTACTCGACAAACTGCGCATGGTACATCTTTGTCCATTAGATTACTACCAAAATCATTGGTTTCGTACTCCATCCCATAAACTGTTCCAAAATATGATCCATGACTAACTTGTCCAAGATCTGGGTCATGTGGAACGCATACTTGATTAGTAGGTCGCCCTGAGTTTGTGAAATGGCCGCCTGCGCCAATACCTGCAAATGTTAAGTCGTTCGAATCAAATATTTAGCAAAAGAAACAAAATGAAACCAAAACATATAAACTGCACAATATTAATAAATCAAATAGGCAAAGTGATCGACTGATTAGAGCAACTACAATTTGGTCAGACACTTGAAAAATAGAATATTTAGGAAGGGGAAAAATGGTCGTCTCCTAATTATGCACAACAGCGTATTTGTTTCACCAAATATTTTTTTGATTTTCGTTTGGCGGGTCAAGGTTTTTTGTACATTTAGTATTGAGCGTGCCTCGTAAAGACGTGTAGTTTGCAGGGATATCGTGAATAAAACAACACTTAATACATAGAAGTAACACAAGTCGACCTGGAAGAAATTCTATAATATTGTATTTAATCTTACCAGAGTAAACCATTTCGGTTGAATTATTTGGGCATTCTTTTCTTCCCCATCTGACATAAACACTTCCAGGTGGATCTATAAAATAGGAAGATTAACACAATCATAACCCGAGTAGACATTAGATCTATTTATTTATTCTTTATGATATAACACAATTGTTCGTGTAAATTACTGTCCTAGATCTTTATAATACAAACCACATCACTTATTTTATGTATTTTACATAGAATATTTGTAGAAATAAAAAAGTATGGAATGCGAAATGATTACTGTAAATTCAGAAATTATTGCGAGGTTTATGTTATTGCGAATAATGCGACAGAGTTGTAAACGCAATAATTAAAACTCGCATTTTCTAATATCTTAACTGAATTAAGCATGACTTTTCTCAAAATCGTAATAATTAAAATCGCATTTAATTTAAAATGACAAAATCGCAATAATAAATGAACGCAATAATTTCTGAATTTACAGTATTCATGCAATCTATCAACAGTATCGATGACATAAATTTATTAGACGTCCTTACTTAAAGCATGTACAAACAAAACTTTATTGAGTTATACTGATTGTTTTCAAAGTAGAAGTGAAGCGTCACGTATGACATATGACCTTAGCATAGAGGGTTTATCAATTTTTACACTTGTGTCATGTTTATGACATCAATGTTCGCTTATGACATTTCCATTCTAAAATGCAACAATAGTTCTATAATCATGGATCAATCGAGCAATTATTATTTGAGAAATTTTGTAATTTTGTAATTTTTAAGAATGATGTGAAGAAATAAGATTCTTTTCGATATGGATGAATAAATAGGTAATATGAATAATTACTTACTATTTTGAAAACTTGTTATTACTGAATTGTGCTTCTGTATCTGTCTATCCTGATTCTGAATCTGCATTTTCTGACTCTGAATCTGTCCATCCTGACTCTGAATTTGTGTATGCTGACTCTGTATCTGTCTATCCTGATTCTGAATCTGTATGTTCTGACTCTGAATCTGTTTATCCTGACCTATGACCTTAGCATTGAGGGTATTAACAGTTGTTTGTAACTGACTCATTGTTGCCTTCATCAACTGTATATCCCTCTTCATTTGTTGGTTATCAGCATAATCAGGGTCAGTGATTAAAAGTCGCTTACCGTTGAAATTTTGTGATTCAGTGTTGATACATGTAGCAAGCATGCACCACACAATAAAAAAGGTCAAAATCAATCCCATACTGTAGAAGTCTCACAAACAACGTGTACTTACACTGTATGTGCATATAAATCTGCTGATAAGAACATACGATATGACAAGGTTAGAAATATGCCTTGTTTAAAAGAAGAACAGAACGAAGAATAGAATAAACAAGCATTAAGAAAAAAGGTTTTAATATTAAATTTCGAAATGTTCTGTCCGTGAAAATATATCTGAACACTAAAAACAGTAACATATATTCAAACACCACACCTACAATAAACTACGAACATGACAGAAAAAAGAAATTATTTGCCAATATCCGCCTCTCGTGCAGTACACTTAGTATCGTAATTATAATTTCTGTTAAGATCTATGGAAACAATTGCAATAAAAATCTGACTATATTTTAAGTTGGTTGTGTTACTTTGTATATCGAAATAACTACACTTCCTGTTACTGTGTATGTTGACATACATTCATATCATGTTTCTGTGTATGTCGTCATACCTTTATATTTAATTACTGTATATCCTGCCAAACCTTTACATCATGTTACTGTGTATGTCGACATGATTACACATCTTGTTTCTGTGTATGTCGACATACCGACACATTTTGTTCCTGTGTATGTCGTCATACCTACACATTTTATTCCTGTGTATTGCGACATACCTACACATGTAATTCCTGTGTATGTCGACATACCATTTTGTTCCTGTGTATGTCGACATACCTACACATATTGTTCCTGTATATGCTGCCAATACATCTCATTTATGTGAATGTCACACTTTGTTACTGTTATTGTTGACATACCCACACATGTGGCCTGCATATTTCGACATACCCTTAAATCATGATCATATTTCTGAAGAGATCAATCTACCTTTTTATTTAGTTACTGTATATGTTGACTTGCACAAACGTCATAATCCACGGTTGATTTAACAAGCATATACATCCACCTCATGTATGAATAACGAGCACAATAAATCAAAAGGAAAACATATACTCTTTGCATGATACAATTTAATTTCTTGGAATCAATACTCTGAGAAACAAAAATTTGTATTAAATTGGAATGCATTAATCGCCAGTTGCGCTGCCACATAGTAATCAGGTACTAGGTTTATAATTTGATGCGTCAGACGCGCATCTTGTATAGAAAATCAAACAAGTATAAAGTTGAAGATCCCGGACTTTCCTCTTACAGGACATATGCGACAAACGCACAATTTTACACCAGTACTCAAAACCCTCCTTCCGTGATGGGTGCATTTTACATAGACAAATAAAATCGTATAATATAATCAAAATGAGAATGTTAATTTGATGTATGCCTTTTGTGCTTCTTCGTTACATTTGTTGTATACCATGAACATACGTATATTATAAATAAAGTGTATTTGCTATTAACTATCGATGACAAGTTTCTTCTCCACGGCGATCACTGCTATATTATATAGAGAGTCTCTATCAACGCGAAAATTATTGTCCTGTCCCCGAGTACTCTTATGAAAATTATGTGAAAGTTTAAAACCGGAAGTCTTGTATGAAAGTTTGGTCTGATGACGGAAACAACATCCGGACGCCTTTATTTTCTTTTTTTCTCCCAAAATAACACAAACTGAATAATCATAAGAATAGATTACAAATGCGACTATGCATGGTACCTATAGAACACAGAGGCATCATGAATAATTTATTGTGGAAGGAAGAGAAGCGACACACAAAATGAGGTCTTCTCGTTTAATAGTATAGATGTACTGGTAAGATTCAAGATAGGCTAGTTCACCCTTGGGCTGTTCTCTGACTTTGCCTCTAGTAAGATTCAGATAGAGCAGTTCCATCTTTAGGCTGTTGAAGGAGGACTTGGACTCTACAAATATCTTGTTCATTGAAGATGAGTTCTGTTAACCGTCTGCTTTTGCATTTTGAATCTACATACACAAACGTTTTGATTATAGTTTTATGCTAGTTCCCTATCTAGTATGTTAATAGAGGGCTTATATTCTACACATACTTTGAAGATAAAAGTTCATTGACATATCTAGTGCGGTATCATTGTACAATTTCTTTTTCTGGTAAGCCGTCACATTGATAATTATCGATTTTTCAAATGCTCCGTTGTAATGTTTATCATAGCTTAGATATTTCCTTGTAGCTTGTGTAGTTTGAAAACAAATCATCATTGAATTGCTGAAACACACAACACATTTGACATTTCTTTTCTCTTCATAGGCAAAAAGTCACATGTGTTTGGAACAGTTACTACAACTGGACATTTTGAAGGTCAAATTCAGCTTCATAATGACTCATTTGTTATTGAAAAAGCATCTCGTCATAACATTACAGATGAAGATATCCATACAGTCATTTATAATGTTAAAGATGTAAATATTCCTAAAGAATCACATTTTTGTGGCTTGAACGCAAAAATATACAGCTAAAACCGGATCTAAAAGAAAGCATAAATACGCATGACAGTATGGATGAGTTCAAACTTCGATATACATCTGGATTAATCGACAAACAAAGACGATATAGAAGAGCCGTGGATGCTAAGAAAAAGATATGTGAATTTTATATTCAAGTAGAGCATACACTTTTCTTTAGATATAATAATGTAACAGATGACGTGATAGCCAATATAAATAATCACGTGATGGCAGTCAATTCTATTTTTAATGCTGTTGGTAAGTACACGATTTCAAGATGTAAATGCCCAATACAAGTTTTTGTTTATCAGCTCATGGACATAATTTGTCATTTTGGCGGTAACGTCATCAGCGTTTTTTCAAAATGATTTACTCAATGTAGAACTGAACTTTAAACATTCGGAAGAACTGCAACATATTTCTGTTTTTCTGTTGTTAGCTAAACATACCCCAAATCTGTGTTCTATTTTTTTTTTTATTAATTCATACATTCAATAATATTTATTTCAGTAATATTAAAATTTATTAGGTAAGCCATATCACACGTAGGCTTTAATTTTACTACTGTTGCTTTTAATTATTTTTTTTTACAGATTTTGATAGTAATTCCTCAGCAGATAGTATAGGGTTTTCAATTAAACGAATAAAAATTCATGATGATCCTACAGTTGCCGGATATAATTATTCTGGCAATCATGGCGTGAATTCAATGCTCTTTCTCCATTCAGAAGAAAACTATGACCAGTTTTGTTTATCTTACATTTTTACACATAGAGACTTTGATAATGGTATTCTTGATCTAGCTTGGACAGCAGAGCCAGGAACGTCTGGTGGACTCTGTTCGAGGTACACGGTAAGATTCGTTAGTTTAAGTTATACTGTTGGACAATGATTCGATAGTTCGAGATATACTGTAAACTATCGTTGTTCGATGTATATATTAAAAATCGCTAGTTCTAGCTATACGGTTAGAGTCGTTAGTAAGGGGTAAACAGTTAGATTCATTAGTTCGAGGTATACTGTTAGAGATGGTTAGTTCGAGTATACGGTAAGATTCATAAGTTCGAGGTAAATGGTAAGATTCATTAGTTCGAGGTAAACGATAAGATTCGTTTGTTTGAGTTATACTGTATGATTCGTTTGTTCGTAAATTAATCGTTAGTCTTTCATTGATATTTTGTTGTTATTCATGTTTATATACTCTTGAAAATAAATGGGGACTCTTTCAAATAAAAGTTAATTTAGCATGTTTAGTTTTGTTTATTAATTTTCTTGTAACCATCGGCTTAGGACATCAAAAATAAAATATAAAATCTATGAATTTGATAATTATCTCTCTTGTTGAGACCAGTTGATGTTTTGGTGTCAAATTCGTGGGTTTATTATACGCATTCGCAATTTAATTTGATCCGACGTTGTCGACGTCTTGACAACGTCAATTGTTGTAAATGACGTCATAGGAGTAAGATAACCACGTTTGTTTCACATGTGAAACTATCGATTTTTATTTCACTGTGAATTCAATGTAATTAATTGCAAACAATGTAATATTGCCACGTTTTAATTTATTTTTATCACGATATTATGTTACATACCTTTCAGCTGTACACAGATGGACGGCTTAGTCTAAACACGGGCATAATGACAGATCTAAATTACGGAAATGACGTCACTACAGCTGTTTCATACGTAACGTTTGCACATGAGATTGGTCATAATTTTCGATCGTTGGTAAATATGTTTAAATCAAATTTCGTTCGGTAGTTACATGTATATACTGCATATTCAGTTGAATTTGCCGGTACAGTATCTACTACATTGTGTTTCAGTATCTGAAGCATTATTTGTAATCAAATTGTACAAACCAAAAAATAATAATAGCGTCACATCATTGGTTAACTTCCATTGTTTGAGACAGTGTTATCAAATCACGACGTTTCACGGTTTATGTTTCCACTTTTGAAAATAATCGAAAATGCTACCCACAATACATAATAATCTGATCTGATGAATAACGTTAACATAAGATGCATACAATTGTAGCACGGATCGAAAACTCGTGCGTCTTAAATACATTTAATAAGGTATGGTCAAGACAAAGAGATTGAAGAGCCAAGAAAAAACATCAAACACAATGACAAATAAAATGACCATAAAAGAGTCAAAAACCTTCTCTTCACATAGTTTACCTACACACGTTCCACAATCTATAGTTTATAAATGTGTTATATGTATTCAGGGCCTGCATGGTATTGTTGAAACATCCGTGATATTAATTAGACGTAGAAATGATCTAGATCAAAATATTCTAGTGAATCTGATTAAACTTTGTCATCTAACGTTTGGTGTTTCTTCTTGTCTATGATATGTAAATAGTAATTTCTCGACAACTGTCCAAAAGGATTTAACTAGTTCTTTTTGGTTTCATCAGCCATTTAACATTTGTATTAGGTTTGAGATTATCAAACATTTTGGCTGCGAGCATCACTGAAGAGACATTAAGTATTAAGGGCAAACGATACAGTTACAGGGGAGGTAATGACGTTGCTAACGTAAATTGTTATTTTCGCGACGTCAAACTATGACTTATCGGGAAAAGATTCAGTTTTCGACTGAGTTTTATCATTCAAACTTATCTAACTTGAAGACGAGTTCATGGACCCCTCTTTTTTAAAATGCCATTTGGTGTGATTACGCGAGAAGATTATGTGTGCCAAGTTTCATGAAAACGTAAATAGTGCAATTTTTTTAAATTTGATAAATATACAGCAAAAAATTATGTTTTTTTCTACATTCATGAACATTTGATAAATATGAGTTATTTCTCAATAAAAAATGTATAAATGTTTAAGATACTTATAAAATACAGAAAGTACAAATTATTTAACAAAAACAATTTGTGTTTATCTTTTAAAACAAAAAAGTTATTTCTTTCTTTCGAAAGGGAAAATACGACCACAAATCCGTATTTTGAGCAAATATACAAAATTTTGACCTCATTTTACTTAAAAAGTAGCACATGAAGGCATTTTTTTTGGATAACATATTTGATTTAATCAGGTAAACAAAGGCTATATGGAAATTTTTATCAAAATGTAAATACGGGATCAAAACTGTATCGTATGCCCATAAAAAGCGGATCTGGTGCATCAAAACTGGAACCGTTAATGTTATTATTTCTTTATTTATAAAAACCAAGATGTAAGAATCTGACAAAAAACGCTTTGTCTTTTATCGATAGACATTTATTTATGTTTCAGCATGATGAGTCCTCTAACCCAACATGTGCCCCTGGCGGGAGTAGTGGTAACTATATCATGTTCGCCCAAGCAACTGCTGGAACTAAATCTAACAATATACTATTTTCGTCATGTAGTAAATCATCTATGACGCCAATGGTTGGCACACGAGGACGCGATACAGCTAATGGATGTTTCGTGGGTAAGAATTATTCAAATGAATAAAATGAAAGTATTGTTCACAGGGGACAAATAGACCACTGACCTAACATGAGCAATTTATGAGACAATCGGCCCCTTTTGTACCTCCACCAAATACGTGTTAAAGGTCATTCTATATCCAAGCATATCAATATTTCTGTCATATTTTCATATTACTTGGAATACGTTGTGGGTCTTATATCACTTTTACAATCGCCTTTGATGAGTTAAATATACTTATAAAGTTTAAATATACTAAATTGAATTTGATGTCAAAATATCATACTGTTAACTTCTTATTGCTGTGTTATTACAAGACTAGATACTCGATTTGTCCCTCCAAAAGTACGGGAATGATACATCACGTGCAACAGTAGAATAGTCTTCTTAGATACTGGATCATCACTGGAGTCTTTTGCAGAAAGGTTTAACATGGAAATGAAAGTTTAAACCATGATGTACTTGTTTTTTCTCTCCTGTTTGAGTGACAAATTCCTCAAAACATAGTCGAAGTTATTATCTTTCTGTATTTCCAGAATATTCGTCAGCCACATGTGGTAACAAAGTAGTAGAAAGTGGCGAGGATTGTGATTGTGGTTGGGACGACGATTGCACAGATACTTGTTGTTATCCTACGTTGTCAGCTCCTGGTTCAGACTCAGCTAAGGCTTGTCAGTATAGAACCGGGGCCACGTGTAGGTGAGTACATTTTATAAGGCATGCGCATGTGCAATTGAGGACGGCAACGACATTGTATGCATTTATTATGCAAGTTTAAACGATGTAGGAAACATTCCACTTGTATCTATAACAAACAATTTTGTATAAAACATTAAATCAAAACGGTTCCCGGTTAACATATTAAAAAAAAATGTTTATTTGTTTTAAAAAGATGACATAGTTTCACTTTTGATCAAGTGTTTGTTTTGGCTAAGCCGCTAATTTGTTAGACACAAAATTCTTATTAGTATTGAAGTTGTGTGCCAATTTAGATATTTTCATTTAGTTCAGTGTTTCGAAATACACAAATATGTTGTTATAAACTCAAAGTGTGCTTTGTGTTGCATATTTGAGTTAAAATCGAAAAAATGACTATCATATAAAACATCCATGGGAAATAGTGCATCATTAAAATAAGGTAAACCAGAGTTTAAACTCATTATAGATACTAGGATTTAAAGCTTGTGTGCCAGACGGATATTTCAACTTCAAAACACTTATCAGTGGTCGATACTAAAATAAACAAAGTGAAAAAAAAAAATTAAAGTCTTGCTTTGGTATTATATATTTATATTGAAAAATTATCAAAATACTTAAATCTACAATTTTCTTAAAGCATAATTACCTAAGGTTTGAAAGAAACTATTGAAATATTTTACATGCTTTCAGAAAATCGGTTATTATTATTGGTTTAAAAAGCTTTTTAAATTACTGGAAACAATTCATTATTGGATAATAGCATTATGTTATTATAAGAATATTTTTTTTCTTTCGATGTGTTATATGTTTTCGTAAAGTATCGAGGTTTTTCATTCAATTCAATTTCAAAACTTTAAATGAAGGTATATGTACATTATATTCTGATTGAATGATTTTTTTTTCATTATACCATTATGTGTTAAATCGTTGTAAAGACTGATTTTTTCCTTGTAGTCCGAGTGAAGGAGTGTGCTGTAATCCCACAACTTGTTCTAATATTATCCATCATCTATCAATAAAGTCTGTAGGACCAACTCTTCTTGTCTTGATGAAGCAATCTGTAAATATCCTTTAATATTATACTAGCGAAGCTGGATCTGCCTACCATTTGGAAGCACCTGTAATCACCAATATTGTGTTGAGTACATGCTGCTCAGTCTTTGGTTATTTATGTTTAGTGTTCTGTTGCCTTTCTTCTCTTTTTGTCGGTCTTCCGTTTCGTGCCATGGCGTTGCCAGCGTTACATTAAGCTATGAGTGTGTATGTTCAGTTAAGTCAGATCTCTTGATTAACGTAAACTTCAACTTTTTCCGAGCATGCTTGTTTAAAACTACACTTGATAAAGACGAGATATCACGTTAAAGCCTACGTTTTGTGCCTTATGTAGAAAACAGAAAAGGTAATAGATCAAAAAGCATTCTTACAAAGATAACAATGGTATTAATAGTTTGTCTTCAACGATCTTGCATAAAGGAAAAAAACCTTATGTTATCTACAATGGCACTTTCGGATCATCTGCCTATCAAATACATATAATTTATATTTCAAAGAGGCAAACCAATGATGAATATTAGCGTACTTGCTCCTCTTCAAATTTGTGCTTGCATAAAACAATAATGCGATATCAAATAGTTTGCAATTTATGTTTGCCTAATGTTAGATTTTTAAATGTAAAATCTTTTTTTGGAAGCTTTATATCAACCCATTAAAGGAATTATTCTAAGTTTAAAGGAAAAAATATTTTTTCAGAATTTCAATATTGAATTTCCTCAAACAATTATCTGATTCTTTTACTTGCTTGATGTTATTGTATATTTTGTTTGATTCTCGAAAAAATCCACGTTCCTTTGTTCCTTCCAAATGAAAGACGATTTTTCCAGCAAGACTCGAAATCTAGAGCTAACATTTGTGGTGGACGTTTTTGCAAATTCAATCATATTGAACTATCCATCCATTAATCTTTTATTAAAAAGGGCCCTTAAATACATTTAGTTGCATTATACAACGTACCATCTAAAATATGTAAAATGAATTTGCTTTCGACTCCAAAATAACCCAAATTGAAAGAAAAGTAACCCTTAAATACTTTTATTGTGAAACATAATTCTAGACTCTATTTGGTTGATGTTGATATTAAATTTATTCTGAATTTTATAATAACGATCCTTAACACGTAAACTGGCGGCCTTACCTGTCCGGATTCAACGGAATCAGCCAATGGTACCGTCTGTGATAATGAAAAAGTTTGCTACTTTGGGGTAAGTCAATAATTTTTAAATTTCATCTTCAATATCAATAAAAATGGAAAAGGTATAGACTTTGTTCAATGTTGAAGGCCGTCTTGTGACCTATACACCTTGTAATGTCTAACGTCTTTGACATGAATTCTGGTTGAGAATAGTTTCAATGACAATCATATCATACATTGTATCTTTTATTTTTAGCTGACATAGGCTGAAGGACCAATTATTGTTATTTTTTTCTCCCTCAGCCTCCGTCGTCGTGATCTGTTCTAAAATCATCTTCTCTGAGCATGCTGAGCCTATTGTTAAATAACCATACTTAGAAATCATTGTGATATTAAGTCTATAAAAATGTATCCGGTGACGTTTGATAAAACTGTGAGACGACAAATGATTTTCTTCAGGAGTTATTCCTCGTACACGACAAATCATACATTTTGTTAGAGAAAGAATGAAACTTGAATAAGCAAAATTGACCAACTAGACAATATTTACATTTAAATATTTAGACAACAGGGAGGAAATCGACCGACGACTCCTCGTTAAAATTATTGCCGATAAATGAAGATTTTAACCAATAGCCTTTATTGGGTTTTGTCTTATATGATAATTGACAGATAAATACGTTAAATCACAGATATAATCAGTAATTCAAGATTTACTAATATGTAAAAGTTTGCCGGTAAAGTTTGAGGCAAAACTCAAAACGATGGAGAAAAAACATGCCAGAGTAATGTTCAGCAATTCAAGATCAGTAAAACAGATATTAATGACATAAATTCTTTTCTCATCTACAACATGTTCAATGTTGAAGAATGTCCTTCATTGAATATGCACATAGAGAAAGTTGAGCAACATATGTTGTTTAGAGCCGCTAGTTATTTAAAAGTACATGATATTGACCTTTTGCTATTACTGGGTTGTTGTTTCACGGAAGCATACCAAACATCACATTTTATCATATTGAAGATTATGACTAACATTATAATTTGTTAAGACCGTATGTAGAAAATACCAGAAAAAAGTATGCTTACATGACTGTATAAAAATAATTTAAAAAAAACCAACTTCGTAAATTTATCTTTCAAGCAATGTTCAGGCCAGGTGTGTGAAACTCATGGATATCAACCGTGCCAGTGTGAACCCACTACAGCAGGCAAATGGAAGGATGAACTACTGTGTTCGTTGTGTTGTACTGATCCATCTGACAACACTTGCAAGTATGTTTAGCAAATACATTCGTTAAGCAAATACTTTCGAAATTTCTTTTATTCATTTCATTTGATGCATTCCTTTATTTCATATCACTCGGCCAATAACAGAGATCACTATGTTTTAGGTTATTTCATATTAATACCCAAAATATGTTGACCTGCATAACAACTTTTACAGTCATGGCAAAGGGAAAAGCAAAAGCTTAAAAAAGAAGAAGCAATAAATGAGACAATTAAAACGACATCGAATGCATATTGATGTTTACCTTCAGCATGTTCAGAATGAATTTTAAAAGGGATATCTTTAGGTGCAACTGTTTAATTAAACATAAAAGCATTTTAAACTAAGTCAGGTTTTGACAAAAAATGAATTCCATATACAGAATTAAGTGACCAAAGTAAAGCAAATATTTATCAATTAACCAACTGTCGTAAATTATCTTTTAACAAATACTAAATATAGTGTTTTTTTGATAATATCCTTAAACTTAAAACATTATCACAAAACATAAATTCCACCAAATGAAATGTTGACCTCTCTACAAATATGTGCAGATTAGTGTTAGGATAATTAATATTATATCGTTCTGTCAACCGAATATATTGGGTTGAAAATTCCAATATACTTGTCGACAAGAACCGATGTTAACCTGATTTATTATGTTTTGTTGTATAAGTTTTATTTTCTAGTCACGCAGCACGAGTATCACATCAACTGTTAATTCAGAACTAAAATACCAAATGTTTGTTTTATTTCAGAACTGCTGATCAACTTTCTAACATAAATGTAGCGTTTACTAAGGCTGTGCCAGGAACCCCATGTAATAAATTTCTTGGATATTGTGATGTCTTTCATATTTGTAGAGAGGTCAGTATAATTGCTAAATATAGAAAGATACATTTGGAAGCTTATTTATGTTAAGTATGCCCTTAGATGTTTCGTGATTCTCGACGAATTGTTTTGGTTTGCTCAAACATTGTGACGTCATGAGTACTTATTGCATTTATTTCAGAAAATTGTTTGGAGCAAAATGATATATTTATAAACAATGTGAATTTATTTCTATTTAGCAAAAGTGTTAAACTGTATAAATGACAAATATCAGAACGAAACATGGTGGGGTATACTTTCTGTAAAAATGGAGCATTAGACACATGCGCAAAATTCCCCGATACATGGTAATTTGATTAAAATGAGTTGTGTGTTCAATTTTGACAACATATATTGTAAGTTGTTGATGTAGGTTGATATACAAAAACCTCTCAGTAAAGAATGAATAGTATTCTGGAAAATGTGTTTTTCAATTCCTGTGAATAATTTGTTTTGTTTTTTTAAATGCAGGTTGATCCATCAGGTCCTCTCAGTAAACTGAAGAATTTCTTTCTCAACGAAGAAATAATCGATAAGGTGAAGGAATTTTTAACAGAGTACTGGTATGTTGCAATAGCAGGAGGTGTTTGACTCATTATACTACTTGTAAGTATCAACTGCTTTTATTTTTATACAAGTGAAATGTTTAGCTAGCTTTAAAGGTATGGTTAATCTCCAATTTTACATAAGAAAATGCCTGTACCAATTCAAAAATATGACAGTTTCTATCAATTTATTTGATGTGTCTGAGCTTTGGATTTTGCCCTTTGCCATTTGCTAAGGGACTTTCTGTTTTGAATTTTCCATGGAGTTCGGTATTTTTGTTATTACTTTTTGAATAATTTATTTTGATTGAGGCTCTGCTAAATAATGTTGTTGATGACAGCCTTGATGATGGCAAATATCATAAACACAAAATCACGTGCATACTTTTCATTCCAATTGCAAAACAATGATTTGGTTGGTTAACTTAAACAGTCTAGTTGCAAATCAAGATATACTTATTTTAAATTTCTTGTACACTGTAAAAGTAACACTGATATTAAAGTTAATGTCTATTGGCTATTATAAGTTTCAGCATTTAACCGGTTTGAATATCATCTATGAAACAATAGATGATGAATGTATTTTATAATTGATTTATAGGTTATGATGATAAAATGCTGCTCAAAAAGTACAAAGGGCAAAGTACAACCAGCACCACGACGTGTGTCTGTGGAACCATCACGTACGCGATATTAACAGTATTCCTTAACTGGTACCATGCTGGCATAGTGAATCTTTAACACAGTGCTATATGATTAGACGATTTGCTCAATTGCCACCCAGGAGATGTCTGTGATACAATATGTTTTCTTATTAACATTTACATGTTTGTGTGTACTATAGATGACAGATAATAACTGATATACATATTATTTAGAAGCTTCTGTTTATGTTGAGTTAATTATTTCACATGTAAAATTAGAACATTAATTTTTCCAATTAACTACTTTTTTTGTATATCGTTATTTTGAAAAATAAAACAGTTCTCTTTAATATTTAGCGAGACCAGATGTGACGCCCGAAAGGTTGCTTCTGCTAGTTTAACATATCAGCTATAGATCATTTGTTATAATTTAACTTCCTGTGGTCTTCATCCGGAATTGGTTTTGAGAAAGACATGGAATAGACCGTTCCGTTGTAGCAGAAGGTTTTTTACCCTCATGTATTTTGGACTTTTAAATTATAGCATCTAAAAATCGTTGGTATTGTTTTTTGTTTGTTTTTTACTTAACATTTAGCACTATGCAATGTCAAGCTATTTATTGTTATACTTAGGTTATCCATAAAGTATGGTAACATTTATTTATGTGCGAACCAAATTTCGTAGTTTTTAAAATCTATGTTTTTTTCTTTATTTCTAACTAACAAATTATGCATACAAGGTTAATACTACTTGCAATTCGTTAATTGGTTAAACTTTTCGTTGTATTATATGTAGTTTGTTAACTTGTAAATTAGGAGATTTATGTATAGCATGAACAGTGAAATAACGAACGTATTGAAATGCAACTGTTAAACAGCTTCATATTGGGAATATGAGGGATTTCGGCTACTTACCAATTCATCTCTAAATAACAGTTTAATTTGTCACTGTGAAATACCCATGTCTCTGTTCATCTGCCCACCCGTCCGTATGTCCCTCCCATTATGAATATATTCCTGATCACTCATCCTACAGTTTAAATTTTAGAAAGTTTTCACGTTGCTGTCCATTCACCAGGTCATTACAGATGCATAATTCGGTATACATATTGATTCATTCATAGGGTCTTTGCTTTGAAAATAAACACATTTATTCTAAAAACAGATATTGGCATAATACGGGCTATGTTCTACTCATATATTTTATGATGGTATATTACTCAACGGGAGGGATTGTGTTTGATTTTCATATGATGAAGACATTATCTTTCAATAATTTTATTTGAGGTCTAGAACTGGCATGTCAGTAACTGCTTGTAGTCCTTTCATATCACATGCATCAATGCCATTTTGGTTAGTATATTTTGTTACCTATTCTGACCTCGGACTCCAACTTCCTTTAAACTGAATTTTACTGTGCGTATTGCTGTGTGTTTCTTTTTTCTACAATGGCTAGAGGAAGCGGGGACGGTTGCGATATCACATAACATGTTTAACCCTGCTGCATGCTTGCGTCTGTCCTAATTTACGAGCCTTTGGTCTTTATTACTCTTGTATGTTTTTTTAAATTTTAGCTCATTCATATGTCTTGGATTTTTTTTCACTTAACTAGAACACATGTTCAGTGAAAGGCCAGCTGTGGTCCGCCCTCTGTGCGTTGAATACCCATTTGTGGACATCGGCTATTTTCTGCTCATTTGTTGGGTTGTTGTCTTTTTGACATATTCCCTATTTCCATTCCCCACTCTATACATTGAAGTGTGCCTGTGATCAGTGTTTTTTGAAAATGTTCGTGTGGTCAGGGTTATGATTTTTTTTTATTAATATTTGCTCTTTTGGGAAATAGTTGAATTTTGTAATTGTTTTTAATAATTTACTTACATAAGAGGTGCATACCATTTCCGGATAACCCATCCTTCAATGAACCCTAAAACTATATGAGCCAATGCCCAACTTTATATGTATTTTAGAATAACGCTTACCATCGTTGTGTCATCATATTTTCCGATAAACAATAATTATTCACAGAAAGTCCTACATTGACTTTGTTATAATACCGTTACTTCAGATTGTGTTATTAAATTTTAATTGATGTTTTTACTCAAATATGTCTCTCCAATACTAACTATTTACAACATGTGAATTTGATATCTCCAAATGCAATTTAGAGTACATTTATCTGAGTAATAAGAAACATGAATGTTTTCAGTAGTAGACAAGCCCTCATGTTTTATATTTAAGAAACAACTTATTCCTGAAAGAAGTTATTATTTAGTCTCCATTGTCATTCTAAATCATTTTTCTCAATGTCATATAAATTTGATTTTTGATTATATAAATGAGCAATAAATGAACTTTCAAACATGTTCTTACTGATATTTAATTTGGTAAGTTTTGTCATGATCTTTTTTAGCTCACCTGGCCAAAAGGGCCAAGTGAGCTTTTCTCATCACTTGGCGTCCGGCGTCCGTCGTCTTCCGTCGTCGTCGTCGTCGTCGTCCGTCGTCGTTAAATTTTACAAAAATCTTCTCCTCTGAAACTACCGGGCAAAATTTAACCAAACTTGGCCAAAATCATCATTGGGGTATCTTGTTTAAAAAATGTGTGGTGTGACCCGGTCAACCAACCAAGATGGCTACCACGGCTAAAAATAGAACATAGGGGTAAAATGCAGTTTTTGGCGTATAACTCAAAAACCAAAGCATTTAGAGCAATTCTGACATGGGATAAAAATGTTAATCAGGTCAAGATCTATCTGCCCTGCAATTTTCAGATGAATCGGTCAATCTGCTGTTGGGTTGCTGCCCCTGAATTGTTTTTTTTTAGGAAATTTTGCTGTTTTTGGTTATTATCTTGAATATTATTATAGATAGAGATAAACTGTAAACAGCAATAATGTTCAGCAAAGTAAGATCAACAAATAAGTCACATGACCAAAATGGTCAGTTGACCCGTTTAGGAGTTATTGCTCTTTATAGTCAATTTTTAACAATTTTCATTAATTTGGTAAATTTATGTAAAATTTTACCAAATATAGTTCTCTGTTACTAATGGGCAAAGTTCATTATAGATATAATTGTAAGAAGCAAAATCGTTCAATAAAGTAAGAACTTCAAACACATCACCATCACAAAATACAATATTGTCATGAATCCATTTGTGTCCTTTGTTTGATATGCACATAGACCAAGGTGAGCGACACAGGCTATTTAGAGGCTCTAGTTTGGGTTTACAATGTAATTGGTAGGTTGGTTGTGTAAAATGTTTGTAAAAATACGCTGATGAAGAGGAATGTCAAGAAAAACAAGAAGGATATTCCCCAACAAGTACAACACTAACAAACATTGAAACATGAAAACCAAGAGATATATTTAAATTTTAACATACATAACAAAAAAGAAGGTAAACAAAAAGATCAAATGTCCTTTACGTTGTATTTATTTTATATGTCCAAGGGCAATGAATAAATACACACTATATGGGCATTGTCGGGTTATAGATAATATGTTTTTAAGAGAAGTTGTGGTATGATTGCCAGATATACAACTCATCACAAGAAACCAAAAGACATAAAAACGAACACGAGTTACTATAGGTCACCAAACGTCATCTTATTTCTGTGCATGTCGACATGCCTACACATTTTGTTCCTGTAAATTTAAAATTTGAAGATGATTGTCAATGAAACAATTATCTACCGAGCTGAAAGTAGTGGATATAAGCAATTATAGGAAAGCGTACGGCCTTCAACAATGAGAAAAACCCATTACTTTTATAGCTGATTATCTTGTTCCTGTGAATGTTGATATGCCTATACATCATAGTTCCAATCTTATTTGACATACGTTCACAAAACGAACATAGTAAGTGTACAAGGAAACAGATATTGTTCACATGAAACCATTTACTTTCATTGATTTCATACTCTCAAAACAAACATTTTCACTGAGTTTCAATATGTTAGACATTCCGGGATGGTTCATGTACGTAGGCTGTTGCAGGGAAACATTTATGTTCTTGGTGTTCTCTATTTGATGACCACCTATTGCATTGTTTTTTTTATCTGTTCTTGTCCTGAATATGCACGAAATATTTGCCACTGAACGTTTAACAGTCAACCAACAATCAATCAATCAACATATGTATTACCGTTTAAAAAATTCGTTTAAAAAGGATTTTTTTATTAGAAAATGATGTTGTTCTTTATATACGGAACATGGCATGTTGTTTCGTTTATCTTCCCTGTTGTTAAACATATTGTATAAATAAAGCACGAGATTCAAAGGGAAACCCATTATAACATGTATATCGCAAGAAAAAGTCATGTGACACCTTGATTTACAGAAGATGCACACTTTATCATACTTGGTCGATGTCACTGCTGGTGGACGTTTCGTCTCCGAGGGTATCACCAGCCCTGTCAAAAGGACTTCGGTGTTTACATTAATATCAATTATATGGTAATTTGAAAAAAATTCCTGTTTTCGAAAAAAACTAAGGATTTTCTAATACCAGGAATAGATTACCTTAGCCGTATTTCGCACATCTTTTTATGAATTTTGGGTGATCAATGCTCTTCAACTTTGTACTTGTTTGGCTTTATAACTATTTTTATTTAAGCGTTACTAATGAGTCTTATTTTAACAAAACGTGCGTCTGGTGTATTAAAGTATAAGCCTGGTACTTTTGATAACTATTTGTTAAATACTAAAATAAAAAATTCTGTTATATCACTTAGTGCGTTTATTTATGATATGATCATTATGAATTTTGGTTGCCGTAGCTATGCAGAACTATTCTTCATATTAAAAAACGAATATTTGAAAGTAAAATATACGGTCTGATTTTGCAGTAAAGGTCTAGCAATATTGACTTTGAAAGTTTTGAAAATTTACTTAAAAAGACATATTGTTTGGGTTGTTATATTTTTAATTGGAAACATTAATCTTTTGATGACGAATTCTTCTACTTCGAACAAACCACACATTTGAACAAGGTGTCTTGTACATAGGGAGGGCATTTGAGCGATCCACAGAACGCCTTTACTGCATACAAAAGATAACCATTATCATCGCGTGAACCAGCCTCCAATACGTCTGGACTTCTATCAACGCATACGTACTGAGACCCACCAGCATGGCCATAGTGTCCTGACATTAGATTTCCACCATATTCGGTTTTCCAGCCAGAGTAACAATGTGATTTTCCGGGAATCATTAATACTGTCGATGCATGATTTACACGACAGACTGCGCATGGCACATCTTTATCTCGTAGGTTACTACCAAAATCATTGGTTTCGTACTCCATTCCATATACTTCTCCAAAATATGATTCATGACTAACTTGTCCAAGATCAGGATCATGCGGGACACACACTGGATTTGTGTTTCGTCCTGAATTAGTGTAATGGCCGCCTGCGCCAATACCTGTAAATTCATAATTCGTGCGATTTAAAAAAAAAATGTTTTAAACTATTCATATTGTGTTTCATTGCAAAAAGCCGAGATAAAACAACACCAACATATACAGTATATAATTGTATTGCCCCCATGATTCTATCAAAGACCTAAATTATTTTAAGTTGCTTATTTATCGACAGTTATTGTAAAGATCCATCTATGTTAGTCATCTTGTAGAATATAAATATCACATACATTTGGATATTCATTTTCCAAACGAAATAAACAAAGTGTAAACTCGTTCTCTCTATGCTTTTATTCCATATATAACTTATCAAACTTTACATCAGAGAATATTAAACGCATATTATTGATTGACAGTTGTTTGGTTTCGGTCATGACAACGATATGTTCTGCAAATTTCCCTACTGTTAAAAACTGATGAAAAGGCAGTCCTTGAAAACGAAAACTATTTTAATAGGGGCGTCGATTTATTTTCAATGCTTTGAAAACTTACGACCACATTTTGCAACAATGTTTTAAACCGAACGGAGGGTGTCACATTTAATCCCTCTTCAGGAGTCATTGGACCTAATGTTGCAATTCCGATTAGAGCTGACTGCGTTTTTTTTAACGTTCAATGAACAACAGAGGCATCCCTTGTCATACATACGACTTCTGGATTTAAGAAGACCAAGTGACCTAGTTCTATAGAACCAGTAAACCCTTCAAATGTGTGGATGCTGATATAAAGTATATGTCTAACAGCATAAATACGTAACTAAGTGTTAATTTGATTATATTCGAGTATAAGTCGAATGCATATTTCATATCTGGGAGATAGCACAGGGTTATGCGGGAAATGAACATTCTGACCTGGTCATAATTGAAAAAAAAAAAATCTGCGTAAGACAAGGCAAACTTGGTCTCTGGTAAATTATATTTTCAATTGGTGATCATATATAACACATCTTTTTTATATAAACGTTTGCATGAAATAAAAAAGCCTTTACAGTCCCTGAAATGAAAAAAGTTAGGTGTGTCTATCCAAGATCAGAAATGTAAAAAAAAAAAACCCGAAATTTTGAGTAAATATAACACATTCAGGTATATGTTTTTATTACATATTTTCACAAACATTTCGTCATGGGATCGAGGCTGTATCGAATGCCCTTAATATACTAGTGATCAAAGTGTCATCTAATTAATTACAAAAGCTATTGTCGTTTGATCTGTGCAAAGGATGATGTTTTGGTTGATCTACTCATAGATATATAAAAAGAGAAGATGTGGTATGATTGCCAATGAGACAACTGTCCACAAGAAACCAAAATGACACAGACATTAACAAATATAGGTCACCGTACGGCCTTCAACAATGAGCAAAGCCCATACCGCATAGTCAGCTATGAACGGCCCCGTTATTTGAATGTAAAACTATTCAAACGAGAAATCTAACGGCCTTATTTATATAAAAGAATGAATAGAGCATTTTTGTTACCCCGTGAAGACTTCTCAATAAACTAGTTAGATTGTAGGAAAATGACCGTGATAAATGACTTAAAAGGGAAAGTGTGTATACATACAAAACAAACCAAAAATTAGAATGCATTAAAGGGTTTGTTGGTCTTTCGTCAATGTGACAACACTCTTACATTACAAAAATGTCAAAAAGGCATTATCACATAATACTGGTCTTGAATTTAATCCTACCCGTGTATACAATTTCAGTTCCATTTGTTGGGCATTCTTTCCTTCTCCATCTGACGTAAACACTTCCGGCTGGATCTACAATATAAATATAAACACATCTTAGTAGACCATTTTTTAAGCTTTGTAAGTATATTTGAAGCATATATAATCGTATTTTCTACCTTCCAGTATAGTTGAAGATAAAAATAAACTAAAGGCACAGCATTATAAACTACTGTTATTTTCTTATCGCTTAGAAAAGGACAAGTACACGTTGAATAAGTGAAAATACAATAACATAGTAAAGTGGTATTAACTGGCTGGCTGTTTCGGTATTGGTTAGCTCTATTAGACCCGAGACTCGAAGACGCGAGAGCCAATGCAATGATCGAGAATCTATTACAGGGATAATACAGAAACAGCCAGCTCATAACACATTTATTTAATAGTTTAAGTTATTTTTATTTAAAATGGTAAGAGAAGAAGATACATAATTTCCTGTGTTCTTTTTAAGGATGTTCGCTTCTGTTGTATTTTACTTTTTGTCAAATATTTAGAATCATCTAGTTTTATCACTAAGATTCAAATAAAATAATTGCCTGCAACCATCACGTTTCTATAACATTTGATTTGAAAAGACATTTTTTAAATATTTTAAAACACCTTATTTATTTTTTTAGAGTATTTGAAAGAAAAAAAAGTGTCAATTCTTTCCCTGTTTAAATTATGTTATTCATATACTTCTCATTTACCATGTTTACAACCGTCCTTTTGTACACTTGACAATCCCGATCGTTGAATTTGTTAGTGAGAAATCGGGATGACGTAAAGGCGGTCCGTTATGAGGACCCCAAATTAAACTGTAAACATTTTTCTGACATAACCGTTCATTCACAACAGAACCAGCAGAATACTATGAAACTATAAACGTCTAGTATACGTTTATCGCTTCGTATACACCTGTATAAGTATACTAGAATGGTGGATTGCAGTATAAATATGGTGAATGAACACTTACTGTTTTGAAAAGTTGTTATTACTGACGTCTGACTCTGAATTTGTATATTCTGTTTTTGAATCTGTATATCCTGGTTTTGAATCTGTCTATCCTGACTTTGAATCTGTTTATCTTGACCTATGACCCGATAATTTAGTGCATTGACAGTAGTCTGTAACTGACTCGTTGTTGCCTTCAGTAACTGAATATCCCTCTGCATCTGTTTGTTGGCAGCATAATCGGGGTCAGTGAGTAGAAGTCGCTTCTCGATGATTTTTTGTGATTCTGTGTTAATACATGTAATTAACATGCACCATAGAAGTAAGAATTTCAGATTCAGTGCCATACTGTTGAAATCACGCATGCAATGTGTATTTACAATATACGTGTATATAAATCTGCTGATAAGAACACATAATACGACCAGGTTATTAATATATGCATTGTTGTTTTTAAAAAAAGAAGGAAGAATACGATACCTTATGTACTTCTAATGTACAAATAGAAACGACATGTTTTAAGAAAGGAAGATCTTATCGTTGGATATCAAAAAGTACTCAATATTTCCGTGAAAATACGTTTGAATAAAAACAACCATCAGCATATTCAAATACTACCCTTAAAACGTGCCTCGGGCATATCTCAAAAGAATCTATTGTCTAAATACGCATCTAGTGCAGTATAAAGGGTACCGTAAATCTACATTCTGTTTAGATTTATGTTAAACATATATAATAAAATCTTGACTTTATTTCTAATTTGTTATTGTGTATAGTGACGTACCTACACAATTTATTCCTGTATATGTCGACATACTTTTCATTTTGTTTCTGTGTATGTTCACCTACCTTTGTAGTGTGTTATTGTATATATTTGACAGATCTTCACATCCTGTTCTGTTTATGTCGATACGTCTTGACACCGTGGTCTCCGTTTAAAAGTCGTACTGCCACATTCACTTTGTGCACGAATAACGAGCATAATAAAGGGACTGGAAAAATATATTGTTGCATGAAACGATTGTCTTCGTGGATTTCATATCATAAGCAGTATACGTTTTTTCCATTGAGTTCGAAAATGGTTATTGTGACATCCTGGACGACTCTATTACAGGACCTTCCTTTTCAATTTATTGAAAAAATATTCGTCCTGAAAATTCTAAAATTTTAGCTTCGTGACGTCAAATCCCACGAAAAAATAATTTTTCGAAAAACCAGGAATATAGCTATCAAAAATAATAATACTTCCACTCCCCCCCCCCCCCCCCCCCAATAAATACAAAAACAATCCAAGGATTTTTTTGTGAAACTAAACCTTCCTTGTATCTGGGATAGAGTTGTTACAGCACAACATTAGAACAAACTGTAAATACTTGTTGTTAAGGGCTTACAAAATGTAGTACATGAGATTGATACAAGGTAGACAACACATTTTACAATAACACAGACCTGACGTACCGGATGATTTTATATATTTCTCCAATAACAAAAGACAAAGTAGAAATCTGAGAGTACTCGATGTCAGCTATTTTGTTTTCCGATAAATTTTTATGTTTATAATTTCTTTCTATCATTTATGAGAAAAACTAATTTAAGGAGTCAATTAATGATTTTGACCATTCAATGTATTTGTTTTATAATTGTTTTGCCGATATTTCAAGTGGAAACTGTTTTCTATTAAAGTTCCAAGATAAGCATAAAAAACGAAGGAAGATTGTTAAATCATAATGTAAGGGCAATAATTCCTTTAAGTTATAGTTTGATTATTTTAATAAAAACTAGACAATATAAAAGGTCTTGACATTTTCAACTTTTAGGGCCTATCAGATTTCATGTCAAAGGAATTTCAAAGTATCGTCAATATTTTTATCTTACCCCGTTGTTCTATTTTAGGCTTTGCAGTCTTGTTGGTTAATCGTTGAAATCATCAGATCCGTTTTTTGTCTATATACACCAAGGGCATCCATGTTTTGTTTCATTTGACTGAAGTTTAAGGGAGAGGGTTATTTTATAGAAGTTAACAAACGACAACAACGGACGACTTACCCAAAAGTGATGATAAAAGCCCACACTGGACCCTTATACCAGGTGAGTATTACAGATATCCGTTAGCATTGAAACTCATAAATTACGATACATAAAAGGATGAAAGCAATTTCATGAATTTAAAATTATTAAATGTAAAAGAGACAACCTCATCAGAGACGTTCACAACTTATTTCGTTCCGTGATTGATTTCATATCGTATAATGTGTGACCTACGTAAAGATTTGTGTAAACTATTGATTTTATTTGTTCATGATTTGTTTTTGTATTTGGGTGTTTAATTATAAACTTTAAGTACAAAAAAAAAACCACACAATCGTTATGTTGTCATATTGAAAAAAGGCACACTATTCAAAGTATCTGGTTAACGCAAATTAATACCATATTTATGCATTTATTTTATGACGAAACATCGACCGCAGATAATCGAACCTGGGATAAGTTGAATCTTTGGTCCGGTCCCTTGACTTCGACATAAAGAGGTTCGACTGTATACCCTCTTGAAAAAAAAGTTATATTTAGGAGCAAAAAAAAAAAACAAGAAATATTCATTTTATTATTCACTTTTAATTTGGAAAAATATTTTTCGTATGGACTCTACTTTTAACAAACCCCGCATTTGAATAAGGTGTCCTGTACAACGGAGGGGTTTG